>CM041781.1:89680838-90049115 GCA_023374045.1 Limonium bicolor | reverse complement strand
TTTAAGAATTTTCAGTTTTTGAACTCTTGCTCTTCCTTGTTCCAGCCGATTTTGGCTCCTTGGATGGGCTAGAAATCTTGTTCTCTTGCTAGTCAAGAACTTCATCCATTCATTGGAAGGTAATACTCTCTTCTAAACCTAAAACTTAAATTCTAGGGTTAGTATAAAATGAAGCTAAATGGTATTGTGTATGTGTATGTGTTGTAGCACTTGTGTGTGTTTGAGTCTCATTGGGACCGAGAACAAAGGAAGAGGAAAGGAAGAGAAGGAAAAAGGAAGAAAAGAAAACTAGCAAGACAAGGTAACTGTACTTACCTTGAGCTAGTTGTATATGTAGTATTGTAACAGTTTTGGAGTAGTAGAAATGAGTAATGTATTGAGTATGAGTAGTAGTAATGTAAAAATGTATTGGAGAAAAGAATGTAACAGTTTTTGAAGTATTTAAATGAGTTTTAAAAGCTTGGGAAAACATGGGGTATTGAATGGGTATGTGCAGGATTTTATGGATGTTGTAGTGGTATTGAAATGTGTAATGAGGATTGTGTAACAGGTTGTGAGAACATGAATTGTGAGCTGAATTAGTGTGTGGAGAATGTTAGAAATATAGGGGAAACCATGTCGAATTTTGGGTAGAAATGAGAGGACTTAGCTTGTATAAAAAGAGGAAGTAGTTAGAGAGTTTAAATGGAGAGTTTTGTAGTTTGTAACAGATTTTGAAAGAAGTATGTTAAGGGGATGAAACTCGGTGGTGAGTAATTGTATTCGAGATGCTAAGAGTAGCATAAGTTGAGGGAGTGTTGGAGTATAAGAGTTGAGTAAAAATCTGTAGCATAAGAAGAGGAAACAAAAATCTGTAGCATTAGTGTAAGGAAACTAGTATAAGTGTTGAAATAGAATTAGGAAAAATGTGTAAGTGAATGTAAGGATTGAGTAGTAAGTTTGGTGGATGAACCAAGGTGATTTAGAGTGTTTGATTAGTGCTAAATCATGTGGGGAAGTATTGGTAAAGATTGGGGAAGCAATGGGTAAATAATGCAATTGAAAACAGATTTTTAAACTGAAGTACTGGGCCGACCGGACCTGCGACCGGACTTGCAAGGTCGGTCGAGCCCAGATTTACAAGACAGGAAAGCTTCTGGAATTGACCGGACTTGCGACCGGACTTGCAAGTCCGGTCGAGCAGAAAATTTTCCCGTCAGAAAGCTACTGGAATCGACCGGACTTGCGACCGGATTGCAAGTCCGGTCGGACCAGAAAAATTCCCCGATGAAACCTTCTGGAATGGACCGGACTTGCGACCGGACTTGCAAGTCCGGTCGGCCAGAAGAATTTCCGTAACCTGAGCTACTGGGATGGACCGGACTTGCAAGGTAGGTCGCAAGTCCGGTCCTGACAAAAAAAAAAAATTAATTATATGATTAAAGTTATCATGTGTACATATATATATGCCTACACACATATATGCATATATATATAGTAGTGCACCATTAATGAAGTAATAATGGTAGGGAAGTAAGTAAATGAGTAAGGAAACAAGTGTAAGAAGTAGTAAAGAGAAGAATGGTTTTATAACCAAGTAAGAAAGTAATAAAGTAACAAGTATACATTGAAAGTAACAATGAAGGAGTAAGTTAGATCAATAATAGATCATTGATCATACTACTTCGTGTATGTATAGGAATCAAATAGTTGATCTCCAAAGGAACCGGTAGTACGTATTCGACGGTGTACGGTATGATTTCCTCATGCCCTGTATCCTAACTTGGTTACCCCGACTTGTGTGCTTGTGTGATCACCAACAAGATAAATGCATGAATCGGATTTATATTGCACTTATATGTGTGTGAACTATATTGTTCTTGTTTATTGCTCTTGAACTCATAGTTTGTATAATTCATGAAATGAATGAATGGAAATGAAGTGTATGTGTAAGTATGAGTACTTGTGTATGTATGTATGTATGGAAGTAAGTATGGACTTCTACTAATTCCTAACAACCTAACTCCTAACATGAGTAATGAGTAAAATGGAATGAGTAGAAGCCCGATATAGTTTCGGCCACGCGTGAGGATAAGGAACCACAAGAGGTTGGAACCGAATCCTGGCTATGATCTTTTCCTTGGACCAATTCCCTTTGTATGGGTAGCATCCTGGATTAGTGGGCCACCCTAAAGCCCGGTGGTGGGAAGTAGTATTCCCTGCCCGGAGGTCATACCGACTTAACTGGAAGTAAAGTATGTAATGTATTTGTATTGGTCTTGACTATTGTAAGTCATTGACCCGGAGCAAAAGTATTGAACACCCGATTAACCCGGTGTGTAATAAGGCTAACAAGACCTTGTATGTATTGGAGAATTGTATCTCCGTGATGCGGTGAGTATGGTAAGTGTGAATGAATGACTTGTATTGTATTCCTTGTATGCATTGTATGTATGTATGCTTGGTAAAATGAATGTATTGTATTGTATGGTATTGTATAAAGCATGTATGTATGTATGAATGAAACGAGCCGCATGTACCCGACCAAATAGTTGGCGTACCCTCGCTAGTACGCGGGGTATGCGGTTATCATATGCAGCGTAAGCTGACCCCCTAGGGGGAATGTTTTTACTCCACAGGTACCCGCGAGGCGTGAAGGTAGAGTAAGGGCCGCATGTAATTCTTTTTGGAGTAGTTAGTAGGAATTGGAATAGTGTACCGAGTTGTACACGGCTAGAGCTTTTGGGTAGCCGGTGTACCATGTGGTACACCTTTTTGGGATATTGAATTCTTGATTGGTTAGGAAGGAGTAGTTGTATAAACTCATCATTTTTGGGAAGTAGACATGGAATGTAATTAATATATTCGGTATACTCGGTAATCAAATGTAAGCTAAGTATTTGGTATTGTAAAGTATGTAGTATGTATGTATTCATTCTAATCGTCAGACCGATACGGTAAGTAGTAGTAGCCTTGTGAACCTTGGATGGTTAACGGCATTGTATCACCCGCCGGGAGTAGGTAAGTATTCCGCTGCGAGTAAGGCAACTATGGGAAGGATTAGAGGATAATGGAAGGATTAGCGGTGGGGTGTTACAAAAAGTGGTATCAGAGCGAAGTATCGCTCTGATGATTAGACTCTTAAGTATAGTGATTACCGAGTTAGGATTTCAACCGTCATAAGACGGATATTTAGAAACCTAACTAGGAACTACCGTTGTTAACAACGGATACCCTTAACGTCTGCAAAGACGATACCATTGCTTGAATGAAGACCATGAGGTCATAGTATCAAACATCTAATGTAATCCACACTTGTTCAGATGTCAGGACGAGGTCGAGGCCGACCTAGAGGAGAGACATCTGATGGACCGGGCGCGCAGACGATAGCTGAGATCGTCGCCGCCACGGTAGCGCAGATGCTACCGCAAGTAATCACGGCTGTACAGCAAACCAACAGCAGCAGTAGCAGCAGCCCGACCCACCTCATCCCCGAGAAACGAATTGGGTGAAAGCTGTCGCCGACCTTCGGCCTGCTTGTTTAGAGGCGAGAGCGACCCCGCCAAGCTCGAGGCCTACCTCTCCGAGATGGAGACGGCCTTCGAGACACTTGAGACTCCCGCTGGAGTTCGAGTGAGGATAGCTGCGTACTACCTCAAAGACGCGGCTATGGATTGGTGGAAGCTCGTTAAGGCCGAGCACATAGCTGACCCTGCTTTCGGATGGGAAGCATTCACCTCCCTTCTCCGAACTATGTACTACCACGAGCATGTCAAGAAGAAAAGGCTTGAGCTCGATGCACTAAAAATGACTGAGAAGATGACGGTTGATGAATATTACCGCACCTTCACCTCTCTTCTCCGACTTCTACCCGACCTTGGGTATACCGGCCAAGTCTTGGTCGACCGCTTCTACGGCGGATTGAGCCATCGACTCCGGTATGGCATGGGTTCACTCGGTTTTACCTCCCTTCAGGTAAACAAGTTGAACCCTAAAAAGCCATGAGTAATGTGAATTAGTATTCCCGTATGTAAATGTAACCTAATGCCTAAGTAATTCAGGAGTGTTACCACGCTGCATCTCGAGTTGAGATCACCTGCCAGCTGAGAGATGAGGAGCAAGCGCTGAAGCGCAAGGTGAGCGGCAAGGGTAACCCCTCCGATGAACAAAACCAATCCAAACCCTGGAAGAAAAGGAAAGGGAAGCACTCCCACCAGCAGAAAAATACATCCGGAGACGGCGGTGCCCATGCTGAGAAGGGCAAGGCAGCTGAGCCATTACAGATTGCCTACACCGCACCAGTGGCAGCTAAGCCACTGAGGTCTCAGCCCTACAGGGGTAAGAAACCGAAACCGAATTAGTACACTTGTGAAATTGTAAGTATATAGAGTATTGTAAGTATACCAAACCTTGCTAACTTGAAAGCTATAGGTTCTGGATTTGGCCAAGGAAAGAACCAATCTGATGGCCGCAGCTACATCTGCCGTAACTGCAACAAGGATCATCCCGGCACAGATTGCCAAGGAAGGGAGATCCGCTGCTTCACTTGTCAGAAACCGGGCCACCGTGCCAATGCATGCCCGGAGAATTCTAAGCCCAAGGGCAACTACCAGGGCTACAAGCAGCGTGAGGGCAAGGAGGTTGCATCTGGCGATGCTCATGCCCAGCACACCTCGCAGGGACAGGGGTCCCGAGGTCCGCAGAAGGGCGCACCGTAGAGGCAGTCGGCCTTACACATCATCGACCGTGATGGGACCGGGACTAAGTCCGGCCCAGGTAATACCTGAAACCTTTAATCCTTGAAGAGCATGACTAAGTATTAAAGTAATTGTATGAATGAAAGCATGAATGCGTAAGTACCTGAAGTATGAAATTGAGCATGGATAAGTAACATGGAAGTACGTATTGAGCATGAAATGAATTAGTAAGCCTAGAACTTATTCTAGATGAATTTACCACCTTAGGGAAATTCCATATCTGTTACCCAATACCTTCCAACTCACCTCATGAAGAGACCGACATCGCCAATCACCACTTCAACAACGAACAGTGTCAGGTCATCCGCCCAGGTATGATCTTATTAAAAGGATACCTGACACCCGAAGCACAAATTTCAATCATCCGACGATGCAACGAGTTAGGAACGGGTCCAGGAGGATTTTATACACCCGAATTCCCCGGTGGAGCTACAATGAAGCTGAAAATGATGTGCTTGGGAAAGGACTGGAACCCTTATACCAAGACATACCAAACAACGCGAGCAGGAGACGGAGCAACACCTCCAGCAATACCCCCAGAATTCCAAACGCTTGTCACACAAGCTGTAGAAATTGCACAACAATGTGAAGATGAACCAATCCCTGCACTTGAAGCAGATCTGTGTATCGTCAACTTCTATGAGAAAGAAGGACGACTTGGCTTACACCAAGACAAGGACGAGACAGCGGAATCTCTTGAACTAGGAGTGCCCGTAGTGTCTTGGTCCATTGGTGATGACGCCGTATTTTTGTATAGCGAGCGGAAGCGTGTGGACCTCGCAGAAAAATTGGTATTGAGATCAGGAGATGTTCTAATCATGGGTGGAAAATCAAGGTTGCTGTATCACGGGATCCAGAAGATCAAGTTGAATACGGCACCACCGGCAATAATCAATGCCACACACATGATACCAGGACGCCTGAACCTTACCTTTAGAAAGTATTAATCTTGTAGTAGCATGTAATCCAGTAGTAACGTGTATTAGAGACACAGTATGTATGATGGTTGGTTATTCAATAAAAGCAGTGTTGGTTATTAAATTCCACTTGCGTTCCACCATCTTTACTTATAATCTCATGAATCAATAGGTTGTGGACTCGGTACCGAAGGTAACCTGAGCATCCTCACCGAAGAACAAGCCGGCAAGAGCGGCACCATTCTAACGGGAACCTTCCCAGTAAACGGCATCGAAGCCTCAGTATTATTCGACTCCGGCGCCTCTCACACCTTCATATCGCCATCTCTTGCGAAGAAGTTGGGGCTAGATGCGGATGAGCTACCGAACTTCTTGGTTACTCTCCCATCGAAGGAGCGGGTACAATGTACCAAGTATTACAAATCAGCCACCATTCAAATCAAAGGTGAAGCGTTTCCCATTTCCTTCATTGAATTCAACGGATTGGGATTCGACTTAATTATTGGAATGAACTGGTTGGAGCGGCACAAGGGGAGAATCCTATGCGCCGAGCACCGATTGCTGCTCAAGAGTCCATCTGGGGTCACTGTTTCATACCGCCAGAGACCGAAGAGCCTTCAACTACAGTCATCTCCGCCATGGCAATGTATCGGGAGCTCAGAAAAGGGCATGAAGTGTATTTATGTCACGTGCAAGACCTGGAGAGAGATCCAGAGTTCAGTGACGAGGTAGCAGTAGTCTCAGAATTCCCTGATGTATTTCCGAAAGAGCTACCTGGTATGCCACCACAGAGGGCGGTAGAATTTGAAATCGATCTTGTACCGGGTACTGGTCCCATCGCTAGGGCACCATACCGTATGGCACCGGCAGAAATGGCAGAACTCAAGGAACAGCTACATGATCTTCTCGACAAAGGGTTTATACGCCCGAGCGTATCACCCTGGGGAGCACCGGTCCTCTTCGTGAAGAAGAAGGACGGTAGTCTCCGCCTCTGCATCGACTACCGCGAATTGAATGCGGTCACTGTAAAGAATAAGTACCCATTGCCACGCATCGACGACCTGTTCGATCAGTTGAAGGGAGCATCCGTCTTTTCTAAGATTGATCTCCGATCCGGTTACCACCAAATTGCTATCAAAGAGCAAGACATTCAGAAAACAGCATTCCGAACAAGATATGGCCACTACGAATTCACGGTGATGCCATTCGGTTTGTCTAATGCACCAGCCAAATTCATGGACCTAATGAATCGGTTATTCAGTGATCAGCTGGACACTTCAGTAGTAGTATTCATTGACGACATTCTTGTGTATTCGAAGTCACCAGAAGAGCATGAAAACCACTTGAGACACTGCGCGCGAACCAGCTGTATGCGAAGTTCTCCAAATGCGAGTTTTGGCTAGATCAGGTATCATTCCTCGGTCATGTCATCTCGAGCGCGGGCATTTCAGTAGATCCATCCAAAATTGAAGCAGTGCGATCATGGCCTAGACCTAAGACTGTTACCGACATCCGGAGCTTTCTTGGTTTAGCCGGTTATTACCGGAGGTTTGTAAAGGACTTCTCAAAGTCGCTAAGCCCATGACGTCATTGATGAAGAAAGATGCACCCTTTGTATGGACAAAGGAGTGCGAGCTCCTTCAGAAATGAAAGACTCATTGACCTCAGCGCCAATTCTCACACTTCCAGAGGGCACAGAGGGATTTGAGGTGTATTGTGATGCATCGGCAAGGGCATGGGATGCGTACTCATGCAGCATGGCAAGGTAGTAGCCTATGCTTCTCGCCAGCTGAAAAAGCATGAGGAGAATTACCCGACACATGATCTAGAGTTAGGAGCCATTGTCTTCGCCTTGAAGATATGGCGACACTATCTCTATGGGGTAAGCATCACCATCTATTCCGACCACAAAAGTACAGTACGTATTCACCCAGAAAGAATTGAACCTAAGGCAGAGGAGGTGGATGGAGTTCCTCTCGGATTACGACATCAACCTCCAGTATAAAGAAGGGAAGGCAAACGTAGTAGCCGACGCCCTGAGTCGTCGAGCACACTCGCTCCATTCGCTACTCGCTTCTTCTAGCTTGGTTGACGAGGTGCGAGACGCTCAGTTGAGCGACCCTTACTTCACAGAGATCAGACAGAAAATCAGATGGTACCTTCGAGCGCCGAAAGTACGACTTCAAACTGCATGAAGATGGTCTGATCCGTTTGAATGGCAGATTATGCGTCCCCCGAAGCAATGCTGAGCTAAGGGATCGCATTCTGCGTGAGTCACATTGTTCGACATTGCATGTCCATCCGGGAGCCTCTAAAATGTACAAAGACATGAAGAGGTACTTCTGGTGGTCAGGAATGAAATCAGACGTGACTGAGTATGTTCTGAGGTGTCTCACATGCCAGAAGGTGAAGTTTGAGCACCGAAGACCGGGAGGAATGGTGCAATCCATGCCCATTCCGGAGTGGAAATTCCATGACATCTCCATGGATTTTGTTGTTGGACTCCCACCTGCTAGGGGAGGACTCAACATGATCTGGGTAGTAGTCGATCGCCTCACCAAGGTTGCCCGATTCATACCGATGAAGGACACCTGGAAGGTGGCGAAGCTCGCAGAGCTATTCGACAAGGAGATCATCCGACACCACGGAGTCCCAAAAACCATTGTATCTGACCGCGACACCAGATTTCTTTCGAGATACTGGAGAGCGACACGGGAAGCGCTTGGTACTGAGTTGAAGCTTAGCACCGCCTTCCATCCACAGACCGACGGTCAGACAGAAAGGACCATCCAAACACTAGAGGATATGCTAAGGGCATGTGCCTTAGACTTCCAGGGGAGCTGGATTGAGAAGCTTCATCTTATCGAGTTTTCGTATAACAATAGCTACCATGCTTCGATTAAGATGTCGCCATTCCAAGCTTTGTATGGTAGACCTTGCCGTACCCCGTTGTGTTGGGATGAGTCAAGCGAAGCGGTCATCATAGGACCGGAGTATTTGAACAAGTACAAGCTGAGGTACAACAAATCCGAGCCAATATGAAGGCAGCCCAAGATAGACAGAAATCCTATGCGGATGTGCGACGACGCGACCTTGAGTTCGCCGTGGGCGACCAAGTGTTCCTGCGTGTCTCACCTATGAAGGGTGTCTTCCGATTTGGCCAGAAGGGCAAACTGAGCCCGAAATTTGTAGGCCCGTATGCCATTACCGAGAGGGTTGGAGCCGTAGCTTATAGGCTAGCATTGCCTGAAGAATTGGGGCGTGTTCATGATGTCTTTCATGTATCACAACTCAAGAAATACATAGCCGATCCCTCTCATGTATTAGAACCCGAACATCTATCCCTAGAGCCGACCATGAGATATGTCGAGACTCCACTGCGAATCCTTGATACCAAGACAAGAGACACTCGCCATAAATCTGTACGAATGGTGAAGGTCTTGTGGTCTAACCACGACGTCGAGGAAGCGACTTGGGAATTAGAGGACGCCATGAAGGCGAAGTACCCGAATCTATTTGTAGACTAGATGTCTAGTATCCGTATAGCACGGAGGGTACGGGGCGTACCCCTTTTAAGGGGGGTAGAGCCTTTTTGCTTTTGCATTGCTTCGGGTTAGCATTGCATAGTAGTATGTATGTAATTGTATTTTGGTTGGCACATGTAGTGCTAATGTATTGTATTGGCACAAAGTAGTGCTAGTAGTATTTGGTATGTAGTACGATGTGTATGGTATGTATGTAATGAGTAATGCATTGTGTCGTACGGTATATGACACGAATGACATTGTGAAGTATTGTGAATGTGATGTATGATTGTATGAATTGAATGAAGTATTATGTATGGATTGAGTATTGCGTATGGTATTTGAACTAAGTATGTGCTTGGTATCTGAATTGCGTATGCTGGTAGTGTAAGAATTGTGAACACCTTGTAAGGTGGTAGTAGAATGTATTGTGGCAATTGATTGCCAAATGAGTAGAAATGGTAAACGTAACCTTGAGCAACTTTGAGGGCAAAGTTTCTTAAGGGGGGTAGATTGAAATACCCCGTAATTAAAAACAGTGATTAATTAGGCTAATTATATTTTTAAAGGCTTAATTACACTAAATAAATACGAGGGAACAAATCCCGAAGAAAACGGACCTTTAAAATGGGTTAAAAGCATAAACGAACCTTAAAGCGCGTTTTTCGAGGAAACCGGGAAAACGTGACTTTAAGCGGGTCAAATAGACTCGTAACAATTTTGGTCAACTAAATAGTCACTAATAAATATTAGTGAAGCTTTAGAACCAATAAAATTAATTAAACGAGAAAATTCCGGAAACGGGTACCGGTTAGTGAAAACTGTAACAACCGGTAAGTTGTGGGGTGAGAATGCAAATAAGAAACTTAGTGTGTCCACTTTGCAATAAAAAAATGTAAAATCTGTGTGGTGTGTATGGGATCCGATTTCCCCCCCTCCTCACTCACTTATTGTCTTATTTGCTAAAAGACAAACTAAATAAACAAAAGAAAAAAATAAGTCTCTCTCCTCACTCCCTCTTCCTCACGTGCCCTCCTTCTATTCTCTCTTTTCTTCTCTTCTTCTACCTTGCGACATGGAGAAAGGAAGAAACTCACACAACTCCTCCTCCTTCTCTCCTCTTGTTAACCCACCAATCTTGCTCCAAAAATTACAAAATTAGTACCATTGTAATCCCCTTGCAAAGGAGAACACTTCCCTCCTTTCAAAAATCCAAAAGCTCCATTTTCGATTTTATGGGTGTTCACCATTTGGAGATTTGAAGCCACCATTAGAAGCACCTTCACCTCCTTATCATCTTGAGGTAAAAAGAATTCGAAAATCCATTGTTTCTAGCCCTCATTGGCATTTTAAGAATTTTCAGTTTTTGAACTCTTGCTCTTCTTTGTTCCAGCCGATTTTGGCTCCTTGGTTGGGCTAGAAATCTGAAATCTTGCTAGTCAAGAACTTCATCACTCATTGGAAGGTAATATCTCTTCTAAACCCTAAAACATTAAATTCTAGGGTTAGTAAAATGAATGCTAAATGGTGTTGTGTATTGGTATGGGTTGTAGCACTTGGGTGAAACCATTCAAAAAGAGAAGGAAGAGAGAAGGAAAGAAGAAAAGAAAACTAGCAAGACAAGGTAATGTCTTACCTTGACTAGTTGTGTATGTAGTTTGTAACAGTTTTTGGAGTAGTAGAAATGATAATGTATTGAGTATGAGTAGTAGTAATGTAGTAAATTGGAGAAAAGAATGTAACAGTTTTGAAGTTTAAATGAGTTTTAAAAGCTTGGGAAAACATGGGTAGTAATGTGTATGTGTGCAGGATTTTATGTTGTTTAGTAGTATTGAAATGAGTATAATGGTTGAGTAAACAGGTTGTGAGAATGAGATATGTGACTGAAATATGTGTGGAGAATGTTGAAATATAGGGGAGCTATGTCAAAATTCATCTAGGAATTTGAGGACTTAGTGTGTAGGATGAGAGAACAACCTAGGTGATAACTAGTGTAATTGAGGAGTGTTTTGTAGTTTGTAACAGATTTTGAAAGAAGTATGTTAAGGGAATGAAACTAGAGTGAGTAATGTTTTGGATGCTAGGATAGCATTAGTTGAGGAGTATTGGAAGTAAGAGTTGAGATGAAAATCTGTAGCATAATGGAAGAAACAAAATCTGTAGCATAGTGTGAAGAAAAGTAATGTAAGTGTTGAGAGAGATGTGGAAAATGGTAAGTTGTGTAAGGATTGAGTAGTAAGTTTGGTGGATGAACTAAGGTGATTTAGAGTTTAGATAGTACTAAATCATGTGGGGAAGTATTGGTAAAGATTGGGAAGCAATGGGTAAAGAATACATTGAAAACAGATTTTAAAACTGAAGTACTGGGGCCGACCGGACTTGCGAACTTGCAAGGTCGGTCGAGCCCAGATTTACAAGACGGGTGAGCTACTGGAATCGACCGGACTTGCGACCGGACTTGCAAGTTCGGTCGGACCAGAGAAATTCTCCCGTCTGTAACCTACTGGAATCGACCGACTTGCGACCGGACTTGCAAGTTCGGTCGGCCAGAAAAATTTCCGTCATGGAAGCTACTGGAATCGACCGGACTTGCGACCGGACATGCAAGTTCGGTCGGTCCCGAAAAATTTCCCGATGAAACCTTCTGGAATGGACCGAACTTGCGACCGGACTTGCAAGTTCGGTCGGCCAGAAGAATTTCGGTAATCTGAGCTACTGGAATGGACCGGACTTGCAAGGTCGGTCGCAAGTCCGGTCCTGACAAAAAAAAAAAAAATAATTATATGATTATAGTGATCATATATACATATATATGCCTATATACCTATATGCATATATATGTAGTAATACACCATTGATAAAGTAATAATGGTAAGAAAGTAAGTAAGTTTGTAAGAAAGCAAGTTTATGAGGTAGTAAGGAAAAGAATGGTTTTATAACCAAGCGTGAATGTAAAGAAGTAGTAGGTATACATTGAATGGATGGGTAAGTTAGATCAATAATAGATCATTGATCATACTACTTCATGTATGTATAGGAATCAAATAGTTGATCCCAAGGAACCGGTAGTACGTATTCGACGGTGAACGGTATGATTTCTTCATGCCCTGTATCCTAACTTGGTTACCCCGATTTGTGTGTTTATGTGATCACCAACAAGATAAATGCATGAACCGGCTTTATATTGCACATAATTGTGTTTGAAACTATATGTTCTTGTTATTCCTTGAACATTAGTTTGTATAATTCATGAAATGAATGAATGGAATGAAGTGTATGTGTAAGTATGAGTACATGTGTTGTAGTATGTATGGAAGTAAGTATGGACTTCTACTAATTCCTAACAACCTAACTCCTAACATGAGTAATGAGTAATGGAATGAGTAGAAGCCCGATATAGTTTCGGCCACGCGTGAGGATAAGGAACCACAAGAGGTTGGAACCGAATCCTGGCTATGATCTTTTCCTTGGACTAATTCCCTTTGTATGGGTAGCATCCTGGATTAGTGTGCCATCTCAAAGCCCGGTGGTGGGAGATAGTACTCCCTGCCCGGAGGTCATACCGACTTAACTGGAAGTAAAGTATGTAAGAATGTAAGTATTGTATTGTATTGGTCTTGACTATTGTAAGTCATTGACCCGGAGTAAAAAGTATTGAACACCCGATTAACCCGGGTGTGTAATAAGGCTAACAAGACCTTGTATGTATTGGAGAATTGTATCTCCGTGATGCGGGGAGTATGGTAAGTATGAATGAATGACATGTATTGTATTCCTCATATGCATGGTATGTATGTATGCTTGGTAAAATGAATGTATTGTATTGTATGAAGCATGTATGTATGTATGAAACGAACCGCATGTATACGACCAATAGTTGGCGTACCCTCGCTAGTACGCGGGGTATGCGGTTATCATGTTCAGCGTAAGCTGACCCCCTCGGGGGAATGTTTTTACTCCACAGGTACCCGCGAGGCGTGAAGGTAGAGTAAGGACGAGATGTAATTCTTTTTGGAGTAGTAGTAGAATTGAATAGTGTACCGAGTTGTACACGGCTAGAGCTTTTGGGTAGCCGGTGTACCATGTGGTACACCTTTTTGGGATATTAAATTCTTGATTGGAAAGAAAGGAGTAGTTGTATAAACTCTTCATTTTTGGGAAGTAGTATTGGAATGTAATTCAGATAATTCGGTATACTCGGTAATCAAATGTAAACTAAGTATTTGGTATTGTAAGTATGTAGTATGTATGTATTCCGTCTAATCGTCAGACCGATACGGTAAGTAGTAGTAGCCTGGTTAACCTTGGATGGTTAATGGCATTGTATCACCCGCCGGGAGTAGGTAAGTATTCCGCTGCGAGTAAGGTAATTATGGGAAGGATTAGAGGATAATGGAAGGATTAGCGGTTGGGGTGTTACAGTTCCTAACTAGCGTATCTCTCACGCTATCACTCAACCCTTAACCCAAAGTACTAAAATCCTAACTCGGTACTTCCTAAGCTCGGTAATTCAGTCATCAGAGCGATACTTTGTTGTGATACCACTTTTTGTAACACCCCATCCAACAACAAACACATAACAACATCCTGCAGCGGAAAACATACTACTTCACATTACTTAACTCGTTGGTGTTACACGCCGTTAACCACCCACGTGGCTAACAAGGCAACTACATATACATTGTACCGGTCTGATGGACTAGATTCCCGAGCGACTACACATTACTGACCCTTCCATTAACAATAACAACAACATACACTTTTCAACTGTACCGAGTATTCACAAACTAATGCCGACAACAATCTCGGTCTTACTACACCTACTGTACATATACAACTTAAATGATTACCCATGTACAACGACTACCCCGTCCTACTCTCGAACGGCTTCTAGCTCCTTGTACCTGAAAATAGGAAAAAGAAGAGAAAAGGGTGGCCCCCCAGGGGCTCAGCACCTTTGATGGTATGGTAATCCCGCAGCCCGCATGCTACCGGGCCACACACAACTAATTGTCGTCTTAGCATGCGGTTGATTATATTTAAATCATGCATGCAACTGTAAACACACAACACATAACATTTCGCCTCGAGGGGCTCAACAAACAGATAACACACCCTCATTGGATAAGTCACTCATGGTATTCATTACCCCTAGAGTGTTTCTCCTCTAATGGAGCTACTTCCTTAATAGACGACAACTACCCATTAATCGGGTTATCCTTAAACGCCTCTTATCACAAACTGGGATTCATATCCATGATCCCCATACTCCACATTTAACAACATACAACATTCATCACATAACAACACATTTCAACACCTTTCACGTTTCAACGTGCACATAATAACATCGCAATAAATATTGCATCATAACAACAATACATAACATAACGGGTACGGTTCCCTTTATGAACTGGCCCAAACATAGTCAGTTCACTTGTAGCCTAGAGAATGTTGCCAGTCTCATGATAAGCTCATTACATAACTCGTTACCTTCTCGTTAAATGAACGGATAACTTAACACAAGGTGTCTCGGATATAGTGATCCAAGCACACCGAACAAACATAACATAGTATGCCCCTGTGGCCCGACGTGAGTCAGTAATAGCCTTGGTTATGCTAAAGGGAAGGTTGGAAACCAAATTGGAAAACAACCATAACATACGGAGAGGATCGAACCTGATATGACAACGACCCCCATACTCACACGCGTGGCCGGAACAGACCGGACTCCTCACTTCCCCCGTTAGCACTTGTTAGAAGTTCATCATTGAACTTCATTAAACAATCACAACATTGGGTTAAGTCTTGTTAGACACACACGCAAGGGAAGGGAGAGTCATACATTCACACACAAACATCACACACAAACATCACATAACTAACTCACGCATAGTCGTGGTTAGAACGTTCCTTAGGTCGGAAACGTTATCACCGGATACCGTTCTCTTATGTTTACCTATAGTGGTTAACTAGCCTTCAAGCGCATTCGAGGTTACCGGTATCGGCACGTAAACATACAACAACAATAACGACTGTAAACTCGTTTCATGATTTATCTTATAACGTGGCACACATACAGAAAAACACATTGGCATACAAGCCGGTGTAATCTGGTAGGACACAGGTTGCAAGAAAACCATACCTGTCACCGGAGTCCACTTTATCATGTCCACTTATGTTCCTCGAGCAATTCTCGAACAACTGATAACATTACATGTACTTTTATTAACATCGGGGTAACATGATTGTTTAAAGTCTAATGCTTATAACTTATCCCGTTAATTTAGTTATATAACTCACATTTTAACTGTTTTACTTTTACATTTTAATACAATTTTTTCCTCCACTAAATTGTCGTTATAACTCACTTAACATGTCCTTAACAATCTTATAACATCATTACTTAACAATCCCCTCATTACATATCATTTTATAACCTTAACATTTAAATCATCTTACTTAACTTAATCTCTCAAGTCCATATATATTTATCTTTCTAACCATCAATACTCTCTTAATGGCATACCACTAATACCACTTAACATTCTTAAAATTAATTTTTTTTAAGTCCGACTGACCCACTGACTGACCCACCCCCTGGGTAGGTCGGCTGTAGAGATCATCCAAGTTCACAGTTTCAGCCCGACCGACCCAGACTGGGGTCGGTCCCCTGGGTAGGTCGGCTGCAGAAACTTCCCATACATTGTCAAACTTTCTCCAAATTTTCCTCAAGCCTCCTAATGTGTTCTAACATCATTTGGCACATCAAACACACCTTTAGCCATGTACTAAACTCTTTAAATCACACACCAAACCATCTTATCATTCACAAATTCCTTACAAAATTCCTAGCACTTGGAATGTTTTCTCCTTAAGATTTCTAGGTGGTATTTCACCTATAATGACCACTATACCAAGGTGTTTCCTCTACACCTTAACATCATCTCTCAAACTTCTTTTCTTACTAACTAAATCTCCTTTTTCACATCTTACCTGAACATCATTTCTTCCTTGTACATCAACATTCCTAGACCTTAAACAAACTTCTCCAAGACTTTAATACATTCTCAAAAACACATATTGAATTCCTAGAACTTCCAAGATAATACCTAAATCCTTGTATCACTCTAAATCACCTTAGTACATGTTTTCTTCCCTAGTAAAACATTTGTTCACCTTTAACACTTCCTAGTTCACCAAAACTTATTTAAAACACTTAGAACTTCTTACACATTTTCCAAATTTTGCCATAGCTTCTCTTGTATATTCTCACATCCAAACACTTAGGTTTTTACCTTATTGCATTCAAGAACCTAAAATCCACCAAGAACTTTCTCACACACAAAACTTCACCAAATTTACACTACATCACTATATAGTGCATAAACTTAAATTGCTTGGCACTTAGGCCCTTAAATAACATGGCTCTTAGGCCCTTAAATTGCATAAACCTTAAACACTGAATTTCCACATAAATAATGCCTTTGACTTGCAATTACATACAACAATGCTCCCATGTCCTTTTAGTCCACCTTGTGGATAGTTTTCTATCTCATTTCCCATTGGCTCTGTAGGTTAATTATTAAGCAAATATAGCTCAATTTCCTAGTACATAAAACTACATTAAGAGAGGTCATTTACCTCTTGTTTTCCAAGCTTTCCCACATGTTTTCTCTTGTTCTTTCTTGGTTGAAAATCGGCAAGGAGCTTTTATCACTTGTCAATCTTCTAACCAATACATATAAGGGTAATGAGCATTAAGTTTAATACTTAAACTCATAATTAAACCCTAGGTTACATAAGTGTCCTTAAAACACTAAAATTGATGTTTACCTTTGGAATTTGAAAGGGAACTTGAATAAGTAGCAAGATAGGACTCCTCCTAGTCCTTTGAAGATTGAATTAAGATAAGAATAGAGCGAGACAAGGCACCATTAAGGGGTGAATTTTCGGCTATACACAAAATGAAGGAAACTTGGATTTTCTTTGATTTTCCTTACCTTGAATGAGAGAAGAAGCAAAAGAGCTCTTCAAACAGAACTTTCCCCCTTCAATGGAGTTTCTTCATGGAATCAAACATGAGCTTTGAAATTTTGAAAAGAGAGGATGAAAGGCCTTGACTCAACTAAGAAAATATGTGCTTAGTTTTTGATTTGGAGCAATATTGAACATTTGGTGAGAAATTGAAGTTGGAGAAGAGATGTGCTGTAGCAAGAACGAGATTGGTTGGGAGAATGGAGGAAGAACACGGTGGGAACAAGAGGAAATGAAGAAAGGAGGTGAGAGGTATGCTTTGTTAAGATATTTTGACTTATAAAGGTAAATAGTAACTTTACTTTATTTCTTTTTCTTTTCTTTAGTTGGCTGGCTTGGTATGGTGACTCACACTCTAAAAACCGTGCCCCCTTCATTATAAAAGATATTTTGGTCTTTGTTGACCATTTAACCAATCAAAGTTGACTTAAGTCAAAACTAGCACTATTTGAGCACTATTCACATATTAAGGCACATATTTGTGAAATTTTTGATTTCCCATTAATATAGACTTCCAAATGTGATACTATATAGTACACATGTTAATTAAAGAGTAATGATGGACATTTAGCCATTCAAAACTCATTTACAAGACAATTTTTCAAAAACATGCTTTAAGACTCCTTAAAGCACATTTTGTGTTTTAACTTGTTTTCAAGCTTGGTTTTCTTTAGTAATTGATTTAATATGTTCATTAACACATTTATAAGGTATAGGTATGACCATCAGGTCTTATACAAATTTATCCCAAGCTTAGAGCACATTTTTGCTCTTATTGGCTTTAAGGTATTTTCTTGTGTTTTGTTTGGTTTAACTGTCTACCAAAGTTTCCTAAGGACTTAATTAGCCTTATTAAATCATAATTGAATATTATTAAGTCCTGGTAGGCTCTTTGGGACCTAACCAAGTTCACTCCAAGCTTAGAGCATGTTTTTGCTCAAACTGTGTTTTAGTGCTTTATTGTTTTTACTATGGTTTAAATTGTACACTAATGTTTCTAAGGCACTTTTTAGCCTTTAAATACCATAGTTTAACCTTTAAACAACATATCAAGTTTTGGGGTATTTCAAAGACAATGCCTAAGTCATCATAGCACTCAAGAACTCCTTAATTCACTTCCTTTCACCAGTTTACATTTAACAATTCCTAGTACAACCTAGGTCACCAAACTCCATTTAAACACCTAAAAATCCTTGTTTATTCACCAAATTTTGACATAGCCTCTCTTGTACATTCTCACACCCAAACACTTAGGTTTTCACCTTTAGACAACCAAGAACACTCAATCTCTTAATACACATTCTTATACACAAACACATGGTTTTTCTCCCTTTAAACAATCAAGAACATTCATCCACCCAAGAAATGTTCTTTACACACAACTAAACCTTTAGACCACACTACATCACAATATAGTGCATAAACTTAAATTGCTTGGCACTTAGGCCCTTAAATAACATGGCTCTTAGGCGCTTAAATTGCATAAACCGTAAACACTGAATTTCCACACATAATAATTGCCTTTAACCTACAAATACACACAACATCACATATGCCCTTAATAGCCTCCTTGAGGATAGTTTTCTATCTCATTTCCCATTGGCTCTTTAGGTAGTTTTTAATAAGCAATTCCAGCTCATTTTCCTAAGGCATTACAACAACATTGATATGGTTCATTTACCTCTTCTCCTTCAAGACTTTCCCACTTGTTTTTCTTTGCTCTTTCTTGATTGAAAATCGGCAAGGAACTTGATCACTTGTCAACCTTCTAACCACACATAAATAAGGGCAATGAGCATTAAGCATTATACTTAAGCTCATGAATAAACCCTAGATTACAAGAAGTGTTTTAACACTAAATGGGATGTTTACCTTGGATTTGCAAGGTAACTTGATTAAATAGCAAGAGAGGACTCCTCCTAGTCCTTTGAAGTTTGAATTAAGCTAAGAAAAGAGCAAGACAAGGCACCATTAAGAGGTGAATTTTCGGCCATGAACCAAAATGAGAGGAAACTTAGATTTTCTTCGGTTTTCCTTACCTTGAAGTAAAGGAGAATGGCAAGGCATGAAAATATGAGCTCAAGCTCCTTCAATGGTGAATCTCCATGGCACCGAAATGGAGCTTTTGAAGATTTGAAAAGACAAAGTTGTAGAGCTTGGCCTAACTAGAAGAATGGTAGTCTTGAAATTGAATTTGGATCATGGAGCTAGGAGCTACAAGCAAATGAAGTTGGAGATGGTGAGGTTTGCTGTAGCAAAACCGATGGAGCTTGAGAGAATGGAGGAAGGGGACGGTGGGAATGAGAGGAAATGAAGAAAGGTGATAAGTGTCCAAATAAGCATGTTTGATGGGTGTATTTCATATATTATATTAGCACTTTTCTTGCTCATTTCTCACTTATCGCATGTTTTTCCTCTAGTTTATGTTTTATTGGTTATCTCACAAAATTATTGGTTAAACATGAGGAAAACCAAGCTAAGAGCAAAGTAGACGAAGAGACGAACGCGTGGGCGCAAACGGATCTTAAATCGGAGCTGAAACGAATATTTTAGGAGCAAACCAATTTTCGTCGTCCAAAACATTGACATGTCCGAACCAGACTGGTCCGGACATGTCAAAATCTGCACCTGTCCGTGGAAAAAAGGCAGGACAACACACATACACAAGTTGTGTCCGCCCAAAAAAGGCAGGACGCAAACAAGGACATAACATATGTCCGTGTAAAATTGGCCGGACAGCAAAGAAATGTCCATACATGTCCGTGGAAGTTTGGACGGACAGAGAGCGGACAGGGACAACCAGTCCGTGGATAAATGACCGGACAAGGGGCGGACAGAAGCAAGGACACAATGTGTCCGTGGAAAAATGGACGGACAAGAAATAGAACTGTCCGCGGAAATAAGACCGGACAACTAATAGAGCTGCAACTACGCCGACCGTCTTCTCCAACTTTCTGCGGCACCTGCAATCATATCTATCTACTACTTCAACAATATCAGGCGCCGGCCGACAGTCCTGAAATTCCTCACGCGTTGCGCAGCTCCAATCCACTCTGCTCCACTGTCTCCATTCCAGCTCTGTCTCCAATCAACCTCATCCTCTGCCTCTATATAAACCTAGTCCTTCTGCCATAAATAAACGGCACCACGACGGGAGACTGAAGAAATCATTCACCACACTCATCCATTCTCTTCCATTCATTTTCTCCCGTAACACCACAACATTCCATACTGACGCAGAAACAAAAGAAAGAAGAGCAGCAGTGAGAGCGAGAGCAGACCCGTTCTTTCTCTGAAATAATGGCTAATTCTATCTGTGCTATCTTCTTATTCCCGTTAATGTGGAGTAATTTTCTTTTGTATCCTAGGATGGGGGTTTGATTCTAATATTACGTAAATCAGTATTTATTACCTGTCTCTCTAATTAAACTTGTTTTAATTCCTTTCAGCTAAAATTGTTAAATGCTTTGCGTGACAAACAACTGCATTTTTATGGTAACTATCAACATATGATTTTGAGATAGTCAAAGTACCACAAAGGAATTAATCTTGGTATTTACACTCCGGATTGAGCAGGAAAATACTGAGGCTATTAATAAGAGTTCGTAACTGACAATTATTAACTCTAATAGACAATAATAATTGAGACAAGGTTATAAATCTATTTAAGTAATTTAGGCAATTCCCCGATATCCTAGGATACCTTTTTCCATCCACATCACTTAATTCACCTATTTTTACTGTTTTTATTATTTCTGAACTGATCCAACAACAAATCAAGCTTGCCTCCGGCTAAACCCCTTTTTACAGTTTTTATTAACTACCAAGACTAGGATAATTGAACAATTTCCCTGTGGATACGACACTTGTTATACTACTCTGAATAGGTGCACTTGCCTATTAGTTTGCTATAAATCTATATATATTAACGTGTAGTTTTATCCCAACAAAAGGTGAGGTGAGAGGTAAGTTTAGAAGATATTTTAAGTTATAAAGGTAAATAGTCTTTTTACTTACTTTTCCTTTCTTCCTTTAGTTTACTAACATGTGGTGGTGACTCACCATGTATAAAACCGGCCCCCTTTTGATAATGGGAGATTTTGTGGTCTTTGTTGACCAATTAAACAACTTATGTTGACTTAGTGCTAATTAAGCACCATTTGAGCACTATTCACAAATAAGTGCACATATTTGTGAAATTTTTTATTTCCCGTGATTTAGACCTCCTAATGTGATACTAAGTAGTACACATGTTGATTAAGGAGTAATTATGGGCATTTAGCCACTCAAAACCCATTTACAAGACAATTTTTCAAAAATGTGCTTTAAGACTTCTTAAAGCACATTTTGTGTTTTAACTTGTTTTCAAGCTTAGTTTTCTTTAGTAATTGGTTTAACACGTTCATTAGCATGTAAATAAGGTCTAGGAATGACCTTTAGGTCCTATACAAGGTTACCCAAGTCTAGAGCAAGTATTTGCTTAAATTGACTTTATGGTGTTTTCTTGTGTTTCCTTTGGTTTAAATTGTCTACCATTTTTCTTAAGGACTTAATTAGCCTTATAATTCATAGTTGATGTTAATAAAGTCTTGGTAGGCTCCTTGAGTCTTAACCAAGGTTATCCTGAGCTTAGAGCATGTTTTTGCTCAAATTCTCTTTATGATACTTTCTTGTTTTTTACTATGGTTTAAATTGTTCACTAATGTTTCTAAGTCACTTTTAGCCTTAATATACCACATTTTAATAGTTAAACAACATATCAAGGTTTGGGGTATTTCATGTGTATTCGCATACACATATATACATACTAATATATGTATGTATATATATTCATTACTATATTTTGTTTGACCAGGTTATTTTTCAGCCTTTGTATATCTATATACTCACATGTATATGTATCGATATATATATATATAGTATAGTATATTGCTATACTTTATTTGATCAAGTTATATTCCAACCTTGTATATTGATACATACACATACGCACGTATCATTATATATATTTATATATATCTATATAGTATAGTTTATTACTATACTTTGTTTGACCATGTTATATTTCAACTTTTAATTACATGATATTTTATGTATTGGTCAACTTGACTACTTGGTCAATTTGTGTTGGTTTGGTCAATCTAGTTTGACTTGGTCAATGTTTCAAGTCAATGTTTCATTATAGTCGATATTTATTTATATCAACTCATACTACATCATATTATAATACTTGTAATTATATTTGTAACTCATAGTTCCTTCCACATTAATCTTATATGATTAATTAATCATATATTAAAAATCATATCATGTGAATTATAAGGTTCCCATAATGAATTAATTCAGTATTCTAAGTGACACACATATTTAATTATTTGTGACATTTATTCACAAATCTCTTATTAAGAGTTCATCTTAATATTATACAAGGTATTTATATATTATCACATTCCTTATATCATAAGGTTTCTTACCATATATTATACTCCCCAAATTTCCAACTTAAACCCATTATTTTATGTGGTTGTTTGTAAAGTATACTTATACCACTTTAAACCCTTTATAAAATACTCTCTTATACATTGATATTATGTCACATTAAATCATTTTAAACTCTATAATATATCAGCCATAGCTTCTGAAATTCCAAACCAACCCATGACACTTTCGGTAATTTTAATTTCTTCCCCATTCATTTTGTTTATTTACAAAATCAACCCAAACATGATTGTTGTTACATTTATACCCTATATATATATATATATATATATATATGTAGTACGTATTCGAACAACACCCATTTTTTTTGTTCCAGATTTATCCTATTTGCCCATAACTTCTTTTTTATTACATATTTTCCCTCTTTATTTTATAAACTTACAAATTTAATACTAAAAATTTATATTATACATATTAACTTATTTAATTTCAAAAACTCCCAAAATAACTTTCTAAATTCCCGAACTGCCCCTAGGCTGTCCCAATACTATTTTTCATCCCAAAGTTTCAGTTATTTACATAATAACCCCATAAGTTTATAAATGTTACATGTTAATACTTAAACTATATATTATAATCCTTAGTTTATTAAATGACCAAAATCAACCCAAAATTCACCAATTTACGAACAGACCCCTACTGGTCACATTAACTTCATTTTAGCCCTTAATTTTTTAGAAACTACACAACCACCCCAAATAGTATTTATAAATTTAATTTTTTACATAATACTTTATTAAATTAGACAAATCATTAATTTATTATTCTAATTTGGTCAAACCTTACATGTGGTCAAGGTTGACCATTAAAAATACTGTTGTGACCCGTAAATATATTTACGAGATGGCCACACATGTTTCACTAGATTTACATTAATTAGCACATTATTTTCATAAAATTAGTTTCTTATATTTTTATAATTCTAAAACAGACCCCTTACGGTTCTAATATTGTTTGGCACTCTATATTTTTCTTAATTACACTTTGGCCCCCATTAACAAGTCTTTTGTTCATTAAAATACTTATAAGGTTTATAATTCATTTAAATCATATTATAACCTTATATTTAATTTATGTAACACCTAAATTCACCAATATTTATCTAAAATGTTCCTAAGTGGTTATGTTCACTAAAATTACATTTTTGCACCAGAAACTTATATAATTTATTTAATCACCCAAAAACTTAATAATTAACATTTAAAGATTTAAATAACGATAATAAAAATGGCCTAAACACATGGTCTTAAACATAATATAACATTAATTCATAAATGACATTAAAGTGTCTATAATAAACATATAGTCCACGGCTTTCTAATGAATTTGCATTCAACCTTTAAAAGCCATTTTTCTTTCACATTTAACTTATAAACTTGACTTTAATAAGTCATTAACACTTAAGTTTACGAACAAACACTTAACCATGATTTAAAACTCAATATCCAGATTTAAACAACACACACATATTGTAATTTTTTGGCCCTCGTCCATTTCATAACATAAATAACTTTAATGCATTTAAAGAGTTTTAAGCATATTTACCTTGTTATAATTACAAGGAATCCCACCCAGCCTTCATATCTCAGCACTAATTTACATAAAACTTAGATTAGGTTTTTATTTTTATTTGTAAGCATTAATTAACCATAAACCACAAATAAGTCCTCAAGACTTTAATTAAGTAATTTACCTCTTAAAGTTGATTTTTCTCCTTGGAAGAGCTGCCTAAACTCACGGCACCTTATGGGTGAAATCAGAACCCATTCGGCCACATAGAACAAGGAAGAAAGATAAGTTAATAACTTTAACAATGGTGGTTATTATAGAGAGTCTAAGGCATAAACTTTTAAGCTTTAAAGAGTAAGTCTTTACCTTGGAAACTTGATGAAGTTTCAAGATCCATTCTCGGTTATCTAGTGGAGGAAGAAATGAATTTAGTTTCATGGGTAGAACAAAAAAGAAGTCCAAAAGAGCCATTTGTGCTCTCGGTTTACCAATTTTGTGGAGCCTTTGAAGAGGTGTTTTGGAGAAGCTATTTGGCTCAAGAAAAGGAGATGAACCCACCTTCATTTTGAGTATAAAATGGTGTAGAATGAGGTGTAAGAAGCTGCTCATTTTCGGACATGAACAAAGGGTGAAGAAAATGTGGTTTAAGGTCATTTTCCTTACCTTTAGCTCCAATGGAGTATTCCTTGCTCCTTGGTTGGTTAATGCCGAGTATGAAGCTCTTCAAACAGGATTTATGCCTTGGATGAAGAAGAAAATCAGGTGGGGAGATAGACCATGGAAATGCAAGAGAAAGGGAGGAAGAATAGAGTTTTTACCTTGCTTCTTCTTCCACCATTAATGGATGGAGTTTGACTGAGTTTGAAGATGGAAGGGAGGAGGAAGGATGCTGGAAAACGTGAGGAAAAGGGAGGAAGGAGTGCTAGCCGTAAATGAGAGAGGATGAGACATGGGGAGAAGGAATGGTATAGTACAATTAGTTCCTTATTTTTTTTATTAGGTGTACTTGCTTATTTACTTTACAACTTTACTTTTCAATTTCCCCCTCTTTTCTCTTCTAGGTTTGGACGGCTACATATTTATGGGGGAAGAGTTTTTTGAATTTTTACACATTAATGTGTGACATTAATAATAAGTGTAATGGACTTGTTTTATGTGTTAAGTGGTAACATGTGTTATTCCTGTTTTAATGAATATATATATAAGAGGTTGTGGTATTTATAATATGGTTTGGCTATATAAATATTTCATACAATTATATCACTTTATTTGTGATGTTAGTACATGTATTAAGGTGTTACATGTTGTATTATTTTTAGGAGTTGATTTCTCCTTAATAATGTTCTCTCTTTGATTAGAGATTTTATGTATAGTTTGGTGTCCATTTTGGACTACATATACAATATTTATGATGAGTATTACTCATTAGATGAATACTTATTAATTATTCTCTTTTATTTAAATTAATTCCTTATTAATTAAGGTAATAATTGTTTGGGGTATTTCAGTCTACCCTCCTTAAAAAAAAGACTTCATCCCGAAGTCATCTTCTTCAATAGGTTATATAACTACCCATGATGTATATATATCTGATATAACATTTACACATAACGTATTGTGCTTATACATCACATAGCCAACATTTGTGGCGTTGATTTAATCATATATGGATGTAGGTGGTCCATCAGCGTCATAACTCCTATCAGTTCTAAACCCTGACCACCTCCCCGAGGTGTCCATATCTAATTATTTATCTACACATAATTGTGTCCACTTTTAGGGAGTTTCGAGAGTCGTCCAACCCCGACGTGGTCAGCGTTAGTGTTGAATTATCTCTAGCCCTAATTTATGTTTGGTCTTCCTTGATCAGACTAGGATCAAGTTCGAGCTCCCACGTCAATTTCACCCAATCAATTATTTACCCAATTCTAGTCTTATCTCTCACAGTGTCTGACACATTGTGTTCAAACGATACGTAAGTCAACTAGTATGATAAATCTAGTCATAAGCGTGAAGGTCATATACAACACATCCATGGAACTTAAGTTCCCATGCTTTTCACTCATCCTTTTTCCTAGAGAGCTTAACTTCCACTAGGCTACCCAACGGTTCCATACCGATATCGCTGAAGTTTCAACTCCCCTTGCTTGTGTTCCCTCATCGGAGCTAACAAGTTTGACGTTTTTATATCAAGTATATGAGTGTATATATTAAAGTATTATACAGTATCACATAGGATACCTCATCAGTAAGTGTATGAATATATACAACCAGGAATCTCATAGGATACTTAACGTACATACAAGTGCACGAATGCACGTACAAATAACATAACCAAGTCCGCCCCGCATACCTACACGTACAACAACACAGCTAGGTATGCCCCACATAGACACCCATGCAAACAAACACAATTTTAGGTATGCTCCACCCATACACACACATCAAAATCTAGAATACACATGTGTACTGCCAAGAAGCTTATGTAACATCCCAGAATCCCACTGTTGTGATATTGTCCGCTTTGGCACACAGGGCGCACGGTTTTGTTCTCAGGGTTTCCTAGCCCCAAAGGCTTCACAACAAGGAGAGGTATCCCCACCCATATAAGGAGTGGTTCGTTCTCCCCTCCAATCATGTGGGAGGTAAACCTCAAGGGTATTACACTCCACCCCTTGGGGCCCAGCGCCCTCGTGGGCCACACTGGCACCCACCTGGATCTGGCTTTGATACCATAAGTAACATCCCAGTATCCCACTGTTGTGATATTTTGTCCGCTTTGGCACACAGGCCGCATGGTTTTGTTCTCGGGGTTTCCTAGCCCCAAAAGGCCTCACAACAAGGAGAGGTATCCCCACCCATATAAGGAGTGGTTCGTTCTCCCCTCCAATCAATGTGGGAGGTAACCTCAAGGGTATTACATGCTCTAAATGGGATCCACGCGAACTCATGCCCTAAGAGCGGAATTGACTAGAGTCGCCACCTAGTTTGACCTATGATTACTCGGAAGGAAAGGGAAAGGATTCTAAGAACCATTAGTTGACTTTGAAATTGTTTCATATGGATATGGCTTATCCGGTCATTTGTAGAGATTTTGTGTGGGTTCGCACTGGGTTACACCCCTTGGAAGTGACAATGACCACGACTTCGAATTGGTGCCCAAAAAACCTCGGTCTCCAATTATCAAGGATTTCCTTCTTTCAAAACCTTTAGAGAGATTCATTTTAGGGGCACAAGGATAGGATAGAAAGAGAGTTGAGTGTGAGAAATTGAACAAACAAGCTTTTCTGTCAAGCTAGCGCCAAGAAGGGGGGTTGATGAACTGAGGTGAGTATAGAACAAAAATTGGGGAAATTCTAATATTGATTAAGATTGGAAGTCTGATTATGAGAGTTAGAGAATTCAAGGATTTGTGGGAGTAAGAGGGGATTTGAGTGTTTGAAAGACATGAATACCACCTTAGAGTTGGCAAGGAGTTTTTTTTATTGGAATGGAGTCACACCCTGGGTAGGTTCCTACGTACTCAACTAGGTGTCGAGGCTCGAAAGATGGGGCAATGTATTTTTGTCGAAAGATAGATTTTGAGAGGAACACCATGTATGAGATGCCCTTAGTAAACCCTAGTAACGTCTCGAACTCCCGGGTTGTAAAACGTCAAAAACCGAAAACATTGAAATCGAATAGAATGGAGTTACATGATTCTAAAATTTCGGCTGCAACTAGGAAGGCAGTTACATCCCTAACACCCCGCCTTGTAAAAAATCTAGACTGCAATTAGGGGAAGTTAGTCATCTTAATGCCCCGCCTAAAGAAATTCGGACTGTGACAAGGGATGTTATGACCCCAGTGCCCTGCCACGGATTTTAATTTGGAAGAAAGACAAGTGATGTCTAACTAGGAAGGAAACGTTTTTTAAAGGTTTTAGACATTCCACGTCTCCCGAAAATGGTTTATTTTTAAGTTTAAAAACTGAGTTGGAAAACTTTTGAAGTTGTTCGGAATTCTAGGTGAAGAAGAAACACTGATTTTGAGAAATGTTTTTAGGAGAAAGCTTTATGTTATGTGAGAAGAACCACTAGTACAAAAACGCCTATTTCGGCGCCCCTATTTCGGCGGTTGTAACAACAACCGTTGAAATAGGTGCCCCGAAAATTCTATGTCTAAAAAAAGGCACCTATTTCGGCGGTTCCTAGCTAGGAACCGCCGAAATAGGTGCCTTTTTTTGAAATAGAATTTTCGGGGCACCTATTTCGGTGGTTCCTAGCTAGGAACCGCCGAAATAGGGGCCTTTTTTTAGACATAAAATTTTTGGAAGCCTATTTTCCATTTTTTTTTCAAAAAATTTGGTCGGCGGGAAAATTTCAACCTATTTCGGCGGTTCCTAGCCAGGAACCGCCGAAATAGGTGCCTTTTTTTAAACTAAAATTTTTGGAAGCCTATTTTCCCGGGTTTTTTTCAAAAAAATTCGGACCGCGGGAAAATTTCAGCCTATTTCGGCGGTTCCTAGCTAGGAACTGCCGAAATAGGTGACATAAAATTTTCGGAAGCCTGTTTTCCCGTTTTTTTTTTCAAAAAAATTCGGACCGCGGGAAAATTTCATCCTATTTCGGCGGTTCCTAGCTAGGAACCGCCGAAATATGTGCCTTTTATTAGACATAAAAATTTCGGAAGCCTGTTTTCCGGTTTTTTTTTCAAAAAATTCAGACCGCGGGAAAATTTTAGTCTATTTCGGCGGTTCCTAGCTAACAACCGCCGAAATAGACTTTATTTCATTATATATATCGCAACTACTCTTCATCTCTCTCCTCTCACGGTAATTTTGCAACTCTAACTGGCGAATGTACTTGCTAAACGCTCCTCTCTGCATCTCGCTCACCAGATTGAAAACGGGGTTGAAGTAGTTCATTCTAGAACCGGTAATATACTCGAACTTATATTTTTCTCATTGGAGAACAAGCTACATACATGCTCTGCGCCTTTCATTCTCTTTGTTTTGTCTACGCATCTCTTCATTCTCTTCTTGTGTCTACGCCTATGTAGTGACAAATCACTGAAACCGCTGCATCTCACTCACTAGATTGAAGACGGGGCTGAAGTAGTTCATTCTGGATCCGGTAATATACTCAAACTTATATTTTTCTTTTTGGAGAACAAGAAACATACATGCTTTGCGCCTATTTATTCTCTTCTTTGTGTTTGTGTCTCTTTATTCTTCTAGTGTCTGCGCCACTACAATCTCTTCACACTCACAGTGATTTTGCAAGGCGAACAAGAAGCTTACATGCTCTGTGCCACTGTTCATTCTCTTGCGTTTGCGCCTCTACAAAGATGCAAAACTGTTGCATCTCGCTCCCGAGAAAGAAGACGATGCAGCTAATTTTTTTTTTTTTTTAAAAAAATACTATGGCGGCGGTTGTTAGCTAGAACCGCCGCCATAGGTGTGTTTTTTTTTTTGAAAACACCTATGGCGGCGGTTCCTAGCTAACAACCGTCGCCATAGGTGTGTTTTTTCAACAAAAAAAAACAACCACCTATGGCCACCTATGGCGGCGGTTGTAGCTAGGAACCGCCACCATAGGTGTTCTATCTCGGCGGTTGTACAACCGTCGAGATAGGGTCTCATCCCTATTTCGGCGGTCTTCATTTCGGCGGTTCTAGAACCGCCGAAATAGACCTTTTACAACCGCCGAAATAGGCCCTTTTTGTACTAGTGAACTTTCTGCTTGTTGAGAAAAGTTTTTTGTGATCTGAGAAGAGTTTTTCCTTTAAAATTTCAGAAAATGGTTTCTTTGAGTTTAAAATCTTGATGAGATTTTCATTGAAGAAAGGGAGTTGTTTGAAATTTTTGAAATGATATTGGAGTTAATTTGAAATTTATTTGAAGAAGTGTTTTTGAATTTTTGAAGTTTAAAACAAAACTAAAAGATTATTTTTGATTTTTTTTAGATTGAATTGAATTTACAAGTTGGATTTGAGTTGGATTGAATTGGCTGCGAATCGAATTAAATTGGATTGAATTGAATTAGGTTGAATTGAATTGGGTTGAATTGAATTGAATTGGCTGAATCGAATTGAATTGGCTTAATCGAATTGAATTGGCTTAATCGAATTGAATTAGGTGAATTGAGTTGAATTGAATGGAACTGAATTGAATTAAATAGGGCTGAATTGAATTTGGGCCGGACTTGGAAAACGGGCCAGATTGAAAAAACGGGTAGAATTGCACTTAATGGGTCGGGCATGGAAAACGGGTCGGATTGGACTTAATGGTTCAGGCTGGATTAATGGGCCGGGTTGATGGGTTTTGGGCCGAAGTTGGGTTTAAGGCCAGATTGTATATTTGGGCCGGATTGTGTTTTTGGGCCGTATTTTTTTTTTGGGCCGGATTATGTTTTTGGGCTGAGTTGGGTTTGGGGTTGGTTTGTGATTTTGGGCCGAGTTGGGTTTGGACTTGAAATACCCCAAACCTAGCTATGGTGTTTAGAGGATAAACTAAGATATAAGAAGGCTATATTATGCCTTAGAAACATTGAGAAACAATTTAAACCAAAGAAACACCATAAGAGCAAATTAAGCAAAAACGTGCTCTAAGCTTGGAGTAACTTGGGTAACACCCAAATATCATTCTTAGACCTTAGTAACATGCTAATGAACATGTTAAATCAATTACCAAAGAAAACCAAGCTCAAAAACAAGTTAAAACACAAATTGTGCTTTAAGGACTCTTAAAGCACATTTTTGAAAAATTATCTTAGAAAGGGGTTTTGAGTGACTAAATGCCCATGATTACACCTTAATCAACTTTTGTACTATTTAGTATCACATTAGGAAGCCTAAACCAACGGGAAATCAAAAATTTCACAAATATGTGCACTAATTTATGAATAGTGCTAAAATAATACTAGTTTAGCATTAAGTCAACATAAGTTAATTAAATGGTCAACCAACACCACAATTATCTTTATCATTAAGGGGGGCGGTTTTAAGGTGGTGAGTCACCTAAGTGTGGCAGCCAAGATTGTAAGAAGAGGGAAAGTAAAGTGGTTACTATTTGTGTTTAAGGAAAATATCTCTTTTAACTTACCTCTCTCCTCCTTTATTCATTTCTTTCTTCTTCCCACCGATTTCATCTGCCTCCTCTCTTCTTCATTCACGCAAGAACAACCCCATGCTAGCTCCATCTTACCTTGCCCATAGCTTGCTCATTTTAGCTCCAAAATTAAAACCAAGCACATATTTCTCTTAGTTAGCTCAAGCTCTTGCTTTCTATCTTTCCAAATATGCAAAAGCCTCATTTTGAAGCCAAGGGAAATCGCCATTAGAGGGGGGGAAACCAGCTTGAAGTGCTCATTACCTTCTCCATTCATTCAAGGTAAGGAAACTTGAAGAAAAACTATGTTTCCATCACTTTCCTCCATTACCGAAAATTACCACTCATGGGGCCTCATTTTTATGCCTTGTTCTAGATTTTTTCTATTCTCCAAGGACTTGAGGAGGTCCTTCTTGATTCATATCCAAGCTTGTCTTAAGACTCCAAGGTAAAACATTCATTTTAATACCTTAAAACACATTTTTAAACTAGGTATGATTCCTTAAGGTTAGTGAATTATTTAGCACTCATTAGAGTCATTGTATATTGATTAGAACATTGGAAAGGGAAATTAAGTTGGTGGCCAAGATTGTCCAAGGAAAAAGCCTAAGGAGAAAGTTAAGAGGAACTTGAGAAAAACAAGGTAAATGTCTTACCTTAAGGTGTTTTATTGCTTTAAGGGATGGGAGTTAGATAGATGATAAGTTTATCTTAGATTTGCATAAGGAAGGGGTTATAAAACTTAGGCGAAAGAACATAGTTATATTGAGAAACTTGTGACTAAAGAAAAAGGGAAATGAGATAGTTAGAGAATCACAAGGTGAATTACAAGAGCATTTATATTGCAATGGGAGCTTTGTTGTGTGTATTTGCAGGTCAAAGGCTATTATATGTGGAACATTAGTGGTTAAGCTTTATGTCATTTAAGGGCCTAAATGCCAAGCAATTTAAGTTTATGCACTATATTGTGATGTAGTGTAGTTTTGGTGTAATTTGAGTGTTAAGAATGTGTGGAAAGAATTTGAGTACTCATGGTTGTTTAATGGTGAAAAACTAAATGTTTGGGTGTAGGAATATACTAGAGAAGCCATGTCAAAATTTGGTGAGAAAACAAGGAGTTTTAAGTGGTTAAAAGAGGTTTGGTGACCTAGGTTGTACTAGGAAGTTTAAGGCTTAAGTTGGTGAAAGAAAGTGAACTAGGGGGTTCTTGAGGTTTAAATTGACTTAGGAGTTTTCTAGAATGAATTAGAGTTCAAATGGGTGAGTTGAATACACCGAGGACATGGTGGGAGTGCGGTTAGGTCTTGTGCAAGTTTTGGTAAACAAAGGAAGAATAATGCCTTATGAAAGTCTAGGTGAGAACTATGGAAAATGGAAGGAGTTTGCGTAATGGAGGTGTTGGTGAGAAACAATGCTTTTAGAGAGATTGTAATGGTGAGAAGGTAACAATTTGGTTAGTTGAGATTGTAGGTATGAAATACCACTTGGAAACCTAAGAAAATATTACAAGTGTTAAGAGATTTTGTAGGAAAATGAGTAACAAGTTTAGATAAGGAATTAGGAAAGTTTAAGATGTTATTTTGGTATTAATATGCTTAAGATCATGTGTGAACTTTGGGAAAATAATGGATGAAGAGATCATGTGTGAACTTTGGGAAAAAATCTGTAGCTGGTCCGGGACTTAAGTCCAGGGTAAAGTCCCGGACCACCCCAAAATAAGAGCCGAGAATTGCTTCTGCATATTGGTCCGAGACATGAGTCTTGTGTAAAGTCCGGACCACCCTATTAAACATTACCGAGAGTTAGGCAAAGACATGGTCCGGGACTTAAGGCCTGTACAAGGACCCGAACCAATGTCAAATTCACCCGAGAGTATTGATAAGAGATGGTCCGCAACCTAAGGTAAGGATCAAGTCCCGGACCACTCTAAAAATGGTGTTTAAGCTTAGGAAATGTTATGTAATGATGGGGATTGTTAGGTATTGATGTTATAAGGCTGTTTAAGACATGTTTGGTGGGTAATAATGAGAATTAAGTGGGTGCATTAGTATAAGAAATAATGAGGAATGATTCACTTAAATGTTTAAGCTAAAGCTAAAAGGACTTAGTGGATATTAGTGGGTAAATGTTAGTGGTTAAGAAAGTTGAAGAAAATTGGTTTGAGTTAAGTAATTAATAACCTAAAACTGAAAGAATGTTTTAGGGCTGTGAATTGGGACTTGGAAAGAGATTAAACAACGACCGACCGCCGACGGTGAACAGTATGGTTTCTTGTGACCTGCTTGCTAATGAGGTGTCCCTCGGTTTGTGTGCTATCTGTTTATTTGCTTTAACTAAAACAAGATAAAGCATGCAACCGGTTTTATTGCACATGATGTGTGTGTGTCTCCTTTACACTAACACACTTGGCTTGAGGTTTGATACTAACTAAGTTTAGTACGTAATGGAATGAGATGAGGATATATACTTTTATAACGGTTGGTTAATACCCGAGAAGGTTTAACTAACACTTGGTTCATAAGGTTTTCACTAATTGGAACTTAAGGGGGGAGTGAGGAATCCGGGACTGACTCCGGTCATGCATGTTAAGGAAAGGGGGTCGGTATCTGAATTAGATCCGACTTCCGCTTGAGGACTTGTCTTCGGACTGTTGCCTAGGGTCGAATGTCGACTCAGCCACCTTGGATTACAGTTCAAGGTGGGAGGCAGAATAAGATGGTGCGGTAGGATCACCTAAATCCTAAGATTAAGATAAGTGGTTTATTCAACCAATGGAGTTAATAGCTCATTGGCTAGGGTTACTTTTGACCCGACAAAAATAAACATTGCGATAAGAGACAACAATTTCTATTAAAAGAACGGTTTGTACACTGAGAATAAGTTAAGGATTAAGATTGAGGTAAGTTAAGAATGGACTGAGGATAAGAGGAATTTTAACTTGAGGAGTTAACTGATTAACTCACTTACTAAGGGAACGCTTTTAAGACGTTCATTGTGTGTGAACTATATTTGTTCATTTGTGGATTGTTGTTTTATTGCACTTCTTATTTATGTTGTGTATCTAATCAACTCCATGTTATCGACAAATTAGTCGTCGTAGCCCCGTTAGCTTGGGGGCCATAAGAGAATCGTACCAGCAAAGGTGCTGACCCCTCGGGGGCTGCTGTTTACATTTTGCAGGTAAGCGTCCACAGAAGACTGATCTTGAGAGTAGGAGTGGGGTACCTAGGACAGGCCTTATTTTTGTGTATGGGATGTGCATGTACACCCGTCTGTAAATGTTGGTACTTTTGGATAATTATGTTACTACTTGAGATACTTATAAACTCAGTTGGTATGTATATTTTGGTTTAGTGATTGTAAATGCTTAATGTTCGGTATATTCTGTTGCTCAGACCGTGGCAAGGTCCTGGCGTTTGTTAAGTTCCGCTGTAACGTTATGTTTATGTTGTTAAGTATGCGATAACCACGATTGGATTAAGACAGGGTGTTACAAAAGTGGTATCAGAGCGTAGTTATGCTCTGATCAAGGAAATACCGAACTTAGGTAGCCACCGAGATAAGATAAGAGTTAAGACGTAAGTAATGGGTTAAGGGTATGAGATGTTAGAGTGAGTAGAGTCTGATGACCACTATTAAGTGTGGATCGCCTTTACCGTCTACGGACGTTATAAATCCGTGACCCGAAACCATTGTTAATACAAGCCTAATGCGCATTGTGATTGTTCAGATGTCAGGAAGGAGAGGAGGCCGAGGCCGTGGTCGAGGCGACGAGGTTGTTGATATACCTGGTGGGCAGACGATAGCTGAGATCGTGGCTGCCGCGCTTGGGCACATGGGCTACCAGCCTGGCGCACCACCACCTCCACCGCCATAGCCCCGGGAACCAAACTGGGTGAAGAGTCTGGCTGACCTTCGACCCGCACATTTCAAGGGGGAGACTGATCCCGCCAAGCTTGAGACATATATCTCCGAGCTGGATACCGCCTTCGAGACCCTTGATGTCCCTGCTGGGATCAAGGTGCGTCTGGCTGCGTTTTATCTGAAAGGAGTAGTGGGCGATTGGTGGAAGCTGGTGACGGCCGAGCATGTGGCCAATCCAGAGTTCGGCTGGGAGTAGTACACGCTACTACGAGCCAAGTACTACCCCGCCCATGTCCAGATGAAGAAGCACTTACAGTTAGATGCGCTTAAGCAGACAGACAAGATGACGGTGGGCGAGTATTACTCAGAGTTCACCGCCTTGCTTCGTCTTCTGCATGGGGTATTCGGACCAGATTCTGGTGGACCGCTTTTATGGCGGGCTTAGCCATCGACTCCGCTACGGCATGGGGCCAACAAGTTATACTACCTTGCAGGTAATGAGAAAAGTTAAGATACAAATAAGTGAATAAATGAGTGGAACTAATACTTTGAAAGCAGGAGTGCTATCATGCCGCTGCTAAGATTGAGATAACCGTCCAGCTGAGGGACGAGGACAATTCTAGCAAAAGGAAGGCTGCTGGTAAGGGAGGTGAGAATCAAGGGCAAGGGGGGTACAAGAAATAGAAGTACCAGCCTCAAGCCTAGAAGAGTTAGGGAAAGACGGAGACTAAGAAGGCTACTGAAGAGCCACTGAAGTCGACTTATGCCATTGCTGCTAAGCCCCTGCGCTCTAAGGCGCCGAAGGGTAAGGAGATACACTTTAAGTGAGTTAAGAATCATTAAGAGACCGTTGAGACACAATTACTAATATTGAATGTAATAAGGATCTGAGTCTGGGAAGGGAGCCGATGGTGGCTACCAACGACGCTACATCTGTCACTGGTGTCACAAGGACCACCCCAGGCTCGATTGCAAGGGGAACAAAGTTGAGTGTAACTACTGTGGGGTATACAGGCACCGGGCATACAAGTGCTTCCGGAACCCCGAGAGTAGAGCCTATAGGCCCGAGATGAAGGGCAAGGGCAGACCGATCAAGGAGCTGGATTTGACGGTCAGAAGGCGACGCAGCCGTCTGCAAACAAGAACCCACGGGTAGTCCAGAAGTCAGGACCCACACTACACATGGTGGACCGGGACGATGAGGCTGAACCCTCATCGAGGCCAGGTACCGCTATAAACCATTTAGTAGTAAAATTGCCTGCTTACCGCATTTCATGCATGCTTTGGTGAATAATTAAGCTTAGATGAGAAAGACGTAATTAAGACTTAAGTAAAATATAACCTATTACCACCTTAGGAAACTTCAACATTTGCTACCCCATACCTTCAACACTTAACCCAGAAGAGACCGACATCGAAAACCTGAGACTTTCCAACCGAACAATGTCAGGTTATCTGCCCAGGTATGATTTTGTTAAGGGGATACCTGACACCCAAAGCACAAATGGCCATCATCAGGAGATGTAGTCGGTTAGGAGTGGGACCGGGAGGTTTCTATACACCGGAGTACCCAGGAGGAGCAAGGATGAAGTTATAGATGATGAGCTTAGGCAAAGATTGGAATCCGTATGCCAAGACGTACCAAACCACGAGAGCACAAGATGGAGTCTCACCACCGGGAAACCCGAAGAGTTCCATCCGGTTATTACACAAGCCGTGGAGATCGCACAGCAATTGGAGGCTGACCCGATCCCAGACATACAAGCAGATCTATGTATCGTTAATTTCTACGAGAAGGACGGGTGACTCGGATTACATCAGGATAAGGACGAGACAGCGAAGTCTCTCGAAAGAGGGATACCCGTAGTGTCTTGGTCCATTGGAGACGACGCTGAATTTTTATACGGCGAGCAGAAGCGTGCGGACCGTGCTAAGAAGTTACTACTTAAGTCTGGAGATGTATTAGTTATGGGAGGAGAATCAAGAATGTTGTACCATGGGATTAAGAGAATCAAGCTGAATACAACACCGTCAGCAGTAATCAATGCGACGCACATGAGACCAGGACGGTTAAACCTAACCTTTAGACAATATTAGCCATGTAATACTAAGTATGATGTAAGAGAGGAAATGTAAGAAAGCAGCACATGATGTAAAAAGGATGGTTATTAATAAATAACAGTGTTGTTCATATTAATTGTTACGACTCTTGTTATCCCATCATTACTCATGAAAGTTGTGAAATACAATTAGGTCATGGACTCGGTACGGAAGGTGCATTAAGCATTCTTACAGAGGCACAGGCCGACGAAAGCGGTACAATCCTCACCGGCACCTTTCTGATCAACGACATTGAAGCATCAGTTCTCTTCAACTTAGGGGCCTCGCATACTTTATCTGGCGTCATTTGCGAGAAGGTTAGGGCTAGACGCTGATGAGCTACCTGACTTCACGGTTACGCTTCCGTCTAAGGAGAAGGTTCGTTGCACTCGTTATTACCGAGGAGCCACCATCAGAATTAAGGGGGAAGACTTTCCATTCACGTTTATTGAGTTCAGAGATTTGGGGTTTGATGTTATCTTCGGGATGAACTTGTTGGAGCGGCACAAGGGTCTTATCCTCTGCGCCAAGCACCGACTGCTACTCAGGAGTCCGTCTGGGGTAACAATATCATACCGCCAGAGGCCCAGAGTGAAATACCCCTACGTAATTAAACATGATTTAAATATAAAATTAACTGCACTAAGGTATAAACAACCGTTTAATATTAATACGGTAACGCACTTATAGACATGTGTATATATGTGTACATACACACAATGTTACAATATATAACGTTGTGCATATAACTAATAACGCGATATGATGATGTAGTCGCATTGGTACATATGACCAAAAACATATAGCTAAAACACGACAAATAAAATGGTCGTATCCGTATATAAGTATAATCAATGACATAACAAAATAACTGCATAATATAATTATATATATATGTACACATAACAAATAATACGACATATTAATACCGTCGCATAAATACGAGGAATAGGCATAAAATGCTGATACAAAAAAAAATAGAAAAGAGAAACATGATCTAGCCGGATTCGAACCCGAGACCTTTCGTACCATTCCCGAAGCCTTAACTGGGTGAGTTGTGCTCAGATTCGGTAATAAACTGCAATGAATTATAACAAGTAGCAAAGTTACTCACGTGTTTCACACTGAAATACTTCGTTACTACCAAACTGGCTTGAACTCCATGTCCAGACTACCGACAGAACAAAGAGATATTCCTCTGTTATACATCGTTTTCTCCCCCATGCTGGTGCATGCCGTGGAATTTTGCACCCGACATTCCTCCATCTTTCCAGCATGGGCACTCATTGATAAATACACTCAACTCTTTCCATTTTCTCAACATGCAAATTTGACCTAGACACACACAAAGAACCGGTAACACACGAGCTTCCTGTTCAGTCGGAAACCCAGCATCATCCTCGCGACTCCTTTCACCAAGAACCAACGCTCCACTACCATGGTAGCTGCTCAAGGAGGTAACAACCGAGCTGAGTTGTTGGGAAGCAAAGGGAAACTTCGGTGGGAACTAGAAGAAGAAGAGGAAGCAGGTTAGGCGATTTCCCAAGGTGAATCTGTAGTAAACTAGCATAGTCTCCCTCCTTCATTTTCGATAATGATCTCTACTACTATTAAACTTCATTCCTTAATCTCCTTATGTGGAAAAATAGAGGAATATGCCAGATCGAGGAAGAAGAAAAAGACCCAAGAGCATAGACTTCTCCCTTGATCATCTCAGGTGAGCTTAAACATTCCCCTTCTTCCTTGTTTACCGGTAATAGCTTTAGTTGACCCTGAACCCTCTTCTTTCCTATTTTTTTCTTCAGATAATAAACAAGTGAGTAGGCCTCAGTACTTTGTGAAGAAGCAAGACCAAGCAAATTCCCTTGCTGTACCATTCACGGTAGAAAGAAAAAGAAAAGAAACAAGGTAAAGACCATGTCTGTCTCAGTTTGATAACCATGTCCTTTCCTTTGAGTTATCACGGTCTTAATCTCTGAGTACTCCGTTCCAGTGTAGTCAAACTGACCAAGGTGTTGTAAGTTCCACAATACACCCAAGAATCAGCCAAGATACTCAACAGGTGAGCTACTCCTAAACCCATGTCCTGATCAGGAAAAAGAAAAAAAAATATATAAAAACCCATCTGTTGACTTCAGTTATTAGGTATTTCAATTCTGTAACAAGGCTCTCAGTATTCTTACTGTTTTGATTAGTCTTGAGTTACTAATACATTATAACCTTATAATACACCTGACTAAGTGTCTATAAGTGAGGGTGTGAAGAAAGAGAAATGAAAACAGATCATAACTAGGAAAAAAAGAAAGAAAACAGGAAACAGATGTAGCAGTTTATGCTTCTGTTTCTGGTGAAATCTTCAACTGCTGAGAAGCTTGTTGTGTGTACTTACATTGCAGAAGTAGTGTGAGGGTAGTAAGGGTCAGATAGAAACTAAAAACCCCAGTAAAGCACATAACTACATAGATTAGTAATGAAAGAAAATTGAAAAGAAAACTAGGATTGAGAATTCTCAGAAAACCGATGGAAGTTATCAGGTTTTGATGCTTCAGTTTTCAGTCCCTAAGATGTTTGTGCTCTGTATAGTTGGCTTGTATTGTGAGTTAAGGAACTAAAACATTCTAACACCTAAGTGAGAATAAGAACATCATGAAGAAATCAAAACCCAACCTGATGCACAACCATGTAACAGAGAAAAATCATGCATCAGTGTCTTTTCTATCTGTCTGTTTTCAATTCTGAATTCTTTGAGTTTCTGTGTGAAGACCTTACTGGAGAGTTGCCTAGGGAGTTTTGGCCTGTCCTTGAATTCAAAAAGTCTTATAACACACTTAGCCACGGGAGTAAATAATGAGAGTGAACTGAAACCTAATTCAGGAATAAGACGAAAATAAAACTTTGATCACAGAACAGAAAGGAAGTATATCAGAACTTAAATTTTGTTTTAGGCTGTGAGAATTTCTGGTTACAGCATAGGCAACTTCAGAGGGTTTAAACCGTATCACCTTGGATGTGTTTTGTGTCAAATCCAAATACACTATCTAAGAAAGTGAGGGCAGCTAAGGAAGAGGTTAGGTAACAGAAAAACATAGCCACAGAAAAAAAAATGTTACAACAGTTGCATAGTTTTGTTACAAATTTTATTTTATTGTTTTCTGTGTAAAGAACTTCCTGAATTGTGGTCTAGGTCTTTGGGGCTGCTATGAAGATTAAAACAATAGCAAAACACCTAAAGGAATAGCTAGACTATTAGGGAAGTAAAAGCCTGATGAGGGAACAAAAGAGAAACAGAAGAGTAAAGCAACACCAATTTCAGAATTGCAATCTTGTTTCAGTTTCAGTTTCTTACCAGTTCAGTGATTGGTTATTTTGTGTCTGTAACAAGTTGTCCTGGGTTTGGTTTGGGTTTAGAATTTTGATAGAACTCTTAGGTAGCTGGGTCAACAGTTTGGGAAGAATGGAGAATCAAACACATGCACTAACAGAGAGGAAAAGAAATGGAAAAAAATATCGCATCTGTTGCAGAGTTTCTACTGCAGTTTGGTTTTTGTGTACTCAACTTTCAGTGGCACAATGGAGTTGTTTTGGGGTTGCCTTAAGTCTAAAATCTCGATGAATCATTAGCTAAGTAGTTAAGGAGTAAGGAGGAGTGTATCCTAGTTAGAAAACAGACAGAGAAGAAAACAAAAACACACATATCAGTTTCTGTTTTGGTTACAGTTGCAGGAATCCGTTTCTGTATAACTATGCCACAGGGAGTATGAGCAAATGGCATTAAGTGGTCTAAGAACTAAAAACATATCCAACTCATGTAACTAATAGGTAATCAATTTAGAGAGGAAAGGGAAAAGAAAACTGTAAGCCAAACTATCAAACAGAAAGGAAAAAAAAAAGACAAGAGGGATCAGTTTCCTTGCTGTCTTGCATCTTCCTGTCTAGGGATAAGCAGGTCCCTGTAAATTTAAAGTGTATAAACACCAGGACTTAAGTATCTAGATAATGGAAGGGAGAGTGGAGAAGAAATCAAACCAAAGAATGAGAAGTAAAATAGAAGAGGACTAAATTAGCAAACCTAGTGCATCAGTTTTCCAGATTGTTTCAGAGATGCATGACCTTCTGTATACAATGTTACAGAGAGTATGAGGGGATGACATTGGGTGGTTCAGGAATTTAACACCTTGCTAATCCACTTAACTAGGTATGTAAGCGTTTTGGGAACTGATTTATAACTAGAAAGGGAGTTTAAGGAAGATCTATGCAGAGTTGGTATTTAACAGTTCCTACAGGTTTCAGGTTTCTGTTAAATAGTTCCAGAGATGTTAACTTCATGGTTTTGAGTGGTCTTTAAGCTCAAATCCTTCATAATGCAATTATCTAGTGGTGTAAGAGTTTTGGAAGCTTTGGAAAACTGGACAGCAAGCTAAATAAAGACTTGGAGAAGGGATACATCAATAATGCTTTCGGTTTTTCCAGAAATTGGTTGCCTCTGTATAAGAATAAGACAGGTAAATTAAGAGTGTTAGAGAGAGTTAACAATGAATCCAAATACCTCTAGGAGAGTGAACTAGGCTGGTACTTCCATTGGAGTTTTAGGAATAAACTGAATAGCCTAAACAGGGACAATAAAGAAGAAATACATTAATGTTGTCTCTGAATTTTCGGTAAACTGTTCCTTCTGTATGAGCAAGTTACAGAGGGGATTGAGTTGTAATACAGTCCTAAGTTTTGTGATCTATGATAAATGTGGTGAATGATGATTTTTGAGAGAGAATGGGATGTGAAAGAAATGGAAACTGAGATGAATATATGTTACCGGTAACTAGTGCAAGGTGTTGTCAAACCTTGGGTTACATTTTACTACAAGGTTCTGATGTCATAAACTAAGATACTTATAACATGTCATACGCTATGTGGATTAAGGAGAATTATGTAATAAAGGGCTCAGCTGTACCAAATGTGTATACCATCCTCGGTATAAACATGAAACTACCGAAACATATGTTATAAGTCTAAAGACATATAAAACATTATACAATATAGCATCATGAAAAGAATGAAACACAAAATTATATTATGTAGTCAAGAATATAGTTATTCAAACGGTTATGCTAAACGCATACATACATAATAAACACATGTCAAGGAACAAAGATATAAGCTATAGTATACAACGACATAAAATACTAAGGTTAGTATATGACTTGGTATGATAAATAAATCCCGAATGAAGTATCACAAGTATAACGTAAGGTTTCATACTCTAATGTAAACCGAATATTAACTCACACGATGAGTAAGGAGTTTTTAACATAATGATGTTTTAACTAGCAATAGTGGAAAAATCCGGGGGGCATAGTACCGGGATTTCAAACGTTATTCGGAAATACATGTGGATTGACGCTTAGCGTTCTTTGTATTTCTAGATCACCTTCAGACGTGCGTGCTCGAAAGCCTTAGCGGTCTACACTACGCGATCTTAGACACGGTGTACGGTATGTAAAGGGGTTTGATCCGAGTTGTCCTGAGGAATTCCTCGGGCTCGGATTTGTTTGATAAATAACTTGTGTGAATGTATGTATGTGATTGATGTGTGTGATGAGTAGCCATGTTTACTGCATTATTTATTTATGCACGAATGTCCTAGGGATTAATACTACGTCGACTATAGATCGACTTATACAAAACTACATATGCGAAATGTGTGATTGTGACCACCGTTACCTGACCTAATACGTTAAGTATTACAAGTATGTAGTTAAAACCTAAGTAAAACACTTAGGAACGGGAGACGACATTGTCAGTCTCTAGAGCTTTGACTCGAACGTGAACACTACCTAGAATAATTCTAGGTATGCGTAAGGCCCATAGGGCAGCCAATAAATTAAGTGATGTACTCCATAACTAAAACTGTAACTGACTTTCTAACTAACGAAGTTAACAGTGGAGTGTGAATGAATGTGATGATGTACCTTAATCCAGACAGTCACTGGCAGCTGGTCGCGCGTAGAGATCTCTTGGGTTATCCCGTATCGGGTCTACCCTAGTTAATCCTGAACGAGCCTACATAGATCGTCAGGCGAAGTGTGCTACCGTTGGCACCAGGCCCTTAGCCACCTAAATGGACGCCATTACAAAGGCAAAGTGAAATAGTCCTAGAGTCTTCGGATGATCAGGGCAGTGAGCACCTTGTGTGTACGTGGGACTACCGTCCAAGTGAGTATATTTCGGGTTGTCCTAATTGACGCCCGACAGTGCTAACCAAAACAAATAATATGTGAGGGCCGTGGGGCCGAATGTTGTAATACATGATGATGATAACATACGACGTATGATTTGCTAACGTTGACGTATGTATGATATGTGACTGTGTGTGTATATTATAAATGATGGTTTGGATTGGATGTACGGTTATATAATCATGCATGTTGTTACAGTATTTATTGTACCTATAAAATGATAAAGCATGAAATCAACCTAATATCAAGACGGTTAAAAATGACAAGTGACCAATAGGGTCCAGATCCGGCATACTCAGCGTCTATCGCTGAGACTACACTTATTGTGCAGGTTGCTGATCACGTTGAAGCCGAAGTGCGGGTACGAGTAGTCAGGGTTAAATTTAATTATTGTACACAAAATTTATTTGTAAACACTATCAGTTATGGATGTAGAACGGTATGGTTGTATTTATTTAGGACTGGGTAGATGCTCACTTGTCGATAGGCTACTCTTGGTTAGAATGATGTATAGGATGTGGACTTAGTACGATGTATAGGATATCTCGTTGTCACAGGGTTTAGTAGCGTTGTTGTTTTAGTATTGGATTTAGTTTCTGCTTCGTTACTCGCATGGGCGAGTAACGGCATGTGACACCCGAGTGAGTTTTAAAGTTGCTGATTATCCTTCCGCTGTAAGACGTCTTATTTTCCTGTTAACGTGAGTGATTATTACGTATTTGTTATGAGGAATGTTACAAAAGTGGACTGATGACGAGATACTAGGTTAAGATAGTGAGCATAGGACTTAGGAAACATTTGTGAGGTACGAGACGTCTTTGTCTTGATGGAATTATGTGTTAGCAGAGCCTTTGGCTTACAAGTGGTAGCCTTGAGGCACACAAATGAGTTGATTGTTATATGATGCGTTATTGAAAAGACGAGCGGTAATACTGAAGTCTAGTGGTGGTGTGAGTCAGGAAGCTAGCCAAGGGCATAAAAGCCCGGGAATATTATCCCCGTTAGGGACCAGCTGGGAGCAGCCAGGAGGAGACACAAACGTCATGAGTACAGTGGCGACGGTCCATTTTAATGTGGAAGTCTAGTACGGACCACCGCCGACAGTACCCCTCCCGCCACAACCCAATGAGTAGAATACAACTGAGACAGATAACCCCCGAATATGGGGAAGAGGACTACCAAGCCCAACAGACCGTCTAAACGCCCTCACACTGAATGAATAATTCATACTCCTGTAACAGGAATAAAAACTCTATACCATACCACCCTTAACAACCATGCGATATAGCAATGACACCACCAGAGGCGAGTACGACTACTACCGTAACGTCGTGGAAAGGATCACCCAAGGCATCAGGGCAAGCGGTCCGGGAGCGCCATGAGCTCCGTGAAAAACGCGCCGTATAATGGGGGAAAAAATGTATCATAACACCAACTGTAAAAGAGATTATATTGTCACATGGAAAAATTTATAAGTATACGCCCTGTTATGTTCAAACTCCAATCCTAAACTGTGTACACACAATACAGTGACACTAGAACCGTGTCGTGACGACACATCTGGAGAAACAAAATTCGAGCGTTTATGTTACTGTGAGTCTAACATGAGGGAAGACTTGGATAATCTAATGACAATGTGGTTAGGAAATTTTCCAATCCAAATACGGTCTTTTCATGAACAATCATTCTAACGGTGCTTAAGCAACCAATGCAACAGTAAGACTAACAAGTCGGAAACCGACAACTCTACTTGCATGGCGTGCTTGCCACTGCAAGCGCTGATTAAAACAATGTACCAGTAACTTCGTCTACCCCGTGCACTTGCTACTACAAGGCTGCAAACAACTACCACTGCAGTTACTACTGCTATTATCGCTACACAAACAAATTATGTACACTGTGTAGACCAATGGTACAACACCATGGCTACCAATGATCACCACACAATCGTACACCTCTAATAAAACTACAGAACTACAATTGTTGCAATAAACCACTAAGATGCGAGGCCTACAACCTGTGAAGGACCCGACGAGTCCGACTAACGCATAAAAAGGGGCACACCAGCCCATGACAAATTATAACTATTAAACAAGAACGAATTAAATGACACAGGCTAAGAACCAAGATATCATAATTTAATTATCAAACCATCTAATGGCTGAATTGGAAGTGGACGGTGAAACTTGATTCCCGGGGATCAAAATAAAACCAACCACAAATTGGGGTGAAAGGTTAGTTCAACGCTGGTGCTGATCACACCAGGGTCGGATGACTCCTGAAACTCTTCACAAGTTGCCAAATTAATCACAGCCAGGATAAACAAACAACAGCATACTAGTTACAAACAACTAGCAACAATGTACAAATAAGATATTAAATAAGAAAACTTGTGACTAACAGTTTACGTTGCTTATATAAACCATACAAAATAATTATAAAGAGAATACGATCGTATAACAATCACTACCATATAGTTCCCAACTATATCGTATACTCCGTATTTATATTTATTCACATATACTTGTACATCACATATATATACACTTATATTCATATTACATGGTTCATCCTCCTATATTATATGTCACATTTTCATCATCATCTTAATGTAAGATGATTATTTGATTGGTTACGTTATAGTATGCAATTCATATAAGAACTTTATCTTAATATTTTGTAACATTTCAGGACATATATTTATAGTTCCTAAGGTTTATTATATACTAACCTTAGCTTATAAATTCCATTTTCTCATTAAATATTATAACCCATACTTTTAATAAAAACTATATTATTGCCGAAAGGCATATACATCAAATTCTTATTTCCATCAACCCCTAATAATTTCCATTATTACAATATTGCCACATATTTAGTAAAATGTTATACATATAATATGTTATAACATTTTAACCTCATAATAAGTGTAACTTATAGTCACTAACTATATTCATATATACGCCAACTTGTGATGAACACAAGAGAATTAGTAAAACGTATCAGTCCACAGATGGACCAAGAGTGAAAAGAACAATTCTGCCGTAATACGGCTATACCAATAGCATTCGCAACAATGAATGCGAATCAACACTGAACGCATGGATAATAACCACCTCTGAGCACTACCTTTACCAAGGAGCACCATATACGGTTATGTGCAATTAAAAACGAACTAACGTCAAGATTAAGTTCTATGCGCATTATCAAACCATACTGATTACAAGACGAGTTCTAAGCGAGGAAGAATGGCTACCGCCATTGGCGTTCTGCCATGTAAGATGATAACTATCAATACGTGAAAAAGACATGTCGGATATTATTGTGACGATTGTCAATGACGAATGAATTCATAAAATAAAAAAAATGGCAAACAACTACGTAGATATTACCAAACACTAATAGAGTAAATGGACAAGTACCTAATGAACAATAAAGGGCATGAGCCCAGGAGACCGGGAACACCGACTCCGATTACCTTTTCGAGGCATATGAATAACATAACAATGTGTAAATCAATACAATGGAATAAGAGAGCTATGGTAATACCATTAGCAAGTAAATAACAATGATAATTAACAACAGGCGCCAAACCGCGCACCCGGAAAAATAAATAACTGCAGTTACAAGTAACTAGCACTAAACAATAAGTAACAACAAAGACATTACTTACTAGCTGAATATCAGAAGTGTATACCAGCATGTAATGCTAATCACTAATAGTGATAAATGTTTAGTACTAATGGACAAGCTTAAACTGGTGAGAAATGGCATACCCTTTGTGGATGCAAGTACCGTCAAGGAGAATGATTGGAAAGAAAGAATCAAATTGTTCAAGCTATTATGCAACCTACAATACACCCGATTAGACGGAACGGGAAACAATATGAGTAACCAAGTATGAGAACGTACCCTACGCCGTATCGGGAAGTATAGGTAAGACGTGATAATGATGAACCTGGAGCAAAGGATTATGTATAGTACTCATGGAGATCAAGATAGGAGAACCGACATTGCTAGCAGCACGAACTTACATTGATCATTGCAGCCATACAGACGAACCAGTATCTAACGTTTAACTGGTTAACAACCAAGTGCTACCTTAGTGTATTACTAAGGACATGAGTCCAGAGAACAAAGATAATATTTTAACCACTTACCACCATACTACTAGAACATTAGCACCTACGACAAGATAACCGAAAAGCGGACCAATCAACATCGAACTACAACAAGGACATCCATCAAAAGGGAGGTTGACAATAGAATACTTCACAATAGCCGTGTGACGGACGCTACTAGTTTACTAAACGAGACATGGGACGACCGCACTCCGATAGGAGCATGTGGGCCTGAAAGACTTATTTTTATAAGTTAGTCAGGTAAGTAGTAATGTATCAGTATGGTACCCCATGCAAGTAGACATGTAGTGTTAGGGAACACGAGAAGTAGTCAACTCCGTACTACGGACAGTGATCCAAATCACGTCGAAGACGGACGAGAAGAGTCGCAGTAAACCAACAGGCTAGAGGAACAAAAACCTACAACACGAGAGTAGCAAACGATACACAGTGAAGACAAGAAGACCCTTCGAAGAGAACAAGACACTGATAACAGAAACAGGAAACCCAATGTATAGACGAATTAATAAGTAGAAACCCTCATAAGGATTATGCAAGTTCTTGCAATCCAGAGGAATCTACCAAATAATGTGAACTTAAACGCGTAAACTACGCAATAATGGAAGAACAAAGCTAGGATACTAGCAGATACTTTAAAAAGAACATAAACGTTATAATGACTAACAACCGTCGAATCGACTAAAAATGTGATGCGCGTGGAAGCGACAAACACGAAAAGTTATCAATAATAAATACGTGGTCAACTAGACGAGTAAACACGCAGAGAATATGGGAAATGGAAGATGAGTTGCACAACTCTAATACGAGCACAAATATGGATTTTTTCCCTGGCAAGAAGCAGGAAGAACCATACCAACGTTGTTGCTAACCCACACACGGGAAGAAGGTATAATATATATCAACACGAACAATGTGTCACTCCGGAACAAAACCACCAGGAGACATGGATGACAATCGATATCCAAGTAGACATCAAGGCTAGTACATCTCGATATTACCAAGAAAGGCGCAAAGAGCACCAAGTACTAATAATAGCCAATGTCATATGACAACTCAAGCCGAAAGTCTATGAGAGAAGATACGGGAAAATGCTAGTAATCCCATCATGGGATATACGACAATACAAGGAATCAACCGAGCCTGTATTCATGGGTCTACACCTTTGTACGGAGCGAGTGGGCCCATCAGAACGAATTCGGGAGAAAGCACAAACACGTGCCTCACCCTTTATATATTTAAGAGCCGAAAGGGCTAGAGTCATACCCGTCTCTCTAATGTGAGGATAATCTACTCCAAAGGTGGAAGATACCACATGAGAGTTAGAGGACTCTATGAGAGCCAAGTATCCAGCGCTCCTTGTGGAGCGGCTGTTGAATACTTGTGGGGTACGGGGGCGTAACCCTTTTTTAAGGGGGGTAGAGCCTCTGGGCTGTGCACATGTTTGCACTGAATTCTGTTATTTCGTAAAGAGGTTGTGCACATGTTTGCACTGAATTCTGTTATTTCGTAAAGAGGCTGTGCACATGTTGCACTGAATTCTGTTATTTCGTATGCGGGGCATACAATAGTTTGTGGGTATGGGCATACGATGTTGGTGGTTTGTATGTTTGTGGGTATACGGGGCATACGTGTTGTGATGTTGTTTGTTCATTTTGTTGGTGCTGTTTGGTACGCGGGGCGTACGTGTTGATTTGTATGTGTGAGATGTGCACTTGTATGTATGAATCTTATGAAATACTTAATGGCGTGTTTACACCCTGGTGTAGTACTTTCCTTATGATACTGTGATATTTGTACCTTGTAGATTGATTACTTGTGGTATCGCTTAGATACGAAATAAATCATTAGATATGGAATGTGGAATGATGGCGTGGTATGGACACCTCGGGGAGGTTGTCAGAGTTGGTAGAACTGATAGGAAATAATGGTGCTGATGGATCGCCTACATCCATATGTTTGAATTAACGCCACAAATGATGGCTATGTGCTGTATAAGTGCAATACGATGGGTGTAAATGATATATCACATAGATATACATTATGGGATCATATGGGTAGTTATTAATACACCTATTTAAGTAAAGCGACTTCGGGACGAAGTCTTTTTAAGGGTGGTAGATTGAACACCCCTACGTAATTAAACATGATTTAAATATAAAATTAACTGCACTAAGGTATAAACAACCGTTTAATATTAATACGGTCACGCACTTATAGACATGTGTATATATGTGTACATACACACAACGTTACAATATTATAACGTTGTGCATATAACTAATAACGCGATATGATGATGTAGTCGCATTGGTACATATGACCGAAAACATATAGCTAAAACACGACAAATAAATTGGTCGTATCCGTATATAAGTATAATCAATGACATAACAAAATAACCGCATATATATATATATATATATATACACATAACAAATAACACGACATATTAATACCGTCGCATAAATACGAGGAATAGGCATAAAATGCTGATACAAAAAAAAATAGAAAAGAGCAAACATGATCTAGCCGGGATTCGAACCCGAGACCTTTCGTACCATTCCCGAAGCCTTAACCGGGTGAGCTGTGCTCAGATTCGGTAATAAACTGCAACGAATTATAACAAGTAGCAAAGCTACTCACGTGTTCCACACTAAAATACTTCGTTACTACCAAACTGGCTTGAACTCCATGTCCAGACTACCGACAGAACAAAGAGATATTCCTCTATATACATCGTTCTTCTCCCCCATGCTGGTGCATGCCTTGGAATTTTGCACCCGACATTCCTCCATCCTTCCAGCATGGGCACTCATTGATAAATACACTCAACTCTCTCAATTTTCTCAACATGCAAATTTGACCTGGACACACACAAAGAACCGGTAACACACGAGCTTCCTCTCCAGTCGGAAACCCAGCATCATCCTCGCGACTCCTTTCACCAAGAACCAACGCTCCACTACCATGGTAGCTGCTCAAGGAGGTAACAACCGAGCTGAGTTGTTGGAAGCAAAGGGAAACTTCGGTGGGAACTAGAAGAAGAAGAGGAAGCAGGTTAGGCGATTTCCCAAGGTGAATCTGTAGTAAACTAGCATAGTCTCCCTCCTTCATTTTCGATAATGATCTCTACTACTATTAAACTCCATTCCTTACTCTCTTTACGTGGAAAAATCAGAGGAATATACCAGATCAAGGAAGAAGAAAAAGACCCAAGAGCAGAGTCTTCTCCCTTGATCATCTCGGTGAGCCTTAAACATTCCCCTTCTTCCTTGTTTACCGGTAATAGCTTCAGTTGACCCTGAACCCTCTTCTTTCCTGTTTTTTTCTTCACATAATAAACAAGTGAGTAGGCCTCAGTACTTGGTGAAGAAGCAAGACCAAGCAAGTTCCCTTGCTGTACCATTCACGGTAGAAAGAAAAAAAAGAAAAGAACAAGGTAAAGACCATGTCTGTCTCAGTTTGATAACCATGTCCTTTCCTTTGAGTTATCACGGTCTTAATCTCTGAGTACTCCGTTCCAGTGTAGTCAAACTGACCAAGGTGTTGTAAGTTCCACAATACACCCAAGAATCAGCCAAGATACTCAACAGGTGAGCTACTCCTAAACCCATGTCCTGATCAGGAAAAAGAAAAAAAAATATATAAAACCCATCTGTCAACTTCAGTTATTAGGTATTTCAATTCTGTAACAAGGCTCTCAGTATTCTTACTGTTTTGATTAGTCTTGAGTTACTAATACATTATAACCTTATAATACACCTGACTAAGTGTCTATAAGTGAGGGTGTGAAGAAAGAGAAATGAAAACAGATCATAACTAGGAAAAAAAGAAAGAAAATAGGAAACAGATGTAGCAGTTTATGCTTCTGTTTCTGGTGAAATCTTCAACTGCTGAGAAGCTTGTGTGTGTGTGTGTACTTACATTGCAGAAGTAGTGTGAGGGTAGTAAGGGTCAGATAGAAACTAAAAACCCCAGTAAAGCACATAACTACATAGATTAGTAATGAAAGAAAATTGAAAAGAAAACTAGGATTGAGAATTCTCAGAAAACCGATGGAAGTTATCAAGTTTTGATGCTTCAGTTTTCAGTCCCTAAGATGTTTGTGCTCTGTATAGTTGGCTTGTATTGTGAGTTAAGGAACCTAAACATTCTAACACACCTAAGTGAGAATAAGAACATCATGAAGAAATCAAAACCCACCTGATGCACAACCATGTAAAAGAGAAAAATCATGCATCAGTGTCTTTTCTGTCTGTCTGTTTTCAATTCTGAATTCTTTGAGTTTCTGTGTGAAGACCTTACTGGAGAGTTGCCTAGGTGAGTTTTGGCCTGTCCTTGAATTCAAAAAGTCTTATAACACACTTAGCCACGGGAGTAAATAATGAGAGTGAACTGAAACCTAATTCAGGAATAAGACGAAAATAAAACTTTGATCACAGAACAGAAAGGAATCATATCAGAACTTAAATTTTGTTTTAGGCTATGAGAATTTCTGGTTACAGCATAGGCAACTTCAGAGGGTTTAAACCGTATCACCTTGGATGTGTTTTGTGTCAAATCCAAATACACTATCTAAGCAAGTGAGGGAAGCTAAGGAAGAGGTTAGGTAACAGAAAAACATAGCCACAGAAAAAAAAATGTTACAGCAGTTGCATAGTTACTGTTACAGATTTTATTTTATTGTTTTCTGTGTAAAGAACTTCCTGAATTGTGGTCTAGGTCTTTGGGGCTGCTATGAAGATTAAAACAATAGAAAAACACCTAAAGGAATAGCTAGACTATTGGGGAAGTAAAAGCCTGATGAGGGAACAAAAGAGAAACAGAAGAGTAAAGCAACACCAATTTCAGAATTGCAATCTTGTTTCAGTTTCAGTTTCTTACCAGTTCAGTGATTGGTTATTTTGTGTCTGTAACAAGTTGTCCTGGGTTTGGTTTGGGTTTAGAATTTTGATAGAACTCTTAGGTAGCTGGGTCAACAGTTTGGGAAGAATGGAGAATCAAACACATGCACTAACAGAGAGGAAAAGAAATGGAAAAAAATATCGCATCTGTTGCAGAGTTTCTACTGCAGTTCGGTTTCTGTGTACTCAACTTTCAGTGGCACAATGGAGTTGTTTTGGGGTTGCCTTAAGTCTAAAATCTCGATGAATCATTAGCTAAGTAGTTAAGGAGTAAGGAGGAGTGTATCCTAGTTAGAAAACAGACAGAGAAGAAAACAAAACACACATATCAGTTTCTGTTTTGGTTACAGTTGCAGGAATCCCGTTTCTGTATTACTATGCCACAGGGAGTATGAGCAAATGGCATTAAGTGGTCTAAGAACTAAAAACATAGCCAACTCATGTAACTAATAGGTAATCATTTTATAGAGGAAAGGGAAAAGAAAACTGTAAGCCAAACTATCAAACAGAAAGGAAAAAGAAAACAGACAAGAGGGATCAGTTTCCTTGCTGTCTTAGCATCTTCCTGTCTAGGGATAAGCAGGTCCCTGTAAAATTTAAAGTGTATAAACACCAGGACTTAAGTAGCTAGATAATGGAAGGGAGAGTGGAGAAGAAATCAAACCAAAGAATGAGAAGTAAAACAGAAGAGGACTAAATTAGCAAACCTAGTGCATCAGTTTTCCAGATTGTTTCAGAGATGCATGACCTTCTGTATAACAATGTTACAGAGAGTATGAGGGGATGACATTGGGTGGTTCAGGAATTTAACACCTTGCTAATCCACTTAACTAGGTATGTAAGCGTTTTGGGAACTGATTTATAACCAGAAAGGGGAGTTTAAGGAAGATCTATGCAGAGTTGGTATTTACAGTTCCTACAGATTTCAGGTTTCTGTTAAATGAGTTCCAGAGATGTTAACTTCATGGTTTTGAGTGGTCTTTAAGCTCAAATCCTTCCTAATGCAATTATCTAGTGGTGTAAGAGTTTTGGGAAGCTTTGGAAAACTAAACAGCAAGCTAAATAAAGACTTGGAGAAGGGATACATCAATAATGCTTTCGGTTTTTCCAGAAATTGGTTGCCTCTGTATAAGAATAAGACAGGTAACTTAAGAGTGTTAGAGAGAGTTAACAATGAATCCAAAATACCCTTAGGAGATTGAACTAGGCTGGTACTTCCATTGGGAGTTTTAGGAATAAACTGAATAGCCTAAACAGGGACAATAAAGAAGAAATACACTAATGTTGTCTCTGAATTTTCGGTAAATGTTCCTTCTGTATGAGCAAGTTATAGAGGGGATTGAGTTGTAATACAGTCCTAAGTTTTGTGATCTATGATAAATGTGGTGGAATGATGATTTTTGAGAGAGAATGGGATGTGAAAGAAATGGAAACTGAGATGAATATATGTTACCGGTAACTAGTGCAAGGTGTTGTCAAACCTTGGGTTACATTTTACTACAAGGTTCTGATGTCATAAACTAAGATACTTATAACATGTCATAAGCTATGTGGATTAAGGAGAATTATGTAATAAAGGGCTCAGCTGTACCAAATGTGAATACCATCCTCGGTATAAACATGAAACTACCGAAACCATATGTTATAAGTCTAAAGACATATAAACATTATACAATATAGCATCATGAAAAGAATGAAACACAAAATGATATTATGTAGTCAAGAATATAGTTATTCAAACGGTTATGCTAAACACATACATACATATATAAACACATGTCAAGGAACAAAGATATAAACTATAGTATACAACGACATAAAATACTAAGGTTAGTATATGACTTGGTATGATAAATAAATCCCGAATGAAGTATCACAAGTATATAACGTAAGGTTTCATACTCTAATGTAAACCGAATATTAACTCACACGATGAGTAAGGAGTTTTTAACATAACGATGTTTTAACTAGCAACAGTGGAAAAATCCGGGGGGCATAGTACCGGGATTTCAAACGTTATTCGGAAATACCGAATCATACTGTCATGTGGATTGACGCTTAGCGTTCTTTGTATTTCTAGATCGCCCTTCAGACGTGCGTGCTCGAAAGCCTTAGCGGTCTACACTACGCGATCCTAGACACGGTGTACGGTATGTAAAGGGGTTTGATCCGAGTTGTCCTGAGGAATTCCTCGGGCTCGGATTTGTTTGATAAATAACTTGTGTGAATGTATGTATGTGATTGATGTGTGTGATGAGTAGCCATGTTTACTGCATTATTTATTTATGCACGAACGTCCTACGGGACTAATACTACGTCGACTATAGATCGACTTATACAAAACTACATATGCGAAATGTGTGATTGTGACCACCGTTACCTGACCTAATACGTTAAGTATTACAAGTATGTAGTTAAAACCTAAGTAAAACACTTAGGAACGGGAGACGACATTGTCGGTCTCTAGAGCTTTGACTCGAACGTGAACACTACCTAGAATAATTCTAGGTATGCGTAAGGCCCATAGGGCAGCCAATAAATTAAGTGATGTACTCCATAACTAAAACTGTAACTGACTATCTAACTAATGAAGTTAACAGTGGAGTGTGAATGAATGTGATGATGTACCTTAATCCAGACAGTCACTGGCTGTTGGTCGCGCGTAGAGATCTCTTGGGTTATCCGTATCGGGTCTACCCTAGTTAATCCTGAACGAGCCTACATAGATCGTCAGGCGGAGTGTGCTACCGTTGGCACCAGGCCCTTGGCCACCTAAATGGACGCCTTTACAAAGGCAAAGTGAAATAGTCCTAGAGTCTTCGGATGATCAGGGCAGTGAGCACCTTGTGTGTACGTGGGACTACCGTCCAAGTGAGTATATTTCGGGTTGTCCTAATTGACGCCCGACAGTGCTAACCAAAACAAATAATATGTGAGGGCCGTGGGGCCGAATGTTGTAATACATGATGATGATAACATACGACGTATGATTTGCTAACGTTGACGTATTGTATGATGTGTGACTGTGTTGTATATTTATAAATGATGGTTTGGATTGGATGTACGGTTATATAATCATGCATGTTGTTACAGTATTTATTTTACCTATAAAATGATAAAGCATGAAATCAACCTAATATCAAGACGGTTAAAAATGACAAGTGACCAATAGGGTCCAGATCCGGCATACTCAGCGTCTATCGCTGAGACTACACTTATTGTGCAGGTTGCTGATCAACGTTGAAGCCGAAGTGCGGGTACCGGGTAGTCATGGTTAAATTTAATTACTGTACACAAAATTTATTTGTATAACACTATCAGTTATGGATGTAGAACGGTATGGTTGTATTTATTTAGGACTTGGGTAGATGCTCACTTGTCGATAGGCTACTCTTGGTTAGAATGATGTATAGGATGTGGACTTAGTACGATGTATAGGATATCTCGTTGTCACAGCGGTTTAGTAGCGTTGTTGTTTTAGTATTGGATTTAGTTTCTACTTCGTTACTCGCATGGGCGAGTAACGGCATGTGACACCCGAGTGAGTTTTAAAGTTGCTGATTATCCTTCCGCTGTAAGACGTCTTATTTTCCTGTTAACGTGAGTGATTATTACGTATTTGTTATGAGGGGTGTTACACAGAGAGCCTTCGACCAAGATCATCTCCGCCATGGCAATGTACAAGGAATTAAGGAGGAAGGAAGTGGTATATCTCTGCTATGTGCGGGACATAGAGGGAGAGACCTCGAGTTCGACCCCGACTTACTGGTAGTGTCGGAGTTCCCTGATCTCTTTCCACGGGAACTGCCCGGCATGCCACCCGCTCGGGAGGTAGAGTTCACCATCGAGCTGCTACCTGGAACCGGACCGATAGCCAAGGCACCATACCGCATGGCTCCGGCAGAAATGAATGAGTTGAAAAATCAGTTGAAAGACTTATTAGATAAGGGGTTCATAAGACCCAGTGTTTCACCATGGGGAGCGCCAGTTCTCTTCGTGAAGAAGAAGGATGGCAGTCTCCGCCTCTGCATCGACTATAGAGAGTTGAATGCAGTAACTGTGAAGAATAACTATCCACTACCTCTGCAGAGATGATTTTTTACCTGATAAAATAGTAAATAAAGAGTGAGTCAAAATATCTTTCGGGCTGCAAACAATCCCGGTCGCAGTAGTATAGTGAAATTGAAGCAACCGGGTAATCGAACCATGGGACTTAAGCGAAAATGTCTAATTCCTAAGCGTGTCACAAAGGGGGGTTTTACAGAATTGTAAATGAAACTGATAAAATGCAGATAAATAAAATAACAGATAAATTAAAACGATGGATGATATGATTGAGCGGGACTCCGGGTTCCGGTTATTGCAGTTTGGTTAATTATGTTATTTCTTCTGGTTTATAGATTGGCAAAAAATAATAACTCTGACGAATTTGTTTACCAGAACATGCTATGACTTGATTTTAGACCAGCACAAAACACATGTAAACAAAATAAGTTTAAGAGATAATATTTATGCAGATGAAGTATTAACTTGTCCGATGAAAACAAGTTTTCCACAAATTTACGAATTAATCGAACCTATCTATTTTTCACTGGATCGGGTCAAAATAGATTTAGAAAGATAATGCAATTAAACGATCAGAATTATTGCAGCATAAGCACATTAATTGTAACAATCTATATGTTAACTAAACAGTAAAATATAAATTCAATAAAGGCACGCGTTAAAACCAATATCAAATGTCATGTAATAACCCAAAACTGCAATAATAAACAAGTAACATGTAACAATTAATAAGAAGTTTAGTTTATTAAACCCTTTATATTGTTATCCGGTCCGGTTCACAACAGACTGGTTCTGTCCTCTTTTATTTATTCCAGTTCGCCTTTGTCGATTCTCAAACCGTCATTTCTCGCCCCTGTTCCTCCTCTATTTCTCGTGCCAGTCGACCCTATTGTTCCTCGCCTCTGCCTTGCTCGCGCCAACGATGAAGATGATGCTCGTGGAAGTTGTGGTGATGAAAGCGAATGGAGACGGTGGTGATGATGGTGAAATGTTACGATGGATCGAAGGTCGTGGGATGAAGGTGAGGCGATATGATTCGGTGGTGAAGATGGAAGTCGATGCGGGCGTGTGTGAACGGCGATGGTGAATGGCTGTTTGGTGTGTGAGACACGGTGCCGGTGAATGGCGAAGGAGTGTGGTGAATGAATAGTGGTCTCGGTGGTGTGTATGAACAGTATGAAGATGATGCGTCTGTATCGATGGTGTCGGTGATGGAGGATGATGAAGATCGGTGGCGTATGCGTGGTGGTGATGATGAAGATCGGTGATGAATCGGTGATGATGGTGGGCGGAAGATGACGATGATGATGGTGGTGTGGTGAGTCGGTGGTGATGAAGACGGTGCAAATGAGGCGTGAAGTGGAGATGGAGATGAATGGTGAAAGTGAATAATGAAGGTGGTGTCGGGCGTCGGTGGTGAGGCGAGGTGAAGATGGTGGGAGAGGCGGCCTGTGTGATGGTGGCGATGCGGGTGAGATGGTGTGGTGTGAGGCGTTGGTGAGAGTGGGGTGAGCGACAGTGAATGGCGGGCGTGATGAAGATGAAGTGATGCGGGCGTGGATGGATGGTGAAGATGACGATGGTGCGAATGGCGTGAAGTGGAGATGGAGGTGAATGGGGTGCAGATGAGGCGTTGCAATGGTGTGAGTGTGGTGAAGCGTACCGATCTCGGTGGTGTGGATGTGGTAATATGGTGAGCGATGGAGATGAAGTGGTGAATGGTTAATGCGATGCCAGATATTCCCGTCTGTATCCTCTGTTTCTGCATGGGTTTTGTGATATTATAATCTCTATATTAGTCTAAATTGTTTTGTAGTCTGCTTTCTATTTATGTCCATGTCATTCCATTAACCGAGCAACAGGGCTCAGCCCATATTAATTGAATGTCTGCGCCTCTGAATTGTTCCAAGTCGGCCCAGACTTGTGTGCGTGCTTGGTATATATGTACATATATATATATATATATATATATATATATATATAGTATATATATAATATGTGAGACATTTTCCTATATAAACAAAATAAAATATATGAGTTGACATTAATATAAATCTAAGAAAAGCATATGATAAGTGTAAAATATGACATACATTGTCATAAAAATAGGAAGAATTAAAGTCCTGGGAATAGATATATTTTACACTTATCAAACTTCCTCACACTTAGCTTTTGCTTGTCCTCAAGCAAATACAGAATATGACTGCTCTTAAGGGCCGAAGTATTGACACTAGCACAAAAAAGCCTATTTCGGCACCCCTATTTCGGCGGTTGTGAGTACAACCGCCAAAATAGGGGCCCTGAAACAATTCTCTGTGTAAAAAAAAGAGACCTATTTCGGCGGTTCTTGGCTAGGAACCGCCGAAATAGGGCCCCCAAAAATTCTTTGTGTAAAAAAAAAACCACCTATTTCGGCGGTTCCTAGCTAGGAACCGCCGAATAGGGTGCCCCGAAATACGCGCTTTCAATTTTTACAATCCCGGTGTTTTTAGTCTATTTCACGGCGGTTCCTAGCTAAGAACCGCCGAAATAGATGAAATTTTTTAAAAATCGCGCCTGTCTCCGCCTTTTTTTCTCACGTTTCCTCTCTCTCTCTTTATAATTTCTTCATGTCTGCGCCTCCGCTCCCCCTATATTCTTTCTTGCGTCTGCTCCTCTGCCTCCCCCCTTCATTCTCTTCTTGTTCTGCTCCTCTGCCTCCCTTCATTCTCTTCTTGTGCTACTCGCTCAACAGATTGATGACGGGGTTGTTATTCATCCCGAACAGGTAATATACTCGAACTTAATTATTAATGCATACATGCTCTGTGCGTTTTCATTCTCTTGTTTATGTCTGCGAATATATTCATTCTCTTCACTATAGGTAATTTTGCAACTGGAGAACAAGGAAACATGCTCTGCGCCTCATGGTAATTCTGCAACCTGAACTGGCGAAAAAGGAACATGCTCTGCGCCTACAATCTCTTTACTCATGGTAATTTTGCAACTGGAGAACAAGGAACATGCTATGTGCGCCTCTCTTCTCCGCGCCTCTCTAATTTTGCAACCGAAACTGGCGAATGGAACATCTTTGCGCCTCTGAAAATTTGCAACCCTAACTAGCGAGGTTGAAGACGGGGCTACAGTAACAATTTTTTAAAAAAATTACACCTATTTCGGCGGTTGTTAGCTAGGAACCGCCGAAATAGGTGTGTTTTTTTTGTTATGAAAACAGGCCTATTTCGGCGGTTGATAGCTAGGAACCGCCGAAATAGGTACTTATTTCTGCGGTTGTTCAACCGCCGAAATAGGTACTTATTTCTGCGGTTGTTCAACCGCCGAAATAGGTTCGCACACCTATTTCGGCGGCCTCCATTTCGGCGGTTCAGAACCGCCGAAATAGGCCTGTTTTCTACTAGTGTGAAACTCAGGATCAAACAACTACCGATGAAAAACAAGCAAAATGACAATCAAAAGAAAAGTTCTGCTACTAGCTGTAGGTTTTCGTAAACAGTGAAAAAGATAGTGATGTTTAAAAGCATGGAGAAGTTAGACTATAGAGACTGAAACAGAATAGTTTGGGATCCTCCACCATTTCTTTCCTCTAACCTTTGGATGACAAGGGGTGTGAAGTAACACCTTATTCCGTGACACCTTTCAACACCACATACTCATGATCAGAATAAGGAAAAATGAATTACACATTTAACTTTCCCAAGTTCATTTTCCTTAACATTCTGCCATTCACATATTTCATTCATCCCCTCAGACTTTTCTCTTCACCCTTGTAGCGGCTTTGGGACTTCTATCCCAGATCACAAGACCTTAGGTAGATGGGTGATAAGGCACCCCAAGGACTTAATAACCGAATGAAGAGGCCTGTTTTGGTTCAGAAATTTTAATTCAGATCAGCGGAGTACCTTGCCTTATCCTTTCATTCCAAACTTTCACATTATTCTTAAGACCCCAAACTAGACCAATTCATTTTTCATAATCAGCTAATCCACCAAATTTCAGAGAAAACAGATATAATTTGAATAAAACTAAACAAACAAACAGCCTAGAGCAGAAAGATTCTTGAGGTGGTCATCAGGCTCGTTTTCAAAACTTCCAAATTATTATTATTTATTTTTTTATTTTTGGCCGCTTACAAGAGATAATTCTTTCAGAATAAGAGGACAAACAAAAAAAATGTGGCATTAAGTGCAACTATATTTTCAGGGAAAGGTCCTACTTCTCACACTTAAGAGGAGCAATGTCCTCATTGTTCCAAAATAAAATCAAGAAAAGACCTTTCAAAATATGCCAGACTCATAACGAATTTCATTCAGGACATTCATGGACTGATATAAAATAAGCATTTAGCATGATAGGCTGAACACAGACATTTAAATAAAGGAAAACTGAAACTCCCCTGATATCGTAGATTGAGGAAGATGTCCTTCCTCACACTTAAGCTCGTGCATGGGGTAGTAGCCTTCCTCACACGTGTGTTCATGCAAGTGTCCAGCCTTGGAGAGCATCAAACAACAAGTTTTACCTGCACACACTCACAACTCCCACAAAACGCTGAAAGCGTTGCATTAAAGCACGGGCACCATTTTTCACTTCTAAATAAAAGAAAAACAAAAATAAACCAGAAAACAAAAACAAAACAAAAACTAAACATAAATTTAACCACTGGGTTGCCTCCCACTAAGCTGCCCTTCTTTATAGTCTTTGGCTAGACTTCTGCTTCGTTATCCCGGATCAAAAATGAAAGTTGACAATGGTGCCAACGGAGATACGAAGTGGTAAGCAATCAGTATTAAACCACATGGATCAAAACATAACGTTACCTCAACAATTAAAATAGGAAAATAAATACTCCACAAGACCTGGTTCTTGAGGAGGTATTGATGGTAACGGGTCTCAAGCAGAAGACCAGGTGCTGAATGTTGTTCTTCCTCGAATTGGAGGATGTAAACATCTTCCGCCTTTAGGTGAGGCTCGAGAAGGTTGTGATACTGGCAGGGTGGCGGTTGTCCATTATTCTCAAATGCAAGGATGTAAGCATCCTCCTCTGGGTCGAAAATGAATGTTGAAGTGAGCTTCAAGGGGTGGGTTGGGCGGTCATCATTTTTCGTTGAAGAACGGCCCAGATTGTTCGGTTGATGATCCTGGTTGCGTGGATCATCTAATGGTGGAGACTCTCTTCAAATTCAAGGATGAAGATATCCTTATCTTCATTGAGCGGTGCAGGGGGAACTCCGAGGCGGGTTTTATCTTTAAACTCTGGTCCCGGATCAAAAGGGAAGGTGGCCTCCACACTTAGTGAGTGGACTTCGAGTTTCCACCCTACTGCTTTGGTGCACGGGTTGGGAAGGTCTTGATCCTCCGGATGAAGACCAAAGTTGGATGGCTCCTCCTCCTCAAGTTTGAGGATGTAGTTATCCTCATTTTCTTGGAGAGTTCATAGGAAGAGCCTTGATGGAAATCAACTTCAGAGGGAATTGGTTCCTCGAAGGTGATAGTGGTGTTTTGTTTGGATGACTTGGCGGGAGGTGATGGCGGTTCCTTCTTCTCTAATTTGAGGTGATAAGTATACTCATCTTCTAAATAGAGTACGGAGAAGGAGGAGAAATAATGGTAGTTGACTTCAGAGGGAGGAGGCTCCATGAAGTCAAGGTGGAAATTTTCTTCTGATGGCTTGTCTTCAAGCTCAGACAGATGGTTTGATGTTGTTTGCTCAGGTTCGAACGGGGGAGGTGATAGCAAGCAACTCAAGTCCTCAGTAAGGTGATCCACTATATGAACCATTTCGCTCTCCAGTTGTTGCGATGCAAGTGGATCTTCCATCATTGCATTTATCTTTACTAATGTAGTGTAGAGCTGTAGTTGGTTTATGTCGAGGTCTTTTTCTTCCACTTCATGGATCATTTCATTCTCCAGCTGTTGCTCCTGTTGAGCTAATGTATGGAGCATGATTGTAGAACCATGAGCACTCTCCTGGTCTCCTCCAATAGGTTGCTCGAAAACATTGCTCATGATCGTATTGTGTTGTGCAACACTGATTCGCTCCAGGTAGTCTGGTTGATCCTCTAACCATAGTTGCTCTTGTACTACGAGACAGTCCTCAAACTCATGATCTCCCTCACATACCGAGCAATATATGTCTTGTGAGTAGCATGGTTCTCGATCGAACTCCTCTTCAATTTGCTGTTGGATTCGATTCCGCCACATTTCTTCAACTTTGGGACAAAAATTGAACTCGTGAGGTCCCCTACAATACGAGCAATATATATCTTGGGAATAAAAGGATTCCCATATGAATCGCTCCTCACTTGCCATTATTAGTTAGAAATAATAAAAACTAAGAACAAACTGAACTAATAAAACAAAATAATAATAATTGACAACCAAATCCATTGTCAATATTATTTTCTTTTTTTTTACTTTTTTTTGTTTTTTAACAAAATAACTAAAACAAATAAATAAATAAAGAATAAAAAAAGAAAGGCAAATAAATCACGAAATAAATTAAATAGTAGATAAACTGAAAAATAACTATAAGAAAAAAATTAAGTAGTAAAGAGAAAATGGAAACTATAAAATAAAATGAAAAGTAAGGGGCAAAATAAATAACAGGAATTTAAATGACAGAATTTAAATGACGGGAGTTTAAATGATGATAAAATAAATTACTTGATATTGAAATGACGATAAATAAATTAGTGGAAATAAATGACTAGAAATTAAATGACGGTAAATAAATAACTGGAATGCAGATGACAATTAAATAAAGAAACGAAATTTAAATGACTGGAATTTAAATGACAATAATTTAAATAACTGGAATTTAAATAGCTGGAATTTAAATAGCTATAATTTAAATAGCTGGAATTTAAATGGCCGGAATTTAAATGACTGGAATTTAAATGGCATAATTTAAATAGCGGAATTTAAATGACTAAAATTTAAATGACTGGAATTTAAATGACAGGAATTTAAATGACTGAAGAGGACCAGATTACTGGAATTTAAATGACTGAAAAGGACCAGATTACTGGAATTTAAATGACTGAAAAGGACCAGATTACTGGAATTTAAATGACTGAAAAAGACCAGATTACTGGAATTTAAATGACTGAAAAGGACCAGATTACTGGAATTTAAATGACTGAAAAGGACCAGATTACTGGAATTTAAATGACTGAAAAGGACCAGATGACTGGAATTTAAATGACGATAATTTAAATAACTGGAAAATAAATGACAGGAATTTAAATAGCTGGAATTTAAATGACTAAAATTTAAATAGCAGAATTTAAATGACAGAATTAAAATAGCAATAAAATAATTAACTGGAATATTAAATAACTGTAAATAATGCGATAAGTAAATTGCTGGAATAATTAAATAACAGAAACAATAATAATAATACAAACAACAAAAGAAAATGACAGATAATAAAAAAAAACTGAATTATGAAAAGAAATGAATTATGAAACAAAAATCAAAAATAGCACGCAAGAATGTTAGAAACAAAATAAAACCAAAAAAAATAAAATAAAAACAAAATGTCAAAGAAACAAAATATTAAAATAACAAGGGAATTATCCGAGGCTTTGGGACTAGACAAAGTCAAGTCCCCGGCAAAGGCGCCATTATGCAGAGATGATTTTTGACCTGATAAAATAGTAAATAAAGAGTGAGTCAAAATATCTTTCGGGCTGCAAACAATCCCGGTCGCAGCAGTATAGTGAAATTGAAGCAACCGGGTAATCGAACCGTGGGACTTAAGCGAAAATGTCTAATTCCTAAGCGTGTCACAAAGGGGGGTTTTACTGAATTGTAAATGAAACTGATAAAATGTAGATAAATAAAATAACAGATAAATTAAAACGATGGATGATATGATTGAGCGGGACTCCGGGTTCCGGTTATTGCAGTTTGGTTAATTATGTTATTTCTTCTGGTTTATAGATTGGCAAAAAATAATAACTCTGACGAATTTGTTTACCAGAACATGCTATGACTTGATTTTAGACCAGCAAAACACATGTAAACAAAATAAGTTTGAGAGATAATATTTATGCAGATGAAGTATTAACTTGTCCGATGAAAACAAGTTTTCCACAAATTTACGAATTAATCGAACCTATCTATTTTCACTGGATCGGGTCAAAATAGATTTAGAAAGATAATGCAATTAAACGATCAGAATTATTGCAGCATAAGCCCATTAATTGTAACAATCTATATGTTAACTAAACCAGTAAAAATATAAATTCAATAAAGGCACGCGTTAAAACCAATATCAAATGTCATGTAATAACCCAAAACTGCAATAATAAGCAAGTAACATGTAACAATTAATAAGAAGTTTAGTTTATTAAACCCTTTAAATTGTTATCCGGTCCGGTTCACAACAGACCGGTTCTGTCCTCTTTTATTTATTCCGGTTCGCCTTTGTCGATTCTCAAACCGTCATTTCTCGCCCCTGTTCCTCCTCGCTATTTCTCGTGCCAGTCGACCCTGTTGTTCCTCGCCTCTGCCTTGCTCGCGCCAACGATGAAGATGATGCTCGTGGAAGTTGTGGTGATGAAAGCGAATGGAGACGGTGGTGATGATGGTGAAATGTTACGATGGATCGAAGGTCGTGGGATGAAGGTGAGGCGATATGATTCGGTGGTAGATGGAAGTCGATGCGGGCGTGTGTGAACGGCGATGGTGAATGGCTGTTTGGTGTGTGAGACGCGGTGCCTGTGAATGGCGAAGGAGTGTAGTGAATGAATAGTGGTCTCGGTGGTGTGTATGAACAGTATGAAGATGATGCGTCTGTATCGATGGTGTCGGCGATGGAGGATGACGAAGATCGGTGGCGTATGCGTGGTGGTGATGATGAAGATCGGTGATGAATCGGTGATCGGTGGGCGGAAGATGACGATGATGGTGGTGTGGTGAGTCGGTGGTGATGAAGACGGTGCGAATGAGGCGTGAAGTGGAGATGGAGATGAATGGTGAAGGTGAATAATGAAGGTGGTGTCGGGCGTCGGTGGTGAGGCGAGGTGAAGATGGTGGGTGAGGAAGCCTGTGTGATGGTGGCGATGCGGGTGAGATGGTGTGGTGTGAGGCGTTGGTGAGAGTGGGGTGAGCGACAGTGAATGGCGGGCGTGATGAAGATGAGGTGATGCGGGCGTGGATGGATGGTGATGATGACGATGGTGCGAATGGCGTGAAGTGGAGATGGAGGTGAATGGGGTGCAGATGAGGCGTTGCAATGGTGTGAGTGTGGTGAAGCGTACCGATCTCGGTGGTGTGGATGTGGTAATAGGGTGAACGATGGAGATGAAGTCGGTGAATGGTTAGTGCGATGCCAGATATTCCCGTTTGTATCCTCTGTTTCTGCATGGGTTTTGTGATATTATAATCTCTATATTAGTCTAAATTGTTTTGTAGTCTGCTTTCTATTTCTGTCCATGTCATTCCATGTTAACCGAGCAACAGGGCTCAACCCATATTAATTGAATGTCTGCGCCTCTGAATTGTTCCAAGTCGGCCCAGACTTGTGTGCGTGCATGGTATATATATACATATTATATATATATATATATATATATATATATATATATATATATATATATGTATATATATGTGAGACATTTTCCAATATAAACAAAATAAAATATATGAGTTGACATTAATACATAAATCTAAGAAAAGCATATGATAAGTGTAAAATATGACATACATTGTTATAAAAATAGGAAGAATGAAAGTCCTGGGAATAGATATATTTTACACTTATCAACCTCGCATTGATGATCTGTTTGATCAGTTGAAGGGGGCATCGGTGTTTTCCAAGATCGATCTCTGATCGGGGTATCATCAGATAGCCATTAAGGAGGGGGATATTGAGAAGACGGCATTCCGGACACGATACAGCCACTACGAATTCACAGTGATGCCGTTCGGTTTGTCGAACGCACCGGCGAAGTTTATGGATCTGATGAACCACTTGTTCCGGGAGCAGCTGGACAAGTCGGTTGTGGTATTCATCGACGATATATTGATATATTCAAAGTCGAGAGCTGAGCATGACGAACATTTAAGGAAGGTGTTAGAGATACTGAGGGAGAACCAGCTATACGCTAAGTTCTCAAAATGTGAGTTTTGGCTTGACCAGGTCTCTTTCCTAGGTCATGTCATCTCAGATGCTGGGATCTCTGTAGATCCAGCGAAGATAGATGGCGTATGCACGTGGCCAAGACCGAAGACGGTTATCGACATTCGGAGCTTCCTTGGTCTGGCAGGGTATTACCGGAGGTTTGTTAAGGACTTCAGCAAGGTCGCGAAGCCGATGACCAGTCTGATGAAGAAAGATGCACCGTTCATTTGGACGGATGATTGTGAGAGTTTGATTCAGAGGTTGAAGGACTCACTGACCACCGCACTGGTTCTGACCATTCCTGACGGTACGGAGGGCTTTGAGGTTTACTGTGACGCATCCGGCAGAGCTTGGTTGGGTGCTCATGCAGCATGGCAAGGTGGTGGCATATGCCTCACTCCAGCTGAAGAAAACATGAGGATAACTACCCCACTCATGATTTAGAATTGGGAGCAGTGGTCTTTGCCTTGAAGATATGGCGCCACTACTTCTACGGGGTTAGTGTGACGATCTACACCGATCATAAGAGTTTGAAATATATATTCACTCAGAAGGAGTTGAATCTTCGATAGAGAAGATGGTTAGAATTCTTGAAGGACTATGATATTGACCTCCAATACAAGAAGGAAGGCCAATGTTGTAGCTGACGCCCTGAGCCGTCGAGCACACTTACTCCATTCGCTAGTTTCTTTCTCGAGCTTGGTTGATGAGGTGCGAGAGGCTCAGAAGACTGATGAGTATATGAGGGAAGTCAGACAGAAGCTGACAGAGGGTACCTTTGAGAGTCAGAAATATGACTTCAGACTTCATGAGGATGATCTGATCAGACTTAAGGGCCGGTTATGCATACCACGAGGCAATGCGGATCTAAAAGACCGCATACTTAGAGAATCACACTGTCTTCAGTTTCCATCCATCCGGGAGCCTCTAAGATGTATAAAGACATGAAGAGATACTTTTGGTGGTCGGGGATGAAGGCGGATGTTACCGAGTTCGTCTTGAGGTGTCTCACATGCCAGAAGGTGAAATTCGAGCACCGACGACCGGGCGGAATGGTACAGTTGATGCGAGTTTCGGAGTGGAAGTTTCATGATATCTCAATGGACTTCGTGGCCGGACTCCCGCCTACCAGGGGAGGTCTGAACATGATATGGGTTGTGGTGGATCGCCTTACCAAAGTAGCCCGATTCATACTGATGAAGGATACTTGGAAGGTAACTAAGTTAGCTGAGTTGTTTCAGAAGGAGATCATGAGACACCACGGGATACCAAAGACCATAGTGTCAGATAGAGATACCAGATTCCTTTCAAGGTACTGGAGAGCTACACGGGAAGCGTTGGGTACAGAATTGAAGTTGAGTACCGCGTTCCATCCTCAGACAGATGGTCAGACTGAGTGTATAATTCAGACACTCCAGGACATGCTGAGAGCATGTGCCTTAGACTTTCAGGGCAGTTGGATTGACAAGTTGCATCTGATCGAGTTCTCTTACAACAATAGCTATCATGCTTTGATCAAGATGGCGTCTTTCCAAGCGTTGTATGGTAGACCATGTCGTACACCACTCTGTTGGGATGAGTCGAGTAAGACGGTCATTATAGGACCTGAGTATTTAGGACAAGTTCAGGATGAAGTTCGGCAAATCAGAGATAATATGAAAGTTGCTTAAGATAGGCAGAAGTGGTATGCTGATGTTCGACGACGAGACCTAGAGTTTGCAGTGGGTGACCGGGTATTTCTGTGAGTGTCACCAATGAAGGGTGTGTTCAGGTTTGGACAGAAGGGCAAACTGAGCCCAAAGTTTGTTGGACCTTACGAGATTACGGAGCGGGTGGGCCCAGTTGCTTACAGGTTGAATTTGCCTGCTGAGCTGGGTAAAGTGCATGACGTCTTTCATATCTCACAGCTGAAGAAGTACATGCACCACCGCTCCCATGTGTTAGAGCCTGAGAGGTTGACCTTGTAACCGAATATGAGATCTGTGGAGATTCCTCAGAGAATCTTGGATACAAAGACTAGGGACACTCGCCATAAGTTAGTGCGACTGGTGAAGGTCCTCTGGTCTAACCAAGATGTCAAAGAGGCCACGTGGGAATTAGAGGATAAGACGAGATTGAAGTACCCTTCGTTATTTAGCGACTAGATCGTCTGTATAGGGTGCGGGGTGTACCCCTTTTTAAGGGGGGTAGAGCTTCCTCGCTTTTGAGATTAGTAAACGAACATGTTTGTCGTTGCTTTGGTGAATGTAAGATATGGTTTGTGTAAGTTATTACTCTTGTGGTAAGTTTAAGATATGTATAGTACTTGTGTATTGTACTTGTGGCAGACCATTGAGTCTTGAGATGTGTGTATATGAATATAAGATGTGGTATTAAGATTAAGGAATTTGTAGATGATTAAGTGTATATATGAACTTTGGGGACAAAGTTCTTTTAAGGGGGGTAGATTGAAATACCCCAAACCTAGCTATGGTGCTTAGAGGTTAAACTAAGATACAAGAATGCTATATTATGCCTTAGAAACATTGAGAAACAATTTAAACCAAAGGAAACACCATAAGAGCAAATTAAGCAAAAACGTGCTCTAAGCTTGGATTAACTTTGGGAAACAACCAAATATCATTCTTAGACCTTAGTAACATGCTAATGGACATGTTAAATCAATTACCAAAGAAAACCATGCTCAAAAACAAGTTAAAACACAAATTGTGCTTTAAGGACTCTTAAAGCACATTTTTGAAAAATTGTCTTAGAAAGGGGTTTGAGTGGATAAATGCCCATGATTACACCTTAATCAACTTGTGTACTATTTAGTATCACATTAGGAAGCCTAAATCAATGGGAAATCAAAAATGTCACAAATATGTGCACTAATTTGTGAATAGTGCTCAAATAATGCTAGTTTAGCATTAAGTCAACATAAGTTAATTAAATGGTCAACCAACACCACAAATATCTTTATCATTAAGGGGGGTTCGGTTTTAAGGTGGTGAGTCACCTAAGTGTGGCAGCCAAGATTGTAAAAGAAGAGGGAAAGTAAAGTGGTTACTATTTGCTTTTAAGGAAAATATCTCTTTTAACTTACCTCTCTCCTCCTTTCTTCATTTCTTGCTTCTTCCCACCGATTTCATCTGCCTCCTCTCTTATTCATTCACGCAAGAACAGCCCCCATGCTAGCTCCATCTTGTCTTGCCCATAACTTGCTCATTTTAGCTCCAAAATCAAAACCAAGCACATATTTCTCTTACTTAGCTCAAGCTCTTGCTTTCTATCTTTCCAAATATGCAAAAGCCTCATTTTGAAGCCAAGGGAAATCGCCATTATAGGGGGGAAAACCAGCTTGAAGTGCTCATTACCTTCTCCATTCATTCAAGGTAAGGAAACTTGAAGAAAAACTAAGTTTCCATCACTTTCCTCCATTACCGAAAATTACCACTCATGGGGCCTTGTTTTTATGCCTTGTTCTAGCTTTTTTATATTCTCCAAGGACTTGAGGAGGTCCTTCTTGATTCATATCCAAGCTTGTCTTAAGGCTCCAAGGTAAAACATTCATTTTAATACCTTAAAACACATTTTAGACCTAGGTATGATTCCTTAAGGTTAGTGAATTATTTAGCACTCATTAGATTCATTGTATATTGATTACAACATTGGCAAGGGAAATTGAGTTGGTGGCCGAGATTGTCCAAGGAAAAAGCCTAAGGAGAAAGTTATGAGGAACTTGAGAAAAACAAGGTAAATGTCTTACCTTAAGGTGTTTTATTGCTTTAAGGGATGGGAGTTAGATAGATGATAAGTTTATCTTAGATTTTGCATAAGGAAGGGGTTATAAAACTTAGGAGAAAGAACATGGTTATATTGAGAACTTGTGACTAAAGAGCAAAAGGGAAATGAGATAGTTAGACAATCACAAGGTGAATTATAAGAGCATTTATACTGCAATGGGAGCTTTGGTGTGTGTATTTGCAGGTCAAAGGCTATTATATATGGAAATTCAGTGGTTAAGCTTTATGTCATTTAAGGGCCTAAGTGCCAAGCAATTTAAGTTTATGCACTATATTGTGATGTAGTGTAGTTTTGGTGTAATTTGAGTGTTAAGAATGTGTGGAAAGAATATGAGTACTCATGGTTGTTTAATGGTGAAAAACTAAATGTTTGGGTGTAGGAATATACTAGAGAAGCCATGTTAAAATTTGGTGAGAAAACAAGGAGTTTTAAGTGTTTAAAAGAGGTTTGGTGACCTAGGTTGTACTAGGAAGTTTTAAGGCTTAAGTTGGTGAAAGAAAGTGAACTAGGGTGTTCTTGAGGTTTAAATTGACTTAGGAGTTGTCTAGAAGGAATTAGAGTTCAAATGGGTGAGTTGGATACACCAAGGACATGGTGGGAGTGCGGTTAGGTCTTGTGCAAGTTTTGGTAAACAAAGGAAGAATAGTGCCTTATGAAAGTCTAGGTGAGAACTTATGGAAAATGGAAGGAGTTTGCGCAATGGAGGTGTTGGTGAGAAACAATGCTTTTAGAGAGATTGTAATGGTGAAAAGGTAACAATTTGGTTAGTTGAGATTGTAGGTATGAAATACCACTTGGAAACCTAAGAAAATATTACAAGTGTTAAAAGATTTTGTAAGAAAATGAGTAACAAGTTTAGATAAGGAATTAGGCAAGTTTAAGATGTTATTTTGGTATTAGAATATGCTTAAGATCATGTGTGAACTTTGGGAAAAACATGGATGAAGAGAACAAGTGTAACAAGACTTAGAATAATGCAAAAGGGTAAAAATCTGTAGCTGGTCTAGGACTTAAGTCCAGGGTAAAGTCCCGGACCACCCCAAAATAAGAGCCGAGAATTACTTCTGCATATTGGTCCGGGACATGAGTCTTGTATAAAGTCCCGGACCACCCTATTAAACATTACCGAGAGTTAGGCAAAGACATGGTCCGGGACTTAAGGTCTGTACAAGGACCCGAACCAATGTCAAAATTCACCCGAGAGTATTGATAAGAGATGGTCCGCGACCTAAGGTAAGGACCAAGTCCCGGACCACTCTAATAATGGTGTTTAAGCTTAGGAAATGTTCTTTAATGATGGAGATTGTTAGGTATTGATGTTATAAGGCTGTTTAAGACATGTTGGTGGGTAATAATGAGAATTAAGTGGGTGAATTAGTATAAGAAATAATGAGGAATGATTCACTTAAATGTTTAAGCTAAAGCTAAAAGGACTTAGTGGATATTAGTGGGTAAATGTTAGTGGTTAAGAAAGTTGAAGTAAATTGGGTTGAGTTAAGTAATTAATAACCAAAAACTGAATGAATGTTTTAGGGCTTGTGAATTGGGACTTGGAAAGAGATTAAACCAACGACCGCCGATGGTGAACGGTATGGTTTTCTTGTGACCTGCTTGCTAACGAGATGTCCCTCGGCTTGTGTGCTATCTGTTTATTTGCTATGACTAAAACAAGATAAAGCATGCAACCGGTTTTATTGCACTTGATGTGTGTGTGTGTGTCTCCTTTACACTAACACACTTGGCTTGAGGTTTGGTACTAACTAAGTTTAGTACGTAATGGAATGAGATGAGGATATATACTTTTATAACGGTTGGTTAATACCCGAGAAGGTTTAATTAACACTTGGTTCATAAGGTTTTCACTAATTGGAACTTAAGGGGGAGTGAGGAATCCAGGACTGACTCCGGTCATGCATGTTAAGGAAACGGGGTCGGTATCTGAATCAAATCCGACTTCCGCTTGAGGACTTGTCTTCGGACTTGTTGCCTAGGGTCGAATGTCGACTCAGCCACCTTGGATTACAGTTCAAGGTGGGAGGCAGAATAAGATGGTGCGGTAGGATCACCTAAATCCTAAGATTAAGATAAGTTGTTTATTCAACCAAAATGGAGTTAATAGCTCATTGGCTAGGGTTACTTTTGACCCGACAAAAATAAACATTACGATAAGAGACAACCATTTCTATTAAAAGAACGGTTTGTACACTGAGAGAATAAGTAAAGGATTAAGATTGAGGTAAGTTAAGAATGGACTGAGGATAAGAGGAATTGTAACTTGAGGAGTTAACTGATTAACTCACTTACTAAGGGAACGATTTTAAGACGTTCATTGTGTGTGAACTATATTTGTTCATTTGTGGATTGTTGTTTTATTGCACTTCTTATTTATGTTTTGTATCTAATCAACTCCATGCTATCGACAATTACTCGTCGTAGTCCCGTTAGCTTGGGGGCCATAAGAGAATCGTACCAGCAAAGGTGCTGACCCCTCGGGGGCTGCTGTTTACATTTTGCAGGTAAGCGTCCACAGAAGACGCATCTTGAGAGTAGGAGTGGGTAGACCTAGGACGGGCCTTATTTTTGTGTACGGGATGTGCATGTACACCCGTCTGTAAATGTTGGTACTTTTGGATAATTATGTTACTACTTGAGATACTTATAAACTTGGTTGGTATGTATATTTTGGTTTAGTGATTGTAAATGCTTAATGTTCAGTATATTCTGTTGCTCAGACCGTGGCAAGGTCCTGGCGTTAGTTAAATTCCGCTGCGATGTTATGTTTATATTGTTAAGTATGCGATAACCACGATTGGATTAAGATGGGGTGTTACAGGACTTGAGTTGGACTTGATTTGGATCTTGGGCCTGATTTGGGCCTTGGGCTTGATGTGGATTTTGGGCCTTATTTGGATCTTCGGCCTGATTTGGGCCTTATTCTACTTTGGTTTTTTTTGTGAGCTGGATTTTATTGAAATGGTAATAAATAAATGATAGCAAAACCCGAATAAAATAATATTGTAAGGATGAGAATGTATATTAAGAAAAAAGGTTTAATTAATCTTTTGATTGTGGGAAAGTTGAAAGCAAAGGGGGATCCCACCCGCACAAAACGAATCAGAGACCCACTGGGCGTGGGGTGGTTTCACATCAAACCTTCCTTAAATGGCCTTAAGGGCCTGTTTTTTGAAATTTTTTATTCTAATAGAATAGAGGATGGTTTGGGTGTTTTTTAGAAGCTACAAGAAAATATTGTCCCACGAAACGAATCAGAAGCCCGCTAGGTGTGGGGCGGTATTTTCTCCTGAGCTTTTTTGTCATTGAAAAGGTCCTAGAGGGTGATAACTAAGGCTTAATAAGAGCTAGAGACAATGAAGCAATTAACAAGGCAAAAACAAATTAAAAACGATGCAAGTATAACAAAGAAATAACATGAGTGAAACCCGTACACAGCAATAAAAATTTGGCAGGAATTGAAGATCATAAAATTCATGAAAGGCCATGGTGATTTCGAATCAGTGGCCTAATTGATGTCATTACAGAGGGGACGAATCATGCTTCCTTTGAAATTAATTTTCACACTAAAGTATTTGGGCACCGAAAGCAAAATCAGCGCTGACACATGTTCTCTCCCAAATTGAATTAGAATCACAAAGAGAGGGGTCCAAAATCATGTGTACAATACGAAGGCTAACCGATTGGGTTTTCAATTCCCTGAGGCAGTGCAAAACCTGAAGCATAATCGATTTGGTCAAATCGCAGAGACCACAGTCAGTTCCATACAAAGTCCACAGTACCTCAGCCAAAACATAAATATCCAGGATAACAAACAAAAGGAGTAAGGCAAAGAACAACATAAACCTGCAATTTATATACGATCCGAACTACAATGTGCATATGGGAGAATCGTAATGAGACTCAAAATAAATCAGTCTCCAAACCAGTAGAATGAAGAAGCGCTGTTTAATACGTAAAAACAAAACCGAATCCAATGCCCATTACCAAAGCTTCAAACTAACAAAGGGTATCTGGAAGAACAAGCTTACTTGAGTCTTCCAAACTCGTGATTGACACATGAGGGAACCGCCACTTCCACATTTTAACAACGCAGAGAAATTACAAATCTCGTAAGGGTTAGACAACAGGGAAACCGCATTTATCTCCCAATCCAGATTCAATTAAAGAGTCCAGCGTTAAGCTCAAATTAAATAGCGAAATTACATAGATCAACCGGACAAACTAATCAGTAAACGACAAGCCAACGAGGTCAGAATAGAAGAGAGAAAGATGAATCAATAACAACGGGGAAAAACCTCCATGGATAACAAATACGGCAGAGGCGGTGGTGAAACCCCAAGGTCGGTAAGGGCTCACCACCTCAGAGAGCAAAAAGGGTATACAATCACAGATATTAATCAGAGATCTCTCAAGAGATTTGCTGATGACAGGTAGACATCTTACCATGTACCGCGGTAGGGAAACGAAAGGAGAGAAAAAAAAAAGAAGATAACCTTAGAGAGTGGTGGTTCGTAGCCCAAATCCACCTTCAATCGAAGAAGGCCGGAACTCCGATTGAGACGATGGCGAATGATTCGCAAGCAACAGAAACTCAGTGGGTGAAGTGAACAGCGAGGAGCTTAAAGCTTCGACGAAGAAAGGAAAGTATCGATGGAATGAGTTGGCTGAGGTAGCGATGGAAATGTGATGACGGGGTGGATGACGAGAGTTCACTATCAAGGGATGAGGAGAATGTGGAGAATGGAGAAGCTAGTGTTGGTCGAAGATTTCTAGGATGAGTTTTTTGTTTTTGGGTTTCTGATTTGAAGATCGAGGTGGGTGATAAGTGCAAAATATATATAATTTTAGGGCTTTAATTCTTTATATTTTCATAGTGAATCATATTATATTTCTCACTTATCATATGTTTTTCCTTAGATTTATATTTTGATGTGAATTGATACTTTTTATGTTTCAAATACAGGTGGAAGTTATGGAATTGCATTCTTCACTTCACTAGCTTCGCAACGCAACAAACGGGGAGCGAAACGGGGCTAAAATAAAGAATATAGGTCATATTCAAGTTGTATTCAGACATGTGTCTATTTATATCATACATGATTCACTCATTATTTTAATGATTTAATCATTATCAAATAATGGTCATATCATCTTGGGACATATTATTCGCATGTCAATAACAAATGGAATTAATTATGTTGGCCACTATGTTAATCACGTTCAGATTTGTGTTTACACCATTACATTCACTATTTACGTGGCACGCAACATGGATGCGGCTGCATATATAAATAATTAAATACGATTAGGTCTGGAGGGGGAGAGGTTGGATTCACGCCCGCCGCGCTCTTGCAACAGAGAGGGCTTTGGTCTTCTCTCTCCCACATACCAAATACCACAATTTCATCATTGTTAACACTCCACACTTTTGACAGATGAATAATGTAAAGACACGTGACGACGGAAGGCGGAGCGAGAAATCTTTTTAATAAAGTTTATACGTCCCTTTTTATCTAATATGTCAATGTGTTATTTCTTTATTGTTTTTTGTTATTTTTAGAGTCATGTCTGAATAGTTAGACTAACTCCCCGGATTGGGGTAGCAAACCGGATCTTTATATTTATTTTGTAATCTCTTTACAAATTAATTAATGAAGTAGTTTAATTCCAGTTCTTCATGCGCATTAATTTTCTGATCAATTATTAAAGCTATATTTGTAGTTTTCTAATTAACACGCGAGAGCTGAGATAGATAACAAGACATAAGAATTAAACTTGATTAACGACTAGAAGTGTGATCCCACCTATAGGTTAATCGGTCTCAAATAGAAATTGTTCTTTATGTGATTAGTTGGGTGCGGATTAGAGCATTAGTCTGCTGCTAGTTCTAGCAACTGGTTAGGATTCATTAGACTTAGCCGTTAACGAATTAATTATAGTTTCCGAGTTTATTGCAGAATTAGGGAAGAGTTTATTAATAGATTAGAAAGTGAAGGTTTGCTAGAACAATCCGGGTACTTCCTTTTATTTAGAGTTTTAATCTTTATTTATTTAATTAGTTTATTTTGATTGTTTTATTTTCTTACATTTGTTTATTGAGCCAGTCGTTTCATTAAATTATGTAAAACCTGAAAAAGTGACGTTTTCTATTTTCTTAGTTTAGTTTCTCAGTTAGTTAATAAATTGTCAGTTAATTAAACGAGATCCCTGAGATCGACAACCCCCACTTAATTCAGTATTCCGCAAAACGATAGGTACACCGTCTAGGAAGAGATAGTCACATATTTCTGCTACAAGTTTTTGACACCGTTGTCGAGGTCCTCTGGAACGATTAATTGACATTTTTATTTATTTGATTGAGATTTTATTTTAGTCTTTCTTCTTTATTTTAGTTTTTTTATTATTTCATTTATATAATTTCGTTGACTATTATCTTGTGTAGTTCTTCTTCGAATTGGATTTTGTGTAGTTTAGAATACGTAACCTTCTATTCTCACTTTAGATTTAGAATTTAGCTGTTACTTCTAGGTACGCAGTTACTTTTTTTTTTTGAACAAAGGAAAGGATTATATTAAGAATAAAATGTCAATACATAAGGGGGGAAGTCAGCCGACTCCCAACAGCTCGCAGAGAGTTGTGACTTTCTAGCTAAGAAAGCTAGGTTGTGTGCTACGAAATTATGAAGACGACTAACATGAAAGCATTTAACATCCAAAAGAGGAGGTAAAGTCGCCAATGCATGGTGGAGAAGCATCTTTGCACCTTCCGTGAGTCCCGAAGGGCCAAAGTCCGTAAAGTAGTCCACTACGAGTTTGCAGTCTGACAGCATCCGTACGTTAAAATAACCAAAGTGCTTGGCAAGATCAAAACCTAACTGAAGAGCGGCGGCCTCGAGATGAGAAGGATCCGCGATTGTAGAACCGCCCATAAGTGCAGCACTAATGACATTGCCATGCCGAGCGGCCACTGCTGCAATGCCAAACCTGCCAAACCTGTCCAGACCAGCATCCACAGAAATCTCAACCGTCAAGGGATTCCTCTCACGCTCGGCAGCCAAGGTGGGAGATAAGAGAGAGGCAGAGACTGCACTCGCGAGGCTTAAAAAGTTGTCTGCATGAAACCAGCCAGCCTCAAAAGAAGTAACCCGGTTATGCGAAAATTGACAGCGGGCAAACCATAGGCGCCAAAGGAGTGTAAGAAGAGCTGCAGTGCACAAACGAGGCATGGTGATGCAAAAATTGGCAAACCAATCAATGAAAGCCGCATCAGAAGGCAAAGGCGGTGGTTCGGAGACCGACAGGCGGGACCAATAAGTGCGAGATGTGGTGCAGCTAAACAAGGCATGAGAAATGGTTTCACATTGACCACAAAGTAGGCAGGACTGAAGGTCGGGTCGGTGCAGTCTATGAGCCAGCAGGCCACGGGTTGGAACCACCCCATGCAGTAGTTTCCAACCAAACAAACGAACACGATGGGGAAGAGCTAGAGTCCAAATCCGTTTGTTCGCCAAACTGCGAGGAGAGTCGGAGACGGAAGAGGTTGATGGCCGGTCCTTACGCAAAAGTGCAACATCACAGTGGTAAGCAGTCTTAACTGTATACTGACCCGACGGAGAGAGACCCCAATACCAAGAGTCCGCCAAAGAGGGATCCCCTAACAATGGAGTGCGGCAGATATGCAGAACATCGTCTGGGTGACAAAAAGTGCGGAGGTACGGAACATTCCAAGCCGAAGGAGAGAGTAAGAAATCAGAAACAGGAGCATTGTGAAGATGCGGCGGGATGGCCCAAAGATAGAGCCGACCTCCATCCTTAGAAGTTACCCATCTGTCACATAGTCGAGAAGATCGCCCATTCCCAACCCGCTTACGGGCCCCCTCCTCAACAAGGTTCTGCACAGACAAAAGCGCCCGCCAAATGGGGCTAGGATTAGCCGTTGGTAGAAAGCTACCAAGAGACGCCGCACCAATGTAACGGGCCTTGAAAAAGGTGGACAGCAAGGAATCTGGGTGATGCAAGATACGCCATAACTGTTTCGCCAGAAGGGCACGATTGAAACTATGCAAATCCCGAAAGCCTAGGCCACCAGAGCTAATGGGTAGACATAGGTCCTCCCACTTCTTCCAATGCATTGTTTTATCTGTGGAGGTGCCACTCCACCAGAAACGTGATATCATGCCTTTGATCACCCGGAGAAGTGTTTTAGGCAAAGAAATGACGGACATGACATAAGTTGGGATGGCCTGAAGGATAGATTTGATAAGATGCATACGTGCAGCCTGAGATGAGTGATGCGACCAACCCTGGATCCGTCTTGCTATCCTGTCCTTAATATAAGCGAAGACGGAGGTGCGATTACGGCCCACCTGAGCAGGAAAGCCAAGGTACATGCCAAAGTCCTGAACAACACGCCCTTGCAAGATCCCTGCAACTGTATGACGAAGCTGCGGCAGCAGATGATGGGAAAACATTATAGCGGACTTGTCTGTGTTTATGCATTGACCAGATGCCACCTGAAAATCGTGGAGAATATTCGACAAAGATTGAGCATTTGCAGTTGTTGCCTTCCCAAATAAGATGCAATCATCAGCGAAAAGCAAGCTAGTGATTGGGGTTGAGAGACCTGGAAAAGAAAAGCCCCGGTAGAGATCAACACCTGAGCAGAGAGGTTGATGGCAGCAGTCAAAACCTCCATACAGCAAATAAAAAGCAAAGGAGATAAAGGGTCTCCCTGGCGAAGACCACGTTGAGGACAAAAAGTGGGCCCTGGATGGCCATTAATAAGAACCGACATGGTGGCAGTGGTCAGACACTTGCGTACCGCATTAACCCAAAAAGGATGAAACCCCATCCTGGTTAATACTTCCAGAACAAAAGACCACTCCACTCGGTCAAAAGCTTTGGACATATCCACCTTATAAGCAAAAAAACCCCGCTGGCGCGCCTTGGATGTGCGCATAAGATGGAGCACCTCATGAGTTAGAAGAACCTGATCAGAGATTAGACGATCCCTGACAAACGCAGCCTGATTGTTTGAGATGACATCTGGCATTACATGTTGCACCCTATTTACCAACACCTTTGAGATGACGCGGTAAATAGTATTACACAAAGAAATGGGTCGGAAATCCGTGATCGATGTAGCTCCTGCCTTTTTGGGAATAAGAGCAAGATGCGTATGATTGAGATCGGGCACCACAACATCAGTGTTTAGAAAATCCAAAGCAGTCGCAATAAAATCTTCACTTATAATAGGCCAATAGCTGCGAAGAAAAACCCCATTAATGCCATCGGGACCTGGTGCCTTAGAAGGGTTTAATTGCTTGTAAGCGGCAATTACTTCCTCCCTGGTAAAAGGGTGTCCCATCGTGGCATAATCATGAGATTGAACACGATCCTCAACACAAGCAAGGAGATGCTGATCAACAGGAGGGTAGGGTAGAGGCAAACAGATCCTGAAAGAAGGAACGGGCAACAAATTCAACACCAGGCCAAGTGGTCGCCACTGGCAATACAGGTGAGGAGAGACTGTAGATTGCATTGCGCCGAGACCGAGCCCGGAACCTATTAAAGAAAAGCTTGTTGTTGCGATCACCTGCCTGAATCCATGCAATCCTGGAACGTTGTTGAAGTCGAACTTCATCACGTAGTAACAAAGTATCAACCATAGCAGAGCAAGACTTCCACTTTGCCAAATTAGCCGGGGTGCAGTCCTGCTGATCCAGGCGATCAAGTTCAAACTGAGTCTGGCGTAGAGCCTTCTTTTCAATCCAAATCTGCTTGACACCCCAAGTACGCAAACGCTGACCACATGCACGAACCTTGGATGTGAAACCATGCAAGTCCGTGCGTGCTACCCAAACACCCTGAACAATAGCACGGCATTGGTCATTCATTGCCCAGCAATTCTCAAAGCGGAAAGGCTTAGGGCCACGACGAGTAGATGGCTGCAACAAAAGTTTAATTGGCCTATGATCGGGACGACCCCAGCGGAGGTGATAATTCTGGGCATCGGGATATAGGCCGAGCCATGCATCGTTTGCAACAAAACGATCAAGTCGACTCTTGACATTATATGGATATTCAGCCCGTTTTGTATAAGTAAAAGATGCACCTCGAAAACCTAGGTCATGTAAACCACAATCCGCTAAACAAGTGCGAAAAGCTGTCATTGCTGTTTGAGATCGGAAACCCCTACCTTGATGCTCACGCAAGTGCATAACCTCATTGAGGTCCCCACCCAAAACCCACGGCCCCGCCACTGCGCATGCAAATAACGCAAAAGACGCCATGTTTTCCATTTATCAGTAACATGGGACCATCCATACACCCCCGATAACCGCCATTCACAACCCCCAAAATTATGGACAATTACATCGACATGGTGACTGGAAAAACTACATAAAGATACATGTAAATTGTCCTGCCAAAACAAAGCAACACCCCCTCTCCGGCCTTCACTATCACCCGCTGCCCATGCATAACCCCTAAGCCTAGATGCAACCGAGCGCATCTCAAAAGAAGACAATTTTTGTAACACCCCAACCGTTAATCCTATGCTTACCGTCTAATCGTCCTGTTAATTCAATGAGTTCGCAGCGGAAGAATACTACTTACTTACTTCGGCGGGTGAAACAATGCCGCTAACCGCCCATACGGCTAGCAAGGCTACTAATACTTACAGTGACGGTCTGATGGCCAATAGATACCGAGCTACTAAAACAAACTTACCAATTACAAATACGTTCACTACCAACGGATTACCGAGTATTCGAAGTGCATTCATTACAACCTTCCAAGTTTCCCAAAAGAATGAGTATCTACCAACTACTCATCTATACCAATCAATCCCTTCGCAAAATCCCAAAAAGGTGTACCCCGTGGTACACCGGCTATTCCAAAAATCTAAGCCATGTACTACTCAGTGCACCGATCTCAAATTCATTGTTTACATACAAAAAGAAGACAAGAAATTAAACTAAGTCTTCATCCGCTTCACCCTTCTCTTGCACCTGCATTTATATTAAAAATGGTGCCCCAAGGGGCTCAGCAAATTGCTGCGCATAAACTCCGCATATACCGATTGCTAGCAAGGGTACGCCGACTAATTGGCGACCGCTAAACATGCTCGTTCATTACTCATACATACATGCTTTACATACAATCATACATACATTGCAATACATCATTCACTTCAAGGCAACAATACAATAGAGTTCACAATACTTACCTTCACAAGGTTAGCCAAATTGTGCATCCGGGTTAATCGGAATGCATATTACTCTTTTACTCATTCACCATACTTACTTATACTTACACTTACTTACTTTCCTTTACTTACTTACTCGTTCTTACTTTCTTACTTATACTCAAGTCAAGTCGTCGGGACCTCCGGCCTTGGGGACTACACCGTCCCACATCCGGGATTTACTTGACTCACTAATCCGGGATGCTACCCACTTAAGGGATTTGGGCCGCGGACCAGTTTAAGAGTCAGGAATTGGAGCCAACCTCTCGTGACTCCGCATCCTCACGCGTGGCCGAAACTATATCGGACTTCTACTCATTCCAATTTAATTACCATTTTAAGTTAGGATGGTTGGATTGTTAGGAACAAGTTAGAAGTCCAAACACAATGAATAACGGTCACGGTACAATACAACATACATACATACATTCATATCATCCGTACATTTCATGAAGTATACAAACTAAGAATTAAAGAGAGTATACAACATCATACAACACTACATAATCACAAGTAAGCATATTAACTCCGATTCGTGCATTTATCTTTATTGGTGATCAATTAGCACACAACACACAAATCAGAGTAGCCATGATAGCATTCGGGGCATGAGGAATTCATACCGTTCACCGTTGTACGTACTTCCAAACGTTCCTTCCGGTGTCACAAATCGAGTCCTAATATGTGCATACAATTGAATGATTAATTTAACTATCATTACTTAACTCCTACTTACTATGTCCTTACATTTCTTACACTTACTTACTTACTTATTTTCCCTTTACTTAAGTTTCCATCTCCTTACTTAAGGTTTGCATGCTTACACACATATACATACATATATGTATGGGTATACATATACATATATATATACAATTATTATTCAAATTAAAATAATTTTTTTTTTTTTTTTTTTGTCAGGACCGGACTTGCGACCGACCTTGCAAGTCCGGTCCATTCCAGTAGCTACCGGTACCGAAAATTCCTGGCCCGACCGAACTTGCAAGTCCGGTCGCAAGTTCGGTCGTTTCCAGTAGCTCAGGTTGCGGAAATTCTTCTGGCCGACCGAACTTGCAAGTCCGGTCGCAAGTTCGGTCGATTCCAGTAGCTATCCTCGGGAAATTTTCTGGGCCGACCGGACTTGCATGTCCGGTCGCAAGTCCGGTCGATTCCAGTAGGTTACAGGATGGAAAATTTCTGGTCCGACCGAACTTGCATGTCCGGTCGCAAGTCCGGTCGATTCCAGTAAGTTACAGACGGGGAAATTTCTGGTCCGACCGAACTTGCATGTCCGGTCGCAAGTCCGGTCGATTCCAGTAAGTTACAGACGGGGAAAATTTCTGGTCCGACCGAACTTGCATGTCCGGTCGCAAGTCCGGTCGATTCCAGTAAGTTACAGACGGGGAAAATTTCTGGTCCGACCGAACTTGCATGTCCGGTCGCAAGTCCGGTCGATTCCAGTAGCTCACCCGTCTTTGTAAGTCTGGGCTCGACCGAACTTGCAAGTCCGGTCGCAAGTTCGGTCCGGCCCAGTATTTGCATTTTAAATTCTGTTTTCAGTCCTCTCTTTAACCCAATACTTCCCCATTGTTCCTACACCTAATCCTACATGTTTTAACACCATTTAAACCTCCTAATACACCTTAGTTCATTAATTAATTCCTTACCCAATTTTATACTCATTCACTCATCTAATTTTCCCAAGTTTCACTCAACACTCAACTAGTTTCTTCTCTAGTTACCTTATGCTACAGATTTTAACACTTACACTTCTCCTCTACATCTCCCTCTCTTATTGTCATTTCTAACACTCTTACTATATCTAGAATCCATTATCTAGCTCTCTCTCAACTTACCCTCTAACTATCCAAATCAAATCTGTTACAACAACTCACATTAGTTCACCTAGTTTTAAATTCACTAAGTGTTCTAATCCTAGGTAAATTTTGCCATAGTCTCTCTTGTATTTCTATACACTCACCACATGGTCTAGTTCATATTTTAACACTTATCTCACCTGTTACAATAACATCAAAACACAAGCTCCCATACACAACACCAATACTAAAACAACACTAAAAACACTAAAAGAATTCCTGCACTCAAGATACCATTCCCAATCTGTTTCAAATGAGTTTTACACATCTTTTAAAGCTTCCAAAATACTTATATTCTCCTACACATTACACTATTATACATCATCATTTTCAATACACATTTTTACTTCTAAAAATCTGTTACATTATCATATACAAGGCTATGCAAGGGTGAGCATTATTACCTTGATTCTCTTCTAGATTTCCTTTCTCCTTCTTTCTCCTTCCTTCCTTCTTTCCACCGGTTTTAACTCAAGTTCTCTACTACTACAACCATACAAATACATTTCATATACTATTTTAATACACTAAAACTAACCCTATCCATTTCTAGGTCTTAATACAAGTTTTAGGGTTTAGGATTTATATTACCTTGCAAGGGTTCAAATGGAGCTTGGAGTGGTTCAAGAATGAGATTTCCAACTCCACAACAAGCCAAAATCGGCTAGAACAACAAGGAACAACAGGGTTTAGTTATGAATCTCGTTTTGCCCTTAAGGCTAGAAAAAACAATGGAGTTTTCGAAATATTTTTACCTTAGAAGAACAAGGAGAAGGAGGGCCTTCTAATGGTGGTGTTGAAACTCCAAATGGTGCATACCCACAAAATCGAAAGTTGGTGTTTTCGAATTTTGGAAAGATGGAAGTGTAGCTCTTGGAGAGAGGAACACAATGGTGTAGTTTTTATAATTTTTGGAGAATGTATGAGGGAGTTACAAGGAGAGAAGTAGAGTTTTGTGGGTGTTTGCTCAAATCACCATGGAAATCGTGAGGTAGGGGAAGGAGAAGAAAAGAGAGGGTGAGAGGAGTGTGTTCACGTGAGAGAGGAGGATGTGGATGAGAGAGGCAAATATTTGCTTTTTGGTTTCTTAATGGTTTTGTCCTCTAGTGTATTAGACACAATAAAAGAAATAGAGAGTGTGATGAGGGGCCTAAAATCGGACCACAACAGCCCATGTGGGTTTTGAAATTTTATTTGCAATATTGGACACATAAGCTTGGTCTATTTACATTTACCCACACAACTTCCCGTTTTTGACAGTTTTTACTAATCTCTCGTTTTATTGATTTTATTGGTCCTAAAGCTTCACTAATATTTATTAATGATTATTTAGTTGACCAAAACTGTTACGAGTCTATTTGACCCGCTTAAACACGTTTTCCCGGTTACCTCGAAACCGCTCTTTAAGGTTCGTTAGTGATTTTAATCCATTTTAAGGATCCGTTTCCTTCGGGATTTGTTCCCTAATAATTATTTATACTTAATTAAGCTTCTAATTACTTTATTAGCCTAATTAATCACTATTTTTAAATACGGGGTATTTCAATCTACCCCCCTTAAGAAACTTTGCCCTCAAAGTTGCTCAAGGTTAATAGTTTTATAATTCTACTCATTAGGCAAACCAATTGTCCTAATGTGTCTTACTACACCTATGAGGTGTTTACTTCTTTCACACTGCAAGCATACACAATTCAAGTACAATACACCATTCACAATTCACATACACAATGCATCATTCTCAATCATACCATACCATACAACACAATACACATATACATCATTACCATTCACAATACACATTACACCATACATTGCACATACACATCATCATTACCATTACACATACACATCCATACCAAGTTCACTTGCACTACATGTGCCATACAAAATGCAATGCTTACCCCGAAGTAATGCAAAAGCAAAAGGGCTCTACCCCCCTTAAAAGGGGTACGACCCGTACCCGTATTTTACATACTAGACTAACTAGTCTACGAATAACTGTGGATACTTAGCCTTCATGGCATCTTCCAACTCCCATGTCGCTTCTTCGACATCATGGTTAGACCATAGGACCTTCACCATTCGTATCGACTTATGGCGAGTGTCTCTGGTCTTCCTATCCAAGATTCTCACTGGGGTTTCCACATATCTCATGTTCGGCTCAATGGAAAGTCTCTCGGGCTCTAAGACATGAGAAGGATCAGCCATATACTTCTTGAGTTGTGACACATGAAATACATTATGGACACGTCCCAAGTCCTCAGGTAGTGCTAACTGTAGGCTACTGAACCAACTCTTTCGGTGATAGTGTACGGCCCTACAATTTTGGGCTTAGCTTGCCCTTCTGACCAAATCTGAAGACACCCTTCATAGGTGAAACTCGCATAAACTTGGTCGCCCACGGCGAACTCAAGGTCGCGTCGTCTCACATCCGCATAGGATTTCTGTCTATCTTGGGCTGCCTTCATGTTAGCTCGGATTTGTTGCACTTTCGGCTTGCACTTGCTCAGTATTCCGGTCCTATTATGACCGCTTCAATCTTGACTCATCCCAACACAACAAGGGTGTACGGCAAGGTCTACCGTATAGAGCTTGGAAAGGCGACATCTTAATCGAGGCGTGATAACTATTATTATACGAACTCGATAAGATGAAGCTTATCTAACCAACTCCCCTGAAAGTCCAAGGCAACATGCCCGAAGCATTCCTCCAGTGTCTGGATGGTCCTTTCTGTCTGACCGTCGGTCTGAGGATGGAAGGCGGTACTCAGCTTCAATTCTGTACCCAGCGCTTCCCTTGTAGCTCTCCATCTCGAAAGAAATCTGGTGTCGCGGTCAGAATCTATGGTTTTCGGGACTCCGTGATGTCTGATAATCTCCTTATCAAAAAGCTCAGCTAGCTTTACTACCTTCCAGGTGTCTTCATCGGTATGAATCGGGCAACCTTGGTAAGGCGATCAACTACGACCCAGATCATGTTGAGTCCTCCCCTAGCAGGTGGGAGTCCTACAACAAAATCCATGGAGATCATGAAATTTCCACTCTGGAACTGGCATCGATTGTACCATTCCGCCCGGTCTGCGATGTTCAAATTTCACCTTCTGATGTTAAGCATCTTAGCACAATCTGTCACATCTGACTTCATTCCAGACCACCAGAAATACCTCTTCATGTTCTTTGTACATCTGGAGGCTCCCGGATGGACTGACAATGTAAACTATGTGACCTCGCAGATGCGATCCCTTAGCTCTGCATTGCTTCGGGGACGCATAGCCTGCCATTCAACCGAATCAAACCATCTTCATGTAACTTGAAGTCATACTTTTTCTTTTCAAATGTACCATTTTCGATCTTTTGTCTGATTTCGGTTAGGTAAGGGTCGCTCAACTGAGCATCTCGCACCTCGTCAACCAAGCTAGAAGAAGCGAGTAGCGAATGGAGCGAGTGTGCTCGACGCTCAGGGCGTCGGCTACCACATAGCCTTCCCTTCCTTGTACTGCAGATTGATGTCGTAGTCTGAGAGAAACTCCATCCATCTTCTCTCTGTCTCAAGTTGAGTTCTTTCTGAGTGATACATACTGTAAGCTCTTATGATCGGAGTAATGGTGATGCTACCCCATAGAGATAGTGTCGCCATATCTTCAAGGCGAAGACAATGGCTCCTAACTCTAAGTCGTGAGTCGGGTAATTCTCCTCATGTTTCTTCAGCTGGCGGGAGGCATAAGCAACAACCTTGCCATGCTGCATGAGTACGCATCCCATTCCTTTGCCTGATGCATCCACAGTAACCTCAATCCCTCTGTGCCCTCTGGAAGAGTAAGATGGGCGCTGAGGTCAATGAGTCTTTAAGCTCTGGGAATGATACTTCGCACTCGTCTGTCCATACAAACGGTGCATCCTTTCATCAATGTAGTCATGGGCTTAGCGACTTTTGAGAAGTCCTTACAAATCTCCGGTAATAACCGGCTAGACCAAGAAGCTCCGAATGTCGGTAACAGTCTTAGGTCTAGGCCATGATCGTACAGCTTCAATCTAGAAGGGTCAACTGAGATACCTGCGCTCGAGATGACATGACCAAGGAATGATACCTGATCTAGCCAAAACTCGCATTTGGAGAACTTCGCATACAGCTGGTTCTCGCGCAGTCTCTCTAGCACTTTCCTCAATGGGTTTCATGTTCCTCTGGTGACTTAGAATATACAAGGATGTCGTCGATGAACCACAACCGAAGTGTCCAACTGCTCACTGAATAAACGATTCATGAGGTCCATGAATTTTGCCGTGGTTTTGACAAACCGAATGGCATCACTGTGAATTCGTAGGCCAATCTGGTACGGAATGCCGTTTTCTCGATGTCTTCTTTTGATTGCACAATTATGATACCCAGAACGGAGGTCAATCTTGGAAAAGACCGATGCTCCTTTCAACTGGTCAAATAGGTCGTCGATGCGTGGCAATGGGTATTTGTTTTTGACTGTGACCGCATTCAGCTCGCGGTAGTCAATACAAAGGCGGAGACTACCGTCCTTCTTCTTCACGAAGAGGACCGGTGCTCCCCAGGGTGATACGCTCGGGCGTATAAACCCTTTGTCTAGAAGATCTCTCAATTGTTCTTTCAGTTCGTCATCTGCTGGTGCCATGCGGTACGGTGCCCTAGCAATGGGACCGGTACCTGGCAATAATCAATTCAATTCACTGCTCTCGGTGGTGGCATGCCGGGTAGCTCCTTAGGGAATACATCGGGATACTCGATACATGGTACTCATCACTGAACTCTGGATCTCTCTCCAGGTCTTGTACATAACAGATACACTTCGTGGCCCTTTCTGAGCTCCCGGTACATAGCCATAGCAGATATAAGGGTGGTCGAAGGCTCTCTCGGTCTCTGGCGGTAAGATACGGTAACCCCAGAAGGACTCTTGAGCAGCAGTCGATGCTCGGCGCAGAGGATTCTACCCTTGTGCCGCTCCAACCAATTCATTCCAATGATTAGGTCGAATCCCAATCCATTGAATTCGATGAAGGAAATGGGAAACGCCTCCTTTTTAATTTCGATGGTGGCTGATTGGTAGTATTTGGTACACTTTACTCGCTCCTTCGATGGGAGAGTAACCATGAAGTTCGGTATCTCATCCGCATCTAGCTTCAACCTCTTCACAAAGATGGTGATACGAAGGTGTGAGAGGCGCCGGAGTCGAATAGCACATTGGCATCAATGCCATTTACTGGGAAGGTTCCCGTTAGAATGGTGCCGCTTCTGCCGGCTTGTGCTTCGGTGAGGATGCTCAGGTTACCTTCGGTACCGAGTCCACAACCTATTGGATTCACAATTGGATAAGTATTGATGGTGGACACAAGTGGAATTAAATCAACACTGCTCTTTATTGATAAACCAACCATCATACATGTCGTGTCTCTAATACACGTTACTAATAGATTACATGATACTAGAATTTAATATTTTCTAAAGGTAAGGTTCAGGCGTCCTGGTTTCATGTGTGTGGCATTGATTATTGCCGGCGGTGCCGTATTCAACTTGATCTTGTTGATCCCGTGATACAGCATCCGTGAGTTTCCACCCATGATGAGGACATCTCCTGATCTCAATACCAATTTCTCTGCGAGGTCCACACGCTTCTGCTCGCTATACAGGAATATGGCGTCATCACCAATGGACCAAGACACTACGGGCACTCCTTGTTCAAGAGATTCCGCTGTCTCGTCCTTGTCTTGGTGTAACCCAAGTCGTCCTTCTTTTTCATAGAAGTTGACGATACAAAGGTCCGCTTCAAGTGCGGGGATTGGTTCAGGTTCACATTGCTGTGCAAGTTCTACTGCTTGAGTGATGAGGGTCTGAAACTCTGGTGGTATTGTCGGTGGCGTCGCTCCGTCTTGTGTTCGTGTCTCCTGGTATGTCTTGGTATAAGGATTCCAGTCCTTTCCCAAGCACATCATTTTCAGCTTCATCTTCGCTCCACCGGGGAATTCGGGTGTGTAAAATCCACCTTGACCCGTTCCTAGCTCGTTGCATCGTCGAATAATTGAGATTTGCGCTTCGGGTGTCAGGTATCCCCTTAATAAGATCATACCTGGGCGGATGACCTGACACTGTTTGTTGGTGTAGTCGTTGTTGGTGATGTCGATCTCTTCTTGATTCAAGGTTACCGGTATTGGGTAACAGATACTAAAGCTTCCTAAGGTTATAAATTCATCTACGGTGAGTACTAGTTTTAACTACTTCATTTCATGCTCAATACTACTTCAATTCATTCATTTACTCATGCATTCACTCATACATTACTCTATACTAGACATGCTTTCAAGGATTAAGGTTTAGGTGATTACCTGGCCGGATTTCGAACCGGGCCCATCACGGTCAATGACATGCAGAACAGGCTGCCTCTGAGGTGCCCCTCTGAGGACCCCGGGATCCCTGTCCCTGTGGTGCCTGCTGGGCCGGTGCATCGCCAGATGCCACCTCCTTGCCCTCTCGCTGCTTATAGCTCTGGAAGTTTCCTTTGGGCTTCCCATTCTCCGGGCATCGATTAGCAGTGTGCCCCAACTTCTGACAGTTGTAACACTTATGTCCTCCCAAACAATCTTACCAGGGTGGTCCTGGTTGCACTTCCTGCACACATAGGTGCGGCCATCGTGAAGGTTTTGGCGGCTCCGGAGCTAGAACCTGAGGTTAGAGGGTTAGCACATGTGTGCGTGGGTATACTAGAAATGATACTTATATGAATACAATTGGAAGTAGAATTTACCCTTAGGAGGGTGTGATCTCAGTGGCTTAGCTGCCACCGGTGCAGAATAACCAAGCTGAAGGATCTCAGCTGGTTTGCCCTGCTCAGCATGGGCACTGCTCTCACTTGGGGACTTCTTCTGAGAAAAGAAGTTCCCTTTCTTCTTCTTCCAGCTTTTACCCTGGTTCTGCTCCTCGGTGCTGGTATTTTTGTTATTGCCTTGCGCTTCAGCGCGGTTTCCTCATCCCTTAACTGGCAAGTGATCTCAACGCGGGAGGCCGCGTGATAACACTCCTGAAGTTTCAGGTATTAGCCGGGATGATGTTTAAGAAAGAATAAGGAAAAGATTCAAGGAATTCAAGGAATTGAAATGAATTGAATTGATACTAAGGGTCAACCGATATTTACCTGAAGGGAGGTAAACTGGTATAGCCCATACCGTACCGAAGGCGATGGCTCAGACCGCCATAGAAGCGATCGACCAACACCTGGCCGGTGTATCCAAGATCGGGGAGAGACGGAGAATGGAGGTGAAGGTGCGGTAGTACTCATCCACAGACATCTTGTCTGTCATCTTTAAGGCGTCAGTTCAAGCCTCTTCTTGTTTTGACATGCTCCGGATAGTACTTGATCGGAGAGATGCGAAGGAATCCCAATCGAAGGTGGGGTCGCTTACATGCTCGTGCTTCACCATTTCCACCAATCCATGGCCGCATCCTTCAAGTAGTAGGCGGCTACTCTGACTCGAACTCCAGCAGGAGCTTCGAGTGTTCAAAAGCGTCTCCATTCGGAGATGTAGCTTCTAGCTTAGCCGGATCACTCTCGCCCCTAAAGCAAGGAGGGCGGAGTTCCGCTACAGCTTTTACCCAGTTAGCTTCTCTGGGTGGAGGGGGAGGGGTTGGTCCCGTTTGAGTTTGGTTCTGCTGAGATTGTTGTACGCTTGTATAACTTGTGGTAGCATCTGTGCTACCGTGGCGGCGACGATCTCAGCTATCGTCTGCGCGCCGGTTCCATCTGAGGCTTCGCCTCTAGGTCGGCCTCGGCCTCTTCCTGACATCTGAATGTTTAACAGTTACATTAGGCTCCGCAAGAAATGACTCAAAGGTCTTGGAATTAAACATGGTATCGTTCTTTAAGAACGTCAAGGGTATCCGTTGTAACAACGGTAGTTCCTAGTTAGGTTTCTAAGTATCCGTCTTAACGGTTGAAATCCTAACTCGGTAATCTCCTATGCTCGGTACTTTAGGACATCAGAGCGTAACTACGCTCTGATACCACTTTTTGTAACACCCCAACCGTTAATCCTATGCTTACCGTCTAATCGTCCTGTTAATTCAATGAGTTCGCAGCGGAAGAATACTACTTACTTACTTCGGCGGGTGAAACAATGCCGCTAACCGCCCATACGGCTAGCAAGGCTACTAATACTTACAGTGACGGTCTGATGGCCAATAGATACCGAGCTACTAAAACAAACTTACCAATTACAAATACATTCACTACCAAAGGATTACCGAGTATTCGAAGTGCATTCATTACAACCTTCCAAGTTTCCCAAAAGAATGAGTATCTACCAACTACTCATCTATACCAATCAATCCCTTCCAATATCCCAAAAAGGTGTACCCCATGGTACACCGGCTATTCAAAAATCTAAGCCATGTACTACTCAGTACACCGATCTCAAATTCATTGTTTACATACAAAAAGAAGACAAGAAATTAAACTAAGTCTTCATCAGCTTCACCCTTCTCTTGCACCTGCATTTATATTAAAAATGGTGCCCCAAGGGGCTCAGCAAATTGCTGCGCATAAACTCCGCATATACCGATTGCTAGCAAGGGTACGCCGACTAATTGGCGACCGCTAAACATGCTTGTTCATTACTCATACATACATGCTTTACATACAATCATACATACATTACAATACATCATTCACTTCAAGGCAACAATACAATAGAGTTCACAATACTTACCTTCACAAGGTTAGCCAAATTGTGCATCCGGGTTAATCGGAATGCGTATTACTCTTTTACTCATTACTTACTCCTTCTACTTACAATTACTTACTTCCTTTTTACTTTACTTACTCGTTCTTACTTACTTACTTATACTCAAGTCAAGTCGTCGGGACCTCCGGCCTTGGGGACTACCGTCCCACATCCGGGATTTACTTGACTCACTAATCCGGGATGCTACCCACTTAAGGGATTTGGGCCGCGGACCAGTTTAAGAGTCAGGAATTGGAGCCAACCTCTCGTGACTCCGCATCCTCACGCGTGGCCGAAACTATATCGGACTTCTACTCATTCCAATTTAATTACCATTTTAAGTTAGGATGGTTAGATTGTTAGGAACAAGTTAGAAGTCCAAACACAATGAATAACGGTCACGGTACAATACAACATACATACATACATTCATATCATCCGTACATTTCATGAAGTATACAAACTAAGAATTAAAGAGAGTATACAACATCATACAACACTACATATCACAAGTAAGCATATTAACTCCGATTCGTGCATTTATCTTTATTGGTGATCAATTAGCACCCAACACACAAATCAGAGTAGCCATGATAGCATTCGGGGCATGAGGAATTCATACCGTTCACCGTCGTACGTGATTCCAAACGTCCTTCCGGTGTCACAAATCAAGTCCTAATATCATACAATTGAATGATTAATTTAACTATCATTACTTAACTCCTACTTACTATGTCCTTACATTTCTTACACTTATACTTTACTTACTTATTTTCCCTTTACTTAAGTTTCCATCTTCCTTACTTAAGGTTTGCATGCTTACACACATATACATATACATATATGTATGGGTATACATATACATATATATATACAATTATTATTTAAATTAAAATAATTTTTTTTTTTTTTTGTCAGGACCGGACTTGCGACCGACCTTGCAAGTCCGGTCCATTCCAGTAGCTACCGTACCGAAAATTCCTGGCCCGACCGAACTTGCAAGTCCGGTCGCAAGTTCGGTCGCTTCCAGTAGCTCAGGTTGCGGAAATTCTGGCCGACCGAACTTGCAAGTCCGGTCGCAAGTTCGGTCGATTCCAGTAGCTATCCTCGGGAAATTTTCTGGGCCGACCGACTTGCATGTCCGGTCGCAAGTCCGGTCGATTCCAGTAGGTTACAGGATGGAAATTTTCTGGCCGACCGAACTTGCATGTCCGGTCGCAAGTCCGGTCGATTCCAGTAAGTTACAGACGGGGAAAATTTCTGGTCCGACCGAACTTGCATGTCCGGTCGCAAGTCCGGTCGATTCCAGTAGTTACAGACGGGGAAAATTTCTGGTCCGACCGAACTTGCATGTCCGGTCGCAAGTCGGTCGATTCCAGTAAGTTACAGACGGAAATTTCTGGTCCGACCGAACTTGCATGTCCGGTCGCAAGTCCGGTCGATTCCAGTAGCTCACCCGTCTTTGTAAGTCTGGGCTCGACCGAACTTGCAAGTCCGGTCGCAAGTTCGGTCCGGCCCAGTATTTGCATTTTAAATTCTGTTTTCAGTCCTCTCTTTAACCCAATACTTCCCCATTGTTCCTACACCTAATCCTACATGTTTTAACACCATTTAAACCTCCTAATACACCTTAGTTCATTAATTAATTCCTTACCCAATTTTATACTCATTCACTCATCTAATTTTCCCAAGTTTCACTCAACACTCAACTAGTTTCTTCTCTAGTTACCTTATGCTACAGATTTTAACACTTACACTTCTCCTCTACATCTCCCTCTCTTATTGTCATTTCTAACACTCTTACTATATCTAGAATCCATTATCTAGCTCTCTCTCAACTTACCCTCTAACTATCCAAATCAAAATCTGTTACAACTCACATTAGTTCACCTAGTTTTAAATTCACTAAGTGTTCTAATCCTAGGTAAATTTTGCCATAGTCTCTCTTGTATTTCTATACACTCACCACATGGTCTAGTTCATATTTTAACACTTATCTCACCTGTTACAATAACATCAAAACACAAGCTCCCATACACAACACCAATACTAAAACAACACTAAAAACACTAAAAGAATTCCTGCACTCAAGATACCATTCCCAATCTGTTTCAAATGAGTTTTACACATCTTTTAAAGCTTCCAAAATACTTATATTCTCCTACACATTACACTATTAATACATCATCATTTTCAATACACATTTTTACTTCTAAAAATCTGTTACATTATACATATACAAGGCTATGCAAGGGTGAGCATTATTACCTTGATTCTCTTCTAGATTTCCTTTCTCCTTCTTTCTCCTTCCTTCCTTCTTTCCACCGGTTTTAACTCAAGTTCTCTACTACTACAACCATACAAATACATTTCAATATACTATTTTAATACACTAAAACTAACCCTATCCATTTCTAGGTCTTAATACAAGTTTTAGGGTTTAGGATTTATATTACCTTGCAAGGGTTCAAATGGAGCTTGGAGTGGTTCAAGAATGAGATTTCCAACTCCACCAACAAGCCAAAATCGGCTAGAACAACAAGGAACAACAGGGTTTAGTTATGAATCTCGTTTTGCCCTTAAGGCTAGAAAAAACAATGGAGTTTTCGAAATATTTTTACCTTAGAAGAACAAGGAGAAGGAGGGCCTTCTAATGGTGGTGTTGAAACTCCAAATGGTGCATACCCACAAAATCGAAAGTTGGTGTTTTCGAATTTTGGAAAGATGGAAGTGTAGCTCTTGGAGAGAGGAACACAATGGTGTAGTTTTTATAATTTTTGGAGAATGTATGAGGGAGTTACAAGGGAGAGAAGTAGAGTTTTGTGGGTGTTTGCTCAAATCACCATGGAAATCGTGAGGTAGGGGAAGGAGAAGAAAAGAGAGGGTGAGAGGAGTGTGTTCACGTGAGAGAGGAGGGAATGTGAGGAGAGGGCAAATATTGCTTTTTGGTTTCTTAATGGTTTTGTCCTCTAGTGTATTAGACACAATAAAAGAAAATAGAGAGTGTGAGGGAGGGGCCTAAAATCGGACCACACACAGCCCCATGTGGGTTTTGAAATTTTATTTGCAATATTGGACACATAAGCTTGGTCTATTTACACTTCTACCCCACAACTTCCCGTTTTTGACAGTTTTCACTAATCTCTCGTTTTATTGATTTTATTGGTCCTAAAGCTTCACTAATATTTATTAATGATTATTTAGTTGACCAAAACTGTTACGAGTCTATTTGACCCGCTTAAAGACACGTTTTCCCGGTTACCTCGAAAAACGCTCTTTAAGGTTCGTTAGTGATTTTAATCCATTTTAAGGATCCGTTTCCTTCGGGATTTGTTCCCTAATAATTATTTATACTTAATTAAGCTTCTAAATTACTTATTAGCCTAATTAATCACTATTTTTAAATACGGGGTATTTCAATTTTGTTTCGAGTAAAATTACAAAAACCGGCGCATGACTAGCCACCAACCCCACTAACCAGCGAACTGCCGCCTTGCTCCCCAATCCACGGCAGTTCGCCACCAACACCGACATTATTCCGGGCGACCCGAGGTTTCCCCCGGCGCCGCCTGTGGTGGAACTCCACCGGAAGCAGAGAACTTCAGCCTCTTCGGATCATCTGGCAAAACATCGTCTGGTGAAACCTCAACGTGCGAAGAAACGGACACATCTTCTTTCTGCTTTCGCTTACAATTGCTTGAGGTTGTTGGTGAAACAGCAGCAGTCTGAGCCTCTGGTTGCGGATCCTCTTGCAAATTCTGAAAGGGAGATGAAGGAGCAATCTCCCCTTCCTCAAGTTCCTGATCACCTTGCACTGGTTGGTGCAATGGAGAAGCAGCATGTGGGGATTGGCAACCTGCAACAGCTTGAACCTGGTGACCAGCCTCAACTCCCTCCATAGCTTGAACTGGTGTAACCGCATCAGGAGTAGCTGCATGAACCGGCTCTGCTTGCACAGGCTGAACCCGAGAACGAGAGGAGCCAAAAGAACTTGATTTGAGCCACAAACCATACGGGAACTCTTCCCCAGCAACCTGTGACTTGTGAGGGCAGTCACGAACAGTGTGGTAAAAAAAACCACAAATGAAACACAGTGTGGGCAGTCGTTCATAAGATAAACGAAAAACAGAGAGCCTGCCAGCAACATTCACAGTGACAAAACGCATCAGGGGGTTGGAGAGATCAAGCATAACCTTAACCCGAACATAAGGGCCTGCAAAGCGACGGTCATAATCCACATAATCCATGAAAGACCCTATCTTATCACCCAGTCGTCGAGCAAACATACGGTTCATAAGCCACATGGGGACATCATGCACACGCACCCAGAATGGAACATACTGAAAAACATGGGCTTGAGGAGGACGTAGAGGATCTATCTCAGTTAGCATAAGAAGACAGCCCTCAAAAGTCCAGGGTCCTCTACCCAGAGCCTCACACTTGCGGTCCTCATCGGGAAATTCAAACAAGTAAACACCATTACCCAAAGTCCTAACAGAAAGTTGATCTTCCAGACGCCAGAGCTTAGCAAACGAACGCCCCATAGCTTTTACATCCACTGATTTTGCAATTAAAAGCTTACCCAGCAAGGAAGTGGCGTAGTGGAAACCTGGCTCTGTGGGAACAACGTCTGAGACATCCAAACTCGCCTCCTCCGCTTCAGTAAGAGCAAGACTGGCGTAGTGCGTTGCGATTTCGTCAACCTTGGAAGAAGACGCAGCCATCGTTGGGAGAATAAGAGCACCGAAACTTAGAAGTAAGAGAAGTAGGGCACGGAGGCGGGAGAGAAGCAAAGGATGGTGATTGTTGCAGATGAAGAAGCGCGAAATAAGGACCCGAGTAAAATTTAACTTGTGCCGGAGCTCGGGGATGCGAACCGGTTCATGCAGTCGCAGGTTGGGTAATGATTTGCATGTTGAAAATATAAAAACGTGTCTTAAAGGAGAAAGAAACGTGTTTAGGGATGCATAATTGAGGAGATTTTGCGGGGAAGGTGGCGTCGGAGGAGTTGGTGCAGGCATCAACACCCAATGCATGAAGAGCAAGTTGCAAATTGGGTAGAACCCTAGCGCTTCTTAGGTTTCCTTCAGAGAGAGGAAAGGCGACTCACTGGCTTTAGGATGAAGTTATCTGTCACGACTTTCTTTACAGTTACTTTTTGAATTTTGTGTAGCTTAGGACACGTAAACTTAGAATTTAATTTTGGTTCGTTTGATTTGCTTTTTTTCGTTCGATTTTTTTTCCTATTTAGTTTAATAAATTCGTTTGTTTAATTTAGTATTTATTAAGTTTTTCATTTTGTTTTCGTTTATTATTTATCTTTTATTTTGGTAGTTTTGATCTCCTTTGTTTTAGTTAAATATTTTTATTTTATATTTAGGATTTGATTTGATTTTTATTTTTATCTAATTTCAGTTTAATTCGTGATTCTCTCTCTATATCAGATTTACGTGTATTCTTTTTCTATAGATTACAGATTTTCTTTTTGCTTTAATTAGGATTAGTGTTTCTATTTTACTTTGGTTTTCATTTATTATTGATTTCAGTTTTGGGTTACGTGCAATTAACAGTAGTTTAATTTTATAGTATTTTCCTCTCCAGTTGCTTTTAGGTATTAAGATTTATGATTTCTTTATTTGTTTGATTAATAGGGTTAATTTTGATTTGTTTGATTCTAGTTTATTTTCTTTTTATTTTTTTTATTATTTATTGCCTTTTTATTTTATTTTGATTTTGATTTTTATTTTATTTTAGTTTATTTAGTTTATTTATTTTAGCGGTTTTCTTTTTGTTCTTCTTTGTTATTATATTTAGTTAATTTTGTTTTTATTTTTATTTTTGTGTTTCTTTTATATTTCTAGTTCTATTTTATTTTTACTTTTTATTTTTGTTTTTGATAGGCTAAGTTTTTACGATGGAAAGCGGTAAGGAGGATGTGAGAATTGTTGATTGAATTGGAATGGACTCGTATGCAAGACGAGATATCCTCATATCAAAGGTTTGTTAAGGATTATCAACCACCTCAACAATCAAATCGAGAGTTGTATTGGTGGGAAGTTGAGCAGGCTAATACGCAGTACAAAGAAGATCAGTTGGGATATTACTACTTCAATCAGAACAAACAACAATCTACACAGAGGCCAGACGAATTCCTCTCGAGTCAGGCCGAGCCGCTAGAAGAGATTCCAGTGGTGACTCCAAGGAGTGAAGATCGATTTGAGCCAGATACTTTAGAGGCTACGGATTCTGATGAAGAGATGGAGAAACTTATCAGGAAGCTACTATCTGACGACGAGTTAGAGAAAATGTTTGAGAGTTACGATTCTCCTCCATCTCCATCCCCAACACAAGAGGAGCCACTAGAATTTGAAGATATTTTGTCTGCACTTATCTACAATCCGGTAGAAGCGCCAGTTATGATCGAGTTCACAGAAGATGAAGAAATTACAGCTTCTACCACAATTGTCTGCCAAAATGAAGTTTCCATGGAGTCTCACCAACCACCAATTTGTCATCAACTTCAACATTGCCTCCAGGAGCCTCAACAACAGGAGGAGGACGTTTATGTCCTTGAATTTGAGGAAGAAGAGCCATTCTCACCTGGTCTCTTGATTGAACAATGTTACCAGCAATATCTCCTTAACCACCAGGTTTTGTGGAGTATTTACTTTCCTATTTTATTCCCGAAGTAACGCTTTGTTTTGATCCAAGTGGTTTGCTTTTAATTACTGCCTATTTCGTTTTCCTGGCAAAGCTGTAATCTACTTTTATTTTTGATCTAGGATAACAAAGTTGGATTCTAGCCAAAGACTATAAAGACGGGCAGCTTATTGGGAGGCAACCTAGTGGTTAAATATATGCTTTGTTTGTTTTTTGGTTTTATCTTTGTTTTTCTTTTATTCAGAAGTGGCAGTGGTGTCTATGATTTTAACGCAACGCTTTTTAGCGTTTTCTGGTAGTTGTGAGTGTGTGCAGATGATTTTTTTTATGGTGTTTGATGTTCTCCAAGGCTGGACACTTGCTTGGATGCAAGTGTGAGGAATGTTGCAACCCCATGTACGAGCTTAAGTGTGAGGAAGGGAACCTTCCTCAATCTACGATATCAGGGGAGTTTCAGTTTCCTTTATTTTTAATGCATGTGTTCAGCCTACGATGATTTATCATGTTATAATGCTTATTTATTTTATCAGTCAATGTTGTTCTAAATAGAATCCTTCATGAGTCTGGCATATTTTGAAAGGTATTTTTTTGATTTTTATTTTTTTGAACAATGAGGACATTGCTCCTCTTAAGTGTGAGGAAGTAGAGACCTTTCCCTGAAAATATGCCAGTTGCACTTAAATGTCACACTTGTTTTTATTTGTCATATTGCTTTGAAAGAATTGCTTCTTTTAAGTGCTAATAAATATTGAATCTCTAGGTGAAACTTTTTGTTGAAGTTTTTGAAAACGAGCCTGATGACTACCTCAAGAGTCTTTCTGCTTTAGATTGTTTGTATGTATAGTTTTATTCAAATTATATCTGTTTTCATTGAAATTTGGTGGAGTAGCTGATTATGAAAGCTGAATTAGGCTAGCTTGGGATTCTGGAAATGATGAGAAAGTTTGTATGAAAAGGATAAGGCAAGGTACTTCGTTGATCTGAATTAAAAATTTTGAACCACAACAAGCCTCTTCATTCAGTTATTACGTCCGCGGGGTGCCTAAACACCTATCTATCTAAGGTCTCTGGATCTGGGATAGTTGGCCCAAAGCCGCTACAGGGATGACGAGAAAAGTCTAAGGGAATGAATTGAATGTGCAAATGAAAGAATAAAATGTTAGAGAAGAAAAGAATATGGAAAGTTAAACATTTATGTCATTTTGCATATTCTGATCAGAGTACGTGGTGTTGAAAGGTATCACGAAATAAGGTGTTACTTCACACCCCTTGTCATCCAAAGGTTAGAGGAAGAAAACAGTGGAAGATCCCAAACTATTATATGTTCAGTTTCTATAATCTAACTTCTCGATGCTTTTAACTCTATTCTTTTTCACTGATTGCGAAAACCTACAGCAAATAGTAGAACTATTCTTTTGATTGTCATTTTGCTTGTTTTCCTTCAGCAGTTGTTTGTTCCTAAGTTTCGACGCTACGGTACTTAGAAGTAGGTAGATTCTCTATTTTCTTGAGGACAAGCAGTGGGGAGTGAATTGGAAGCTCGAGAAAGTTTTGGAAGAAAGAAAACGTAGGGAGGCGACTATATTGAATAAAAACGGGAATCCATCTGGTTGTAGGGTTTTTTTGCTTCTTTTATAATAGAAAACTAGGGTTTTAGGGACACATTTTGACCCAGGGTTTAACTTGGGTTGGGTTTGACCGGGTCAAGGGCAGGGGCACGTTTGGCAGGCTGGAAACCGAACGATAAAAGCAGAAACTCCCATTGCTCACACCAAGATTTGAACCATAGTCGCTTGCTCCCTTACTCATAGATACTAACCAGTTAAGCTGTGACAAAATTTAGTGTGAGACCGTGGAGAAATAGATAAGAGTCATTGTGAGCTGAATGAAAAATCAAACACACTAGCTCCTTCCAAGTTTCAAACACGGGATCAGTTGACTCCAAGTGAACACATTAACCGGTTACGCTAACTCAAAATTCAATATATAAATGAGAGTAATAATACTAGAGCTCTACTTCGAACTGAATCATCTCTTAAAACGCTAGCATTAACAATGTAAATGTACAGTAAAAAGAAAGAATCTAATCTCTTTCTGTAACACCCCTACCGCTAATCCAATCATTAACTCCTAACCCGTCTCAATTACCAACATGAGAAGTGGCGGAAATTCATACTCCAACGGTGGGTGATACAATGCCGTTAGTCACCCACGTGACTAACAAGGCCAAATATAATATCAGTCTGATGGGTTATTATACTGAGTATACTACACAACGATACATTCCATTCCTTAATCAAATTTCAACCAAACACAAACTCCAACTCCATATTATACAAATACAAGCCTCCAATTAATTATATACCGAGTTTCTACAACCATCAAGAGTCCAATACAATTCGGACTTACAACTCAATCTTTACAATGTACAAACGTTCCTAATCAACTACCCATGTTCAACCGCCATCCCCGTCCTACACTCGAATGGTGATCAGCTTCCATGTACCTGGAAAATAAAAACGGTGCCCCTAGAGGCTTAGCAAAATTGCTGCATATGAAATTCGCATACCCCGCGTGCTAACGGGAGTACGTCGACTACTTTAGTCGAGAACATGCGATTCATTTTAATTCGATCAACATGCTGATCACATACATTATATATGTACATTAACACAAATACTCCACATTCAACCAAGGAATGCAATCACACTAACACAATAAGTTTGTTAGTTAGTATTACTTAATCTTAGGCCTTGAGGGTTTCTACCTCACTATGCCTTACTCAATTACTCATTGTTTTACCCACTCTCTTGGGTAATCTTACTAAAATTCTCTTACTCTCAACCTTAAGCAAGTTCTACAATACCCAACTCAATTATCCACTCAAATTCAATTCTCAAGTCTCTCAAGTTTCAACTCAATACTCAACGCTCAATTCTCTAACCTTAATCAAATTCTCAGTTCAAATACTCAAATGTATGTTTTAAGTCATTACCCATGACCTCCAGGCAGGGTCATACACAAGACCTACCACCGGGCTTAAAAATACAAACGGGGCTATACAATTAGCTCCTCAAATTCTCAAATGTTCGGTTCTCTACCAGACTACTCAAATTCCCAAAACTCATCTCTCGGAGTTATTTCATAATCTCATGGATTAGCCTAGAAGTATCTCTCTCGGTAACATCTATTAGCTTAGGGAACTTCTCAATGTCTAGTATTCTCAGATTTAAGGTTTTACCCAACTTATCGAATACTCTCATGTTCGGGACATTGTTCATTTTAGTTGGATCCTCTCATTATGGGTCGACTATCGTTCTAAGGGGTTTGGTGATCCCTTACCATACTTTCTCAAGCTTCACATTTTGAACATTTATCAATCCTTTAAATAGAGGTTCATTATATACTTCCACTATTATTTATTTTGTGGATTAAATCAATTCGGTTCTCTAACTGTTATTGGAAGTTTACTAATCCCGTATACTTTCTCCCGTTCTAGTGAGTTCATAGGTTTATGTTGTCGTTTATTGGTTCTATAGTTTTAGTGCGTTACCATGTTTTTGTTAATTCGCAACTTGACTCTTTCTCCGAGTCTCTAATCAAACAAGACTCGACTATGAGTCGAACTACAATACACAATCAACTTTCAAGCAATTCATCCACAATCACACATTTCATGAATTATACAAACTTTAAATTCAAAATACAATCCAACAAGATGCAATACAATACAAGCACAAGTAAGTGCAAACAATCTGATTCGTGCATTTATCTTGTTAAGGTGATCACACAATCAAACAAGCACACAAATCAGAGTAACCAAGGTAGCATGAGAAAATCATACATTTCACCTTGGGTTAACTTTACCGGTTCACCTCACGTTCCTCGGTTCACACTTGTTCCTCTGATAATGTTTCAAACATTGATATTAATATCAAGCTTTTACGGTACGTAACTTACTACTCCCGTACTTACCCCGTTGTCCCGTTATCCTTAGTTTTACTTAAGTGTTAATTTAAGTCCTCACTTCTCACTCATTCCCAACACTTGTTTACACTTCTTAGGGTCTTTACACATCACCAAACAAGACCTAAACAACTCCTAAAACCAATACCAATCAATCCCCCATGTTTAGAACCCTTAAAACCACTCTCGGTCAACTTTTGGGGGTGGTCCGGGACTTGGTCCCTACCTTAAGTCCCGGACCAATCAAATACTTAACTCTCGGCTGAATTTTCATGGTAGTCCGGGACCTTGTACATGGCTCAAGTCTCGGACCAGGTACAGGGGTGAACTCTCGGCCTAAATTTAAGGGTGGTCCGAGACTTTGTCCAAGGACCAAGTCCCGGACCCTGCTAAAACCTGCTACATGTGTATATTTTCAACTCTAATTCAACCCTTAATCCACACTTAATCTTTCCCTAATCTTTCCACAAGTTTTCTACATAATTAAACACCTTAAAACATGCTCTAAACCTCTTCAAATCCTTGGTTTAATCCTTGCTCAACTTCTCGCTCAATTTCAACAATTTTTCCATTCTCACTTTTACATTTTGCACACTTGTGCATTCTAACTTCTTCTTGCTAGTTCCTACCTCCTACCAACCTTACCAAATCACTTAATGACCATTCCAATTCCTTCGTAGACAAATGCATTTCTAAAACCCAAGTCCAAGTCCATTTCCAAGATTATAAACACTAACTCTTTTTCTTGAAATTCTAAGGTCTTCCCAAACCATTTTGCTACAGATTTTTGTCTCTCTCCAATCCATTCTCCATTTACCATTCCATGGTTATCAATCAACTCAATAAACACCTAGGTTCTCCCATTCACCAAGTCATCTAAAAATTCTTATTTTCTACTAAAATTTTGTCATAACCTCCCCATAAACCTAATATATCCCAATCCATTAATTCTCACCAATTTTCACTCACATCAATCCTAAACTAGCCACACCCATTGAGGGTCCTACCAGCACACAATAATTCACCAACCTCATCCAAATCTCAAAAGGCACAATAAACACAAAACTCACAAGGTTGGCACTTAGGCCCTTAATTCAAACACTCATTCATAATTTTTCTCAAATATCAACCAAACACATTACTAGCACAAGTTTTTGGTTTCATTCCTTTAATTACCCATCCCAAGTTCTAATCAAAATAAGCAGCATTAAGGTGAGTTTCTAACCTTAAGCTCACAATTTCTTTTTCTTTTCCAATCTCCTCCTCTCATTCTTGGTCAAAATCGGCCAAGTTGGCCAATCACTTGCCAACCTCAAAAATCAATATTCAAATGAGGAATTAGGCACTAACTAATACCCTTATACATTTTAATCTAGCTAGGATTCAAAAGAAGGTGCTTAAAGCACAAAAATGAAGGATTACCTTGAAACCCTAAGATAGGCTTTTGGTCATGAATCAAAGAGAAGCTCTTAACCACCATGGAAGGCTTGGAAAGAAGCTCAAACAAGGAAAGAACATGGCATGAGAAGGGGGCAAAATCGGCCAAGACCATAAATGGGGAAAAGATGAGATTTTCCTTAGAATTTTTACCTTAATGGAAAGAGGGGACTCCAAGCTTCAAGAAGATGTGATTTTCTCTTCAAATGGCCAAAACCCATGGAGATGAACTTCACCATTTTGAAATTCTAAAAAGAGGGAAGTGTAGAGCTTGAATAGGAGAAGAAGAATATGTAATTTTTTCTTGATTTGGAGCATGGAGCTAGCTAGAGCAAGTGGAAGAAGAGAGGAAGGAAGCCAGGAGTTGTGGAGAACTCTAAAATCGTCCCAACCAGAGGGAGGGGAGCAAAATAGGCTGGGAGGAAGAAAGAAGAAGAAAGAGAAGAGAGAAAGGAGAAATGAGAGGAGAGAGAAGGTAAAGTTGCTTTTTACCTTTTTGTTTTACTTGCTTTTTTACTTATTTAATTAGCTAGGTGTGTGTGAGTGTGTGAGAGCTGATTACTTATTAAAACCGGCCCTCACATATATATACAAGCTTGAGCGTTTTTCGTCTTTTACAGAAAACGCTCGTTAATTTACCCGGTTTTAGCACTATTCACTAACCGGGCCCATTTTCCGGATTTTTCTTGTTTCTTTAATTTTAATGGTTCTTAAGCTTCCATTAATGTTTATTTATAGTTATTTAATGAACTATAATTTGTACGGGTTCATTTGACCACTCAAAGTCACGTTTTTGGGTTTTCTCGAAAAACGTGCGCTAAAGCTTTATTAGCGTTTTTAATTCGTTTTATGGATCCGTTTTCTTCGGGAATTGTTCCCGTATATTATTTAGGCATTATTAAGCCTTGAAAACCCATCCAATACCCTTTTCGAGGTTGTATTCCTCCTATGGTCATATAACGCTCATTTTAGCGTTTTTCGCTTTTTAAGCGTTTTCTCATTTCTTTTGGCTTTATTCTCTTTACCAAAAATCTTTAGGCACTAATAGGCCCTCAAATATCGTGTTAGAGTAATTTAATCACCTTAATTAAATTCGGGGTATTTCAATCTACCCCGTTGAAATACCCCGAACTTAATTAGGGTGATTAAATTACTCTAATATGATATTGAGGGCCTATTAGTGCCTAATGAACATTGGTAAAAAGAATAAATCCAAAAGAAAAGAGAAAACGCTTAAAAAGCAAAAAACGCTAAATTGAGCGTTAAGTGACCCTAGGAGGAATATAACCTTGAAAAGGGTATTGGATGGATTTTAAAGGATTAATAATTCCTAAATAATATATGGGAACAATTCCCGAAGAAAACGGATCCAAATAATGAGTTAAAACGCTAATAAAGCTTTAACGCACGTTTTTCGAGAAAACCCGAAAACGTGACTTTAAGTGGTCAAATGAACCCGTAAAAATTATAGTTCATTAAATAACTATAAATAAACATTAATGGGAGTATAATAACCATTAAAATTAAAGAAACGAGAAAATTCCAGAAAACGGGCCTGATTAGTGAATAGTGCTAAACCGGGTAAAATAATGAGCGTAATCTGTAAAAAGACGAAAAACGCTCCCAACTGGTATTATTATAGAAGGCCGGTTTTTATTAAGTAAAACATCCCTCTCACATTACTAGCTAGCTAGTAAAATAAAGAAGAGGGAAAAAGCAAAAAGAGAAAAGTTACAAAAGTAACTTTTCTTCTCTCTCCTCCCTCATTTCTCTCTTTCCTCTCTTTCTTCCTTTTCTCCTTCCTCCAGCCGGCTCCCCCATCCCTCTCTACTGGTTTTCATGATTTTGAAAACCTCCATGGCCACTCCATCTTCTTCTTCATGCTCTAGCCACATACAAGCTCCAAATGCAAAATAAAATACATATTCCTCTTCTCCTCCTCAAGCTCTACACTTCTCTCTTTTTAAAATTCCAAAAGGAGGAAGTTCATCTCCATGGGTTTTCCCATTTGAAGAGAAAATGACATCAATGGGTAGCTTGGAGTCTCATCTTTCTCCTAAGGTAAAAATCTCCAAGAAAACCCCATCTTTTCTCCATCTCTTAAATGTGGCCAATTTTGCCTCTTATGCCTTGTTTCCTTTTCTTGTTTTGAGCATCTTTCCAAGCCTCCAATGGTGGATTAGAGCCCTCCTTTGATTTATGGCAAGAAACCAACTCTAGGGTTTCACAAGGTAATCTCTTAATTAGTGCCTTAAGCATTCTTAGTTAATGAGATTAAGTGTTTTGCTTAAACTCATTCTTTGATTTGAATGTTGGGTTGGAGTTGGGCAACCACATTGCCTTGACCGATTTTTTGCATCAAGAGGAGAAGAGAAGAGGAGAATTTAAAAGAGGATTTGAATGTTCAAGGTAAGGAAATCTACCTTAACTACTAATTTAATGCATTTAAATTTTGGGAATGGGTAAAGGAATGAATGAACCCAAATTCGAATTTAAAGTGTGTTGGTAACTAGAAGAGAGTAATTGTGGAATTGATGTTTGGATTGAAGGCCTAGGAGCCAAGTAGTGTATGGATTATGTATTGTGGTATATTGTGCTTTATGAAATTTAGATGAGGTTGGTGAATTCATTGTGTGCTGGTAGGACCCTTGTATGGGTGTGGCTAGTTTAGGATTAAATTTGGTGTTGAGATAAGTTTTGGACAATGCTAGAAAAGTAACGAAGTTATGGCAAAATTTTGGTAGAAACCGAAGGTGTTTTAAGTGTATGTTGAGTAAAGAATGACCTAGGCTTAACTAGGTGTTTATAGGATAGAGTTGGGTTGATTAATAACCTTGGAAGGGTATTTGGAGAATTAGGAAGAGAAGGGTAAAATCTGTAGCAAATGGGTGTTGTAATGCATTGGAAAAATGAGAAAAAGAGTTAGTGTGTATAATCTTGGAAATGGAGGTTGTACTTGGGTATAGATGGTGCAATTGTCTAGGAATTAATGGGAGTGGTAAAATGGAGTTAGGGCAAAGTGCAAAGTGCAAAGAGAAGTGTTGAAATGCACAAGTGTGCAAAGTGTAAAAATGCAAGAATGGAAATGTAGAACTTAAGCAAGAATTGGACCAACGATTTAGGGTGGTGTAAGGAGTGTTTTAAGGTGTTTAAACATGTGGAAAGTTTATGGAATGATTAGGGGTGGATTAAGGGTTGATTTGGGGTTGAAAAATCTACTAAGTAGCAGTTTTTAGCAGGGTCCGGGACCTAGGATATGTACCAAGTCTCGGACCGCATCAAAAAACATGCCGAAAGTGAATGCAGGAATTGGTCCGAGACTTAAGTCCAGAACCAAGTCCCGAACAAGGGCAGAAAAACAGGCCGAGAGTTAGAGAATGCGTTGGTCCGGGACTTTGGGTCCGGACCAAGTCCCGGACCACCCCCAGAATGCAACTGTGAGTGTTTTAAAGGGTTTTAAAGATGGGGGATTGATTGGTATTGGTTTTAGGAGTTGTTTAGGAATTGTTTGGTTACATTTAAAGGTCTTAAGAAGTGTAAACAAGTTTGTGAAGTGATTGAGGAAGTTGTGAGTTTAAGCACACTAAGTTAAACCGAAATAACGGGATAACGGGGTAAGTACGGGAGTAGCAATTATATATGTACCGTAACGCCTTAATATTAATAGAACCATTTGACATGTAAATAGTGGATCAAGAGTGAGACACGAGGAACAAGTGTGAACCGAGGAACGTGAGAACACCCGGTAAAGTTAACCCCGGTGAAAGGTATGATTTCCTCATGCTCTGTATCCTAACTTGGTTATGTAACACCCCAACTCAATCCAGATGTGGTCTCGCAACTTAACAGTATATATATAAACATGTCACAGCGGAATTCTTTACAATCCAGGACCTTGCCACGGTCTGACTACAGAATATACCGAACATTAGTACATAACAACCTTAACCAAATACATATTCTTCTTACAATCCTCTCAACAACCTATACATCTTACTAACTCAATTGCCAGACGAGTGTACATGCACAACTCGTAGGTCACACTTAATCCTTAACACTTGTATCCTCTTCTTACTCTTGCGACGGCCGCTTCCTGATGTACCTGTGTAGTAAAAACAGCCCCCAAAGGGGGTCAGCACGAATGCTGGTACGATCCCCTCATGGCCCCCAAGCTAACGTGGCTACGACGACTAATTGTCGATAGCATGGAGGTTGATTAAATGCACAACATAATAGTAAATGCTGTAAACAACAATCCATAGATGAACAATCAAAGTTCACACACACAATGAACGACTTAAATGCGTTCCCTTAATTAGAGAGTTAATTATTTAACTCCTTAAGTAATGTTCCCTCTTAACCTTAGTCCATCCTTATCTCACCTTAATCTTAGTCTTATCTTAACCTTAGAAACAACCATCCTTTAATAAGGAGTGGATGTCGCTTATCTTAATCTTAATTATACAAACCATCCTTTAAAGAGGAATGGTTGCAACTTATCTTAATCTTAACTTAATCTTAATCATAACAATACAAATCATCCTTTAAAAAGGAATGATTGTAACTTATCTTAATCTTAACTTAATCTTAATCTTAACAATACAAATCATCCTTTAGAAAGGAATGATTGTAACTTATCTTAATCTTAACTTAATCTTAATCTTAACAATACAAATCATCCTTTAGAAAGGAATGATTGTAACTTATCTTAATCTTAACTTATTCTCAGAATACAAACCGTTCCTGGAGGGGAATGGTTGTAACCTAAGTCCAAACCTGGGATTTAGGTGATCCCACCGCACCATCTTAATGCCACCTACCCTGGACGGGAGTCCAGCGTAGCTGAGCCGGCAACCGGCCCTAGGCTACAAGTCCAAAGACAAGTCCTTAAGCGGAGGGCGGATCTGATTCAGATACCGTCCCCCTTTTTTCTTAGCATTCATGACCGGAGATCGGCCCCGGGTTTCCTCACTCAAGTTCCAGTCAGTAATAGTCTCAAGACCATGTTTGTTGGTTAACCTCTTTCGGTTCATATCGTCCCTTATTAGGGGGCGTTCCTTAGTCTCACTCAATTCCTTACTAAACATTGGTTAGTAAGTTCTCACGGTATGTTGTGTTAGCAAACATCACACAACGATACAATAAATATAATATATTCCGGTTGCATGCTTTATCTTGTTTAGTGAGCACACAAAAACAGATAGCACACAAGCCTAGGGACACCTCGTTAGCAAGCAGGTCACAAGAAGAACTGTACCGTTCACCGTTGGCCGTTCAGTTGCTTAATCTCTTCCGGAGTCCAATTTCCAAGTCCTAAAACATTCATTCAGTTTTAGGTTGTTAATCACTTAACTCAATTCAACTTACTTATCTTACTTAACTTACTTAACCCTTAATGACTCCAACCTAACACCTCTTAAGTCTTACAACTTAATCTTACAAACTTAATCTTAAACTTTTAAGTTTATTCTTAACTTAATCCCTCAGGTCTTTATACCTCTAATCATTATTGCCCCCCCCCCTTAATGGGGTACCATTAATACCACTAACTCTCTTAGGGTTTCTTTTTTTTTTTAAGTCTTAAGGGTCGTCCAACCCACCGACCGACCCAGAGCTAGACCGACCGACCCAAACCCTCTGGGTCGGTCCATTGCAGAACCCATTCTCCTACATTAAATCTTTGCCCGACGACCCAAAGCTAAGCCGACCGACCCAAACCCTCTGGGTCGGTCCAGTCCAGAGACATTCCGGCTGGCTCAACATGGCCCGACTGACCCAAAACTGGGTCGGACCCTGGGTCGGTCCACTACAGATTTTCCTCTTAAATTGCTCTTTCAATTCCAAACTCTTCCACAAGTGTCCTAATAGGTCCAACACCATCTTGGCACCTTAAACCCACCTTATAACCTCCACCAAACTCATTAAAACAACTTCCAAAGATCTTCTCAAACATTTACTCAATTCTTACAAACACTCCTAACACTTATCATATAATTCCTTACATTACCAACTTGTATCCTTACCAAAACTTCTACTACCCAAAGTGTCTCTTTTCAACCCATATAACTCCACCTTAATCTCATTGCACTCCATCTTGCTAGTTAAACCTTCCAAGGTCATCTTGCATGTCCATGCACAATTCTCTTCTTTTCATTTGTTACTCATCACTCCTAAACTCTTGAGCTTACTTATACATTCTTTTATTCACTTACTCACCTTCCTCATGATCACACGCTCTTTTACATTCCTAGTCATTTTCCTTGACGTTTGAATACATTCTCCCTCACTTTTCTCTTCCATCACCTAAGTCCACTTATTACAATCTAAACTAAACCTCATTAGTCCTCTACTAACATCATCACTACTTAGGCAAGCTTCCCAAGACTTTCATTGGTATATTCCCAAGTTCGTACCTAAATCATCTTAAGCATTATACACCTTCTCCTTAAAACTTATGCACAAGTCTTACATTCCTCATATCATAATTTTGGTGTGTTTAATACACTCACCAACCCCATAATTCCTCCTAGACATCTCTAGGTCACTCTAAACCTCAAGAACTCCTTAGTTAACTCATTTCCACCCAAATTTTCTTTTCATGCTCCCTAGTAAACCCTAGGGCATAATAGCTCACCACCACCACTTAAACGCTTTGTTTTCTACTCAAATTTCGCCATAGCTTCTCTAGCATCTTATCATGCCCAAATGCATTGTTTTCCTCATTCATCCATCTCACACACATCGAGTTCTTTCTCATCATACCTTATCACCCAAACCAACTCATTCACAACAAACTCAATATATTGCAATAATCTTAAATTGCATAGCACTAAGGCTCTTAAATGACATGGCTCTTAGGCCCTTAAATGACTTAAACTTAAACACTGAATTTCCCACATATAAAAGCTTTCAACCTGCAAATACACCCATCAATCTCATAGTAATTATAATGCTCTTAAAATCCTTCTTAAACTTATATTACTAACTCATTCCCATTGGCTCCTTAGTCACAAGTTCACAAGCTTATTTAAGTTCTTTTTCTTAGGTTATATAACCCAATACACAATGTAAGCTCTAAGCCACATTGGTATCCACTTAAACTCATCCCTTAAAACTTAAACCACCATTAGGTAAGCATTTTACCTTGTTTTCTCAAGCTTATCTTAACTTCCTCCTTAGACCTTCTTCTTGCATGAATCTCGGCCACCACTTAAATTCCCCTTGCCAATGTTCTAATCAATGTACAATGACTCATATGAGTACTAAACAATGCACTAACCTCAAGGAATGAAAACCTAGGTTAGAAATGTGTTCTAAAGCATAAAAGTGGATGATTACCTTTGAAGTCTCAAGGTAGACTTTGGCATTGAATGAAATAGGACCTCCACTAGTCCTTGGTGAATAAATCAAGCTAGAACAAGGCATGAAAACATAGCCCCATGAGAAGGAATTTTCGGCCATGTACAAGAAATGATGGAAACATGGTTTTTCTTACATTTTCTTTACCTTAAGAGAATGGAGAAGCTAATGAGCTCTTCAAACTTGATTTTCCTCCATCAATGGAGTTTTCTCATGGCACCAAACTTGAGCTTTGAAAGATTTGAAAAGATAGAAAGATAGGTCTTGGCCTAACTAAGAGAAATATGTGTTTAGTTTTTGATTTGGAGCAAGGATGAACACTTGGTGAGCAATTGAAGGTGGAGCACCCATGGATGGAGCTCTCTCGGTTTGGAGCAAAAGAAGAGAAGAAGAAATCGTGGAAGGAAGGAGAATGAAGAGAGAGAAGAAGAAAGGTAGCTTTAATGAAGATATTTTGCTTTTTAAAGCAAATAGTAACTTCTTACTTTATCCTCTTCTTTATAACATTATTTGACTACTCATGGTGACTCATCCTCCCTTAGAAAACCGGCCCCCTATTAATTAAGGCAATTCATGGTCTTGTTTGACCAACTAATTAGACTTAAGTGATTAAAACTTAAACTAGTCACTATTTGGCACTATTCAATAATCAGTGCACATATTTCTGAAATTTTTGATTTCCCATTGATTTAGGCTTCCTAATGTGATACTAATTAGTACACATGTTGATTAAAGAGTAATGATGGACATTGAGCCACTCAAAACTCAATTCTAAGACAATTTCTCAAAAATGTGCTTTAAGACTTCTTAAAGCACATTTTGTGTTTTAGCTTGTTTTCAAGCTTGGTTTTCTTTGGTAATTGGTTTAAAATGACCATTAGAATATTACTAAGGTCTTATCATGATATTTGGGTACTCACCCAAGTCTCTCCAAGCTTAGAGCACGTTTTTGCCCTGATTGCCCTTAAGGCACTTTCTTGTGTTTTCCTTGGTTTAAATTGTCTACCAATCTTTCTAGGGCATATTTTAGCCTTACTACATCATGATTTGATGTTTAATTAGCATACTTAGGTTTGGGGTATTTCAATCTACCCCCCTTAAAAGAACTTTGTCCCCAAAGTTCCCATGCATCTTATCTTATTAGAGTACATGTCTTACCTCATTCCTTAGATCATATAGATCATACTTATGTATACTTAATCTCATTGGATCATTAGATCCGCCATATTCTTATTCTTAAATATCACACAATATGCTTACGCATGTATAGCACTCAAAATTCTCCTTGTTTCTTTTGATGATTAAAACATACACATAACTTCCAACGTATTCTCCCATGTCACCGGTCCGTAGACAATGGCTCATTCGTCCTCATCACCATGGGCCAGAATACAAAACACTCTGCTCTCCCCATGTCACCGGTCCGAAGACAAAGGCTCGTGCGTCCTCGACTTCATGGGCGAGACTTAGTAAAAAGATAATCCTTTTTACGAGGTCATGTGAGGAATAATTCCCCTAATTAAAAATACAATCAACTCCAATTTCATTTTATCCTAAGGCCTCTATCCTTAGTGTGATTTAATTGTGACCACTGGTAGGGAGTTTCAGGAATCATCCTACCCTGATGTGATCAGCATCAGTGGAGAACCATCCTTCCACTCCAATTTGTGTTCGGTTTCCCTTGATCCCTAGAAAATCAAGTTCCACCTCCCACGTCATTTTCAAACATCCAAATAATTCACTCATGTCCAATTTTCTATCTTTTTGGTTCTTCTAATCATAATCAATACATCTCCAAGGTGTGGACTCGATCCATCAAACATTCCCAATTCATCCCTTAGTAATTACCTCAAGATCTAAATTCCTACTAAGTTCTATAACCGTCTCATACCAATTCTCACCATCTTATATCTCATAGCATTACAATTTCCTTCCTCATACTCATATCAAATTGTATCTCATAATGTTATCTTATTCTTATCTCACACATAGTCTCATATCGACTCATACCTCATATATTCCTTATTCCTTAAGTCTCCTTAAACCTCTTCCTTAATTCTCTTAACTTGTACTCACACCGGAGTTAACAAGATAGGTACTTAATATGTATGGTATTCACATATTCTGTGTGCAATAACCATGATTTATCTCAAAATGTTTATGTAAAACATATTCTCAAATTATTTTGTGCTATGCACACCGTAATTTATGTACTCAGTACACAAACATACGCTAAGCGGTTTTCGCTCTACCCCCCTTAAAATGGATTACGCCCACGTAATCAGCATTATATCATCCTTGAACATAAGTTCAAGATGTCTAATTCTCACCAAGCATTCTAGCTTCCACGTCATCTATCTTACTTATAATTCGATCAGAAATGACTTATTCTCTGTATCGAGGATTCTTAACGGTACTTATACCGTTTCCTTAACTTAGTTTGGTCTAATCTCAAAGGTAGTGATCTGCTAGCTTCCGCTGCACGACTCTGATAGTTTTAGGTTTATTTGCCCCTCTTATCCTTTTTACAGTATCGGATATCTTTCTCTTGCGTGCTTATGGTTTAGCACTAAAGGTCCCTCAATGGTCACGTGTTATCTTTATATATACACGGCCTTGATGAGTTGTAGCTCGTCTATCCAGTCTCCCTGGAGATCTAATGTTCATACTCTTAGTGTTTCTCGAATGTCTAAGTTGTTCTCTCCAACTGACCTTTGGTCTGAGGATGATTCTTAATCTGAAACTACTGTTTAGTGCTTATTGCACTTTACAGTCTAATCTTATTCATCTTAAGACATGTCCTATGTCTATACTTAACAATCCGTGCTTCTCGCACTTCATAGTCCTTAATTATTTGTTCTATGTTCCCCTTGCGTTGCTGGTTCAACTGAATTCTTCTCTTCGACTGTTTGCGGTAATGGCTGCTCTTATCTGACCTTGTGTCGTTGTCCGTGGTACGGAGTCGACTACCTCACGTGTTCCTTACACCACTCGTCTACATGCATGGGGTACCTTACTGGTACATTACTACTTACCCAACTAACTCATAAATGAGCATGTTAGGCCTGCAAGCCCCTGTGGGGTGCAGTCGTCCCACGTCTCGTTTTAGTAAACTCATAGTGTCCGTCACACGTTTAGCTATTGCTAATTATGAAGTATTCTGTTGTCGATCTCCTCTTTCATTGTTCCATAATAACATTTATTGTTCTTCTTGAAGTTAATCAAGGGAAATCCATTTACTGCGTTCTTGGGTATGGTATGCTCCAGCTCCTTTCTGTATTCCGTATTGATTCTATTTCTTAGTAGCTTAGGTCTCTTTCCATAGAGCCTCTTATCTTCTTTCTCATATTCATTCTATTAGGAAAGCACTTCCAGTTCCTTAAGGAATGGGTAGTGTGCTTCCTGCGAAATCTTACCTAACCAGGTCCAGACTACTGGCATCAACGCTCAGTTCGTCTACCATCTTATTTCTTACTTATGCTAGTCTTAACTCATAAATCTAATTGCCTCAGTGTCAATATTTGACGGCTTATACATAATGGTCGCCTTAGCGCGTACCATGACTTAATTCACTTATCTAACTATTGTACTTACGACCACTACTATCATGGTAGTTGGCCTTTACCATGTTGCCCATTAATGGTGCAACCTCTTATTCACTTGTTCTAATGCCTTACCTTATACTCAATCCCTTCTTGGTGTAAACACACTGGGAGTTCTCTCATTCCGGTATTGGCGGTTATCGTACTGTGTTGTAAGATAGTTGACTCTTGATATGAAGATGTTATGCTCCAATCTCAGATTCGTAAGTAGGCTAATTTCTTTCGCTTTCTTTCATCCTTAGTGATGTTATTTACCATGTAGTTTAACTGATTACTGAAGAAGTCATTCACTGGATCACAAGCTCTTCTGAGCATTGATTAATTGACGTGCCACAATGTGCAGTCACAATGTTTATCTCTGACCATTACTAATTCTTACATCCTGGGTGTTGGATAAGGGGTCTATCTGTGCGACCTTCCTTATTACTCAAGTGTATCTGGTATGTTCTAAGGTAATCCCAAGTTTACAGTTCCCATTCCCTAACAAAAGCGTATTGCATCTCTAATATGTGAAAGCCCTTTTGAGGGGTTCATTCCCACTCATGGCCTCACAACAAGGAGAGGTATCCCCACCCTAAAAGGCATGGTTCGTTCCCCGCTCCTGTCCTTAGCATTATCTCAATATTCTCATTATACCCTTTCTTGGTAATGTTCTTCCCAATCTAAGTTGTAGGTTTGGTATAACCGTTCATATCTACAAATTGTAGTCCCTTCGTGGCTTAACAAGCTCTCTTATAGCTTACTGCGCCTTGGGCTCTGATGTGGTTAACATCCTTGGCTCGTAGCTCTTAATGCTTATGTCTCAGTTAATTATTTGTACTCTTCTCATCTGCAGGTCTTCCCTAAAATGTAGTTCGGGTTTCATGATAAGTTGCTGCATCCTACTTCCTGCTATGGAAGTTGTTCAGGTGATCTGAGGTCACTTAGTGTCTTTGGCAATACTGTCTTTTTATTAGACTTATGTCTTTTAGTAGTCAAGTTTAGGTTCGTATTAGGCGCTTTCCTTACGGTGTCCAAGTTGGATATCATCCTGTCGTCTTATTCTTCCATCTCAACGCTTCGTTCAACTTCTGTTGATTACGCACCCTTTTGATGATCAATCATACTTGGGTGTTAATGAGTTAAACAAACAGTGTTAACTGTCATTCATCAGTTGTTCGGCTCGACTATCCCCGCTCTGTGGGGGTAGTCCTCTGAGCTTTCCTCCGTGGGATACGTATGTCCTTAACCCTTAGTAGGTTATATATTAAGTTTATTTCCTTTATCTTTGCTTTCTGGGCTTCCCAACATCTTCATTGTAGAATGTTTGTTATTGGTATTCTTAGTGTTTCAAACTGGGAGTTTTATCCCATCCGTTGGGAGTCGTTCTGTCGACTGCCTTTGTTGTATCTCTTGATACATTCCGTGCATGTTGTTACTTACGTATATTTTGCTCGAATTGTTGAGCGATCTCTTAGGTTCTTCTTGAGATCCGGATTTGGTATTCTTACCGCACTGTCGGTTGTTGTTGTCGTAGTACGTTGTACTGTTGCTAACGTCCATTTGGTCTAATATTATGTCCAAGTTCCGCTCCCGGCTGATTGGTGTGTTACCTTATCTCATCATGGTCAGGCCGTCGGGCCTTTCCAAGGTCTTATTTTTCTGTTCTCGTGGATTTATAATCCGGTATTAATATGCGTTTCAGCTGTAGCGTTCTCCTATTTCGCCTTGATGGCTTTTCGTGTGGCTTAACCGTGGTAGCACTTGCTATGGCAAGTGCGCCATGCAAGATGGGTTATTGGTACAAGGTACATCGGTAGTGACACTTCCTTCTAATTTCCATGTAATTGGTAGTCCTCGGGACTCCTTCGATAATCCCTTATTTTTGGACAACCATCCATCCGGCAGTTTCCTTGTTGTTTGACAGTACTGTCATCTATTAGGGCGTTCCTCTTTCTGAGGGAATCCCATAATATTTTCTTATGTCTTAATCCTCGCTCCTGTCTCCACACATTCTGTTGTGGTTATTAAGTAATAATTCTGCTTTAGGCACTACATAGTAGTCCTATTTTGGTATACAATTTGTATGGGTTTCTACCGTCGTCTGCATTATGTTGGCCAGGTTTTGTAACCTTCCTCAATGTATGGGGCTTGGAGTTCCCGTTTCTAACTGGACCTCCCAGTAGTCTCAGTCCTCATGCTTGTATTATCCCACTGTTATGCTCCTTCGGACCACTGTCCGGTACTCATGTCACCTCCCCTTTTCCTTTCTATTGCACCCGTAGTGCTTTCCTTATCATTGGTATGGCGGGTTATTTCGACTGCGTAGCATGTCGACCCATGTTGCCGGTAATTACCGTTCCCTTATTGATAGAATTCCATAGGTAGCGCCTGTTTTTGTGTTGCGCTCCATTAAAACCTCCAAGTTCTCCATAACTGTTGCACAACAAGTTGTTCCTCGTACTGCTTATTGTTAGCTAACTGCCAGATCGGGTTTCCCGAGTAAGAGAAGGCTTTCTTCTCTCTGGCGTTTGTTCCACATATTTAGGATTAGGGATGTGGAGGGCAGGCCTACGTACTATGGATATCCGGTAAACACCAGGAAGTCCTGGCTAACGCACCTCTCACTCTATCTCTCAACCCTTAACCCATAACTCAATCTCAACCTCAATATTCTCCTAAGTTCGGTATTTCTTGTCTTCAGAGCGTAACTACGCTCTGATACCACTTTTTGTACACCCCAACTCAATCCAGATGTGGTCTCGCAACTTAACAGTATATATATAAACATGTCACAGCGGAATTCTTTACAATCCAGGACCTTGCCACGGTCTGACTACAGAATATACCGAACATTAGTACATAACAACCTTAACCAAATACATATTCTTCTTACAATCCTCTCAACAACCTATACATCTTACTAACTCAATTGCCATACGAGTGACATGCACAACTCGTAGGTCACACTTAATCCTTAACACTTGTATCCTCTTCTTACTCTGCGACGGCCGCTTCCTGATGTACCTGTGTAGTAAAAACAGCCCCCAAAGGGAGTCAGCACGAATGCTGGTACGATCCCCTCATGGCCCCCAAGCTAACGTGGCTACGACGACTAATTGCCGATAGCATGGAGGTTGATTAAATGAACAACATAATAGTAAATGTTGTAAACAACAATCCATAGATGAACAATCAAAGTTCACACACACAATGAACGACTTAAATGCGTTCCCTTAATTAGAGAGTTAATTATTTAACTCCTTAAGTAATGTTCCCTCTTAACCTTAGTCCATCCTTATCTCACCTTAATCTTAGTCTTATCTTAACCTTAGAAACAACCATCCTTTAATAAGGAGTGGATGTCGCTTATCTTAATCTTAATTATACAAACCATCCTTTAAAGAGGAATGGTTCAACTTATCTTAATCTTAACTTAATCTTAATCATAACATACAATCATCCTTTAAAAAGGAATGATTGTAACTTATCTTAATCTTAACTTAATCTTAATCTTAACAATACAAATCATCCTTTAGAAAGGAATGATTGTAACTTATCTTAATCTTAACTTATCTTAATCTTAACAATACAAATCATCCTTTAGAAAGGAATGATTGTAACTTATCTTAATCTTAACTTATTCTCAGAATACAAACCGTTCCTGGAGGGGAATGGTTGTAACCTAAGTCCAAACCTGGGATTTAGGTGATCCCACCGCACCCTTAATGCCACCTACCTGGACGGGAGTCCAGCGTAGCTGAGCCGGCAACCGGCCCTAGGCTACAAGTCCGAAGACAAGTCCTTAAGCGGAGGCGGATCTGATTCAGATACCGTCCCCCTTTTTCCTTAGCATGCATGACCGGAGATCGGCCCCGGGTTTCCTCACTCAAGTTCCAGTCAGTAATAGTCTCAAGACCATGTTTGTTGGTTAACCTCTTTCGTTCATATCGTCCCTTATTAGGGGCGTTCCTTAGTCTCACTCAATTCCTTACTAAACATTGGTTAGTAAGTTCTCACGGTATGTTGTGTTAGCAAACCACACAACGATACAATAAATATAATATTCCGGTTGCATGCTTTATCTTGCTTAGTGAGCACACCAAAACAGATAGCACACAAGCCGAGGGACACCTCGTTAGCAAGCAGGTCACAAGAAGAACTGTACCGTTCACCGTTGGCCGTTCAGTTGCTTAATCTCTTCCGGAGTCCAATTTCCAAGTCCTAAACATTCATTCAGTTTAGGTTGTTAATCACTTAACTCAATTCAACTTACTTATCTTACTTAACTTACTTAACCCTTAATGACTCCAACCTAACACCTCTTAAGTCTTACAACTTAATCTTACAAACTTAATCTTAAACTTTAAGTTTATTCTTAACTTAATCCCTCAGGTCTTTATACCTCTAATCATTATTGCCCCCCCTTAATGGGGTACCATTAATACCACTAACTCTTAGGGTTTCTTTTTTTTTTTAAGTCTTAAGGGTCGTCCGACCCACCGACCGACCCAGAGCTAGACCGACCGACCAAACCCTCTGGGTCGGTCCATTGTAGAACCCATTTTCCTACATTAAATCTTTGCCCGACCGACCCAAGCTAAGCCGACCGACCCAAACCCTCTGGGTCGGTCCAGTCCAGAGACATTCCGGCTGGCTCAACATGGCCCGACCGACCCAAACTGGGTCGGACCCTGGGTCGGTCCACTACAGATTTTCCTCTTAAATTGCTCTTTCAATTCCAAACTCTTCCACAAGTGTCCTAATAGGTCCAACACCATCTTGGCACCTTAAACCCACCTTATAACCTCCACCAAACTCATTAAAACAACTTCCAAAGATCTTCTCAAACATTTGCTCAATTCTTACAAACACTCCTAACACTTATCATATAATTCCTTACATTACCAACTTGTATCCTTACCAAAACTTCTACTACCCAAAGTGTCTCTTTTCAACCCATATAACTCCACCTTAATCTCATTGCACTCCATCTTGCTAGTTAAACCTTCCAAGGTCATCTTGCATGTCCATGCACAATTCTCTTCTTTTCATTTGTTACTCATCACTCCTAAACTCTTAAGCTTACTTATACATTCTTTTATTCACTTACTCACCTTCCTCATGATCACACGCTCTTTTACATTCCTAGTCATTTTCCTTGATGTTTGAATACATTCTCCCTCACCTTTCTCTTCCATCACCTAAGTCCACTTATTACAATCTAAACTAAACCTCATTAGTCCTCTACTAACATCATCACTACTTAGGCAAGCTTCCTAAGACTTTCATTGGTATATTCCCAAGTTTGTGCCTAAATCATCTTAAGCATTATACACCTTCTCCTTAAAACTTATGCACAAGTCTTACATTCCTCATATCATAATTTTGGTGTGTTTAATACACTCACCAACCCTCTAATTCCTCCTAGACATCTCTAGGTCACTCTAAACCTCAAGAACTCCTTAGTTAACTCATTTCCACCCAAATTTTCTTTTCATGCTCCCTAGTAAACCCTAGGGCATAATAGCTCACCACCACCACTTAAACGCTTTGTTTTCTACTCAAATTTCGCCATAGCTTCTCTAGCATCTTATCATGCCCAAATGCATTGTTTTCCTCATTCATCCATCTCACACACATCGAGTTCTTTCTCATCATACCTTATCACCCAAACCAACTCATTCACAACAAACTCAATATATTGCAATAATCTTAAATTGCATAGCACTAAGGCTCTTAAATGACATGGCTCTTAGGCCCTTAAATGACTTAAACTTAAACACTGAATTTCCCACATATAAAAGCTTTCAACCTGCAAATACACCCATCAATCTCATAGTAATTATAATGCTCTTAAAATCCTTCTTAAACTTATATTACTAACTCATTCCCATTGGCTCCTTAGTCACAAGTTCACAAGCTTATTTAAGTTCTTTTTCTTAGGTTATATAACTGTAACACCCAGAGGTGGGTTACCTCCCACATCGATTGGGGAGGAGAACGAAGTGTGCCTTATATGTGCATGGATACCTCTCCCTTGTGTGATGCGTTTTGGGGCGAAACCCCAGGAACAAATCCGTGCGGCCTGCATGCCAAAGCGGACAATATCACACATGTGGGTTGATTAGGCTGGGCCGTCACAGATGGTATCAGAGCCAGACCCAGGTCGGTGTGCCAGTGGGCCCGCGAGGGCGCTGGGCTCCCGTGAGGGGGGGTGGAGTGTAACACCCAGAGGTGGGTTACCTCCCACATCGATTGGGGAGGAGAACGAAGTGTGCCTTATATGTGCATGGATACCTCTCCCTTGTGTGACGCGTTTTGGGGCGAAACCCCAGGAACAAATCCGTGCGGCCTGCGTGCCAAAGCGGACAATATCACACATGTGGGTTGATTAGGCTGGGCCGTCACAGGTTACCCCGATTTGTGTGCTTGTTTGATTGTGTGATCACCTAACAAGATAAATGCACGAATAGGATTGTCTGTACTCTCACGTGTGTGTATTGTATTGCTAGTGGTTGGATTGGTGATTAAACTGAAGTTTGTATAATTCATGAAATGGGTGAATTGTGAATGAATTGCTTGAATGCCGAATGTGTAATGTAGATCGGCTCATAGTTGAGTCTTGTTTGATTAGAGACTCGAAGAAAGAGTCAAGTTGTGAATGTACGAAAACGGGAAAACCCACTAAAACTATCGAACCAAGAAACGATAACACAAACTACGAACTCACTAGAACGTGAGAGAATTGTACGGGAATTAGTAAACTCCCGGTAACGGTAGAGAACCGAATTGACTAAATCCACAAAACTAATAATGGTGGAAATATTAAGTAACCTCTATTTAGAGGACCGATGAGTGTTCAAACTTGAACCTTGAGAGAAATAAAGTATGTTAAGGGATCACCAAACCCTTAGAAAGATAGTCGAACCCCAATGAGAGGAACCGACTAAAATGAACAATGTCCCGAACATGAGAGTATTCGATAAGTTGGGTAAAACCTTAAATCTTAGAATACTAGACATTGAGGAATTCCCTAAGCAAATAGAGGTTATCGAGAGAGATACTTCTAGGCTAAAACTTGAGATTGTGAAATGACTCCGAGAGAGGAGTTTTGGGAATTTGAGTAGTCCAGTAGAGAACTGGACATTGGTGAACTTGAGGAGCTAAATGCATAGCTCCTTCTGTATTTGTAAGCCCGGTGGTGGGTCTTGAGTATGACCCAGCCCGGAGGTCATGAGTAATGACTTAACATATACCTTTGAGTATTGAGTATTGATTTGAGTATGTGAGTTTTGAGAATTGAGTTGTGACTTGAGAGACTTGAGAATTTGAGTTGGAGTGGAGAACTGAATTGAGTATTGTATAACTTGTTGAGATTGTGAGTAAGAGTACCCAAGAGAGTGGGTAAGACAACGAGAAATTGAGTAAGGCATAGTGAGGTAGAAACCCTCAAAGCCTAAGTATATAACAAATTAAACTAACCTCCTGATGTGTGTGTTAGTGTTTGTGTTCTTCATAGAACCTTGATTGTGTTAGAATACATATATAATGTATTGATGCCTTGCATGCTGTTTGAAATAAAATGAATCGCATGCCCTCGACCAAATAGTCGGCGTACCCTCGCTAGTACGCGGGGTATGCGGAAGTCATATACCGCAATTTTGCTGAGCCCCTTGGGCGCTGTTTTTATTTTATAGGAACATTGGAGCCGATCGCCGTTCGAGAGTGGGACGGGGTTGTGATTAAGCATGGGTAGTTGTTAAATAATTGTATTGTTGTATTATGGAATTGTAAGACCGAAAGGTCATCAATAGTCTTAGGAATTGTAGATACTCGGTATAGCATTGAATTGAAATTGTATTTGTATGTTATGGGATCGAAGGTTGTATTTGGTTTGAGAATTGATAAGGAAATGGAATGTATCATTTTGTAGAGTGTACTCGGTAAAGACCCATCAGACCGATATTGTATTGTGTTGTTTGTTTGGCAGTGGCCTTGTTAGTCACGTGGGTGACTAACGGCATTGTTTCACCTCCGGTTGTATTTGAATTTCCGCTGCTTGTGTATTGATAATGGAGACGGGTTAGGAGTTAATTGTGTGATTACCGGTAGGGGTGTTACAAAAAGTGGTATCAGAGCGATACTTCGCTCTGATGGTCTAAATACCAAGTTTAGGAAAATACCGAGTTAAGAATTAGGGACTTAGGGCTAAGGGTTAAGTGTTAGCATGTGAGGTACGCTAGATAGGAACTTCCAGTATGAGCTGGATACCTACATAACCAATCCCGCCCTCCGTAACCCCCGTTATAAGTTGGGAAAAGAATGCCAGAGAGATTGAAAGACCTCTCATACTCGGGAAACCCCGATCTGGCAGTTGTAAAAGTAAACTTTGTAAGAGAAATAACTTGTCATACGGTAGATTCCAAGAACAGGAATCCCAGAGACGGTTCCCGTTTAAACGGTAACAATCGCATTTGTTAGCAGAAGATTGATAAATCCTACCCAAGGAATAGTGAAATTTGTGGCACCATGGGGCGACGTGCTACGTAGTCGCGAGAACCATGTGTAGCCAGCAAGAAGGAAAGCATAACTACGCAAGGAAGTGAAAGGGCGGAGTAACAAAACCCGAGACAAGAGAGTCTGCGGACTGCAACGTTTGGCAATACCGTCAACAATGGTATACAACCGACTAAAGAATCAGTCGAGGTTGGATCAACTCCAAACCTACAATGCCAAAGGGCGGTAATACCCAAATAACATGGTTCGGACAACTATGAGACACTAGTGCAGAAAATGTTTTTTACCACGGTTATTTTGCTCATATACCACGGTTAGAGACCGTGGTTTATACTCGCGTGGTATATCGGAAAATTCACATAAACCACAGTTTGAAACCGTCGTTTAAAAGAGGCATTATAAACCACGGTTCGTAAAACCGTCGTTTAAAGCCCGTTGTGGCGCGGGAAATCAGACGACTTATACCACGGTTATGACGGAAACCGTGGTATTTAATGTTGTTCCATTGCATTTTATACGACGGTTCGGGTAATTAACCGTGGTATATGAGTACTTTATACGACGGTTCTTTAATAAACCGTGGTTTATACTCCCGTTCCATTGAGTTTTAAACCACGGTTTTAAGTGAACCGTGGTTTTTTTTTAGTTTTTTTTTTAGTTTTTTTTGTTTTTTTAGCATCTACCACGTATGTTTTCCAACACAACCCAATTTACAATCGTATATACAACCTGTACAGGGCATCCAACTGGTATTGCCCTTTGATAACCAACCACACTATGACCATAAACCAAGTTGCCAGTTTGAATTGCAACATTGAAAACGAATTGCAAACAAACCCATTCAAACTTTCAAAAATAAGAGAGAGTTGAACTTTACAAACTTTGAGAGTTGCTTCAGCAAAAACAAAAGTCTAAGTCTAACTACGTACACTAGGAGATAAGCTTACACCAACAGGACTACCACGTAGTTCCTAAGGATCTGATAAACCTCGGTAACCACTGTCAAGTGTGAGAACGAGTTATGAAGCAAGGTACATGGAGTACAACAGGGATCGGGAAGCACCCGAATTAACAACAACCTTGCCAAGAACACTGAGAGCCACTCAGGGAATTGATCACTAAGATCAAAAATGGATAGAAGATCCAATAAAAACCACCAAATTTGGATGGATACAATACCGTAACCGGTGTTTGTTAACCTGAAAACTGACATACCCGCGCACTTGCCAAGGCAAGTGCAGCAACAACAAAGCAACTAGGGAGACTTTCGACAACCAGCAAGTACTTACTAAAGTACCACCATGAAGATTGAAGCAAATATAGGATCACCAGTCCTAAGACTTTAAAGAACGGAACCTTGGAAACGCCTAACGGCCTGACCATTTTGTTAACAACATACCGGCCAGCGAGAAGCTAGACTTGGTCAAGACCTCAGACATGGCAACGCCATGGAGATATTCTTTCAAACTCAATATTTTTATTTCAAAACCCAGAACTTTTCTTTTAAAACCACAAACCTTTCTTTTTAAACCTCAGATCTTTAAAACCAAACCAGAACAATCACGGTGAGTATCATAAAATGATACAAGAGGAGTTGACAATAGAATACTTCACCTAGGCGTGTGACGAGCACTACGAGTGTACCCAAATACGGGATGTGGGACGACCGCACTCCGAATGAGCTTGTTGGCGTGACAAACCATTTGTGAGTTAGTCGGGTAAGTGGTAACATACCAAAAGGGTACCCCACGTATGTATACATGTAGTGTACGAAACATGGGAAGTAGTCAGCTCCGTTCTACGGACCATAAGGTAAATTCAAACCGAAACAAATGGATACCTCGAACAATCGAAGGAACTCAGATAAGCTTACAATCTAAAGGAGTCGAGAACTTACTCCAGGAGGACGATTAAGAGTTAAAAAGTGCGAGAAGCACTAGTAATTGATCAAAGACATTGGATATGTCTCAAGGGTATTGAAGCAAAAGCATATTAGCTGGAATGGAAACCCAGCCTAAACACAAAAAGGCAAGGCCTATCATGAACACACAAATGTTCAAAGAACAAGGTGAAATACCCAGAGTGATCATCTAAGGTACCGGAGGATACCGTTCATCACCGAAGGAAATACCAACTGGTTAAAACCATAAGAGAAGTACCCATAGTCTACCCTGAGAACGGGAGACGTATAACCCCAAACGGGACAATATGAAATCCGAACCGCAATGCGGAGTAAACTGAACACACTCAAATGCTAGCCGAATGTAACGGCATAATCAACAACACCCAGGAGAAATCCATAAAGGGTATCAAGTCAACATAGTTGGACAAAGTGTCGTAATAAGAGCACCAGAGCTATAACGAACACTCGGTTAGAACACCGAAGGGATCCCACTTGCCAGGGGATACCCTAAATTAGTAAATGGTACTGATCTATACCGAGATGCTTAAAGGGGCATCCAACAGACGGAAGCGTGATGCGACGATCCGGTCATGGAGCCCAGTAATACCTCCAAACCATTTGATGGTATAAGGAGTAAAGCAATGCTTGTGATCATCCAAAGATGAGCAAAGCTCTAGGCAATGTGGCTAGTATGCCATAAACCTACTATAGGACACAACCAAACGGTTGCAAAACCATTATGAATCATATGAATAATTGACAAGAACGACACCAGTAAGATTGTTTAATAACTAACGAGCAAAGATACCCCTCATTAATGTGAGACCGCGAGAGCGGTGAACACATAGATTCCAAAGAAGGTAATACCGTCAGCGAATATCTGATAATACATCTCTTTGAGAACTACTAATGTAGTGAAGCTTGAGCATACAATTATTGCCAAGCAATGTGAAATAACCTTTGAAAGCAACTACTGGAAACCGAGAAGTAATCGGTTAAGAAGAAACGCTGTATGGGTATAACCCGAAGCATAGAACCAACAACGCTCAAGGAGCTCAGAGATATAAAAGAATGTCATATCCTATAATCAGCCAAGAAAATGGTGAACCATTGTCTAAATGGTAGTAAAACATGAGCAGAAGCTAAGTGATAGCGGATGCCATGGAAACCAAGTCGTAAATAAATACGAACATGGTGCGCAGCAAGCGACCAATACATATGAATAAGTCACACAATGAGATAGAGTTGAGGAATAAGATGGTAGACAGACCGGGCAACGAGCCAGGGGTCTACACCAAGTGATGAAGCAACACACAAGGAAGTAATGTGCATTCCTATTGCAATCTCATAAGAGATTTACTGCCAAGTGTTTACGCCTCTGCACTCTGTAGGACTGAGTGTTTTGGTATTGCATTTGTGCAGTAATGATCTAGTGGGATAGCTAGGAATTTGAGAAAATGTCAATTGTGGTAAAAGTAGAAAGGAGACTTATGGAAGTCACAAGGACCGACGCATAGAAAATGCAAGGTCGTACGAGTAAAGTACACTTGTACAAACCAGTTTAGTGGGCATAATTCAGAAGCTACTGAAAACAGAGGAAGCACTACAACTAAGTAGTGACTTAACCTCAACCGACAATAAGTCGGAGGAACCCAGTGAATAATCATGGGAGTACGAACAATATGCACATTGATCCCAGAGAGCTAGATAGAAAACCTGTAACTCATTGAGTTTGCATACGGTAAAAGAATACCACACTTGTTTGAGGAACCTTATTCCCAAGATAAAAAGGGATGAAAGGATAATGTATAACACATTTAGAATAACGAGAAGGGTAAATAAACCCAAGTTATCAGGGTCGCGCAGCAGAAGCTAGTGGGCCACAATTCTAAGGTTTAATACACCTAGTGAATGAATGGCTAATTATCAACGCCTTGAATCCCCTAAGGCTAAACCGAACCAGGTTAAGAGTTAAACAAGCTCCGATGAGAATTCTTGGTGCAAGGACTAACCAACAATATGGTTAAGACCCTTTGACCAGAATACATTGTGTAATAGACCGCATGGAAGTTGAACCACTCGGTGACGGCTGAACGCCTTAGACCTATGTCCAACATTGACACATGGTAGATTACATGGGTGTAATCCCTTTGTAAGGGGGGTAGGGCGAAAACCGCGAAATGTATGTTTTACGTGAAAGTGCGTAAACTACAATGCGCATAGCGTAAAAGAATTTGTTTTGATGATTGGTACCTATGTTACATAAACATTTGTACCCACTCATTGTGTAAACTTGAGTATTTGTGAGATTAGAAGTGGAATGGAGTAGAGAAACTCCATGGGGAATGAGAACCCCGATTGAGGATAGTAGGGATGTGAGCCGGTATGAAACCAGTGTTGAGATATGAGTATGTTTAAGGAGTTTGATGAGTATGTTGGGAGAACTGTTGAGAATAAATCGGTATGAAACCGATGTTGAGCCTAGAGGGATTTGAGTCCCCTAGGTGACTTGAGTTGATTTGATGGTACTTGTGAATAATTTGAGGATAGAAATTGACTTGATTTGTGAATGATTTGATGATAGAAAGATTAACTGGAGAACTAACTTTGGATTTCTTAGGTAAGTATTTTGGGATAAATTGAGTAGCAATTGATAAGATGATTAGTAAATAAGTAAAGAATTTTATAAATTGGTAAAGAATAGATGGGTGATTATGACTAGAAAGATTAAGAAGATAGAAAATGAAATAATGATTGACTATTTGATTGTGTGAATTAGGGTGGGAGGTGGAACTTGGTTTGCTAGCAATCAAGGGAAACCGAACACCAAAGTGGGGTGGATGGATAGTTCAACACCAATGATGATCACATTGGGGTTAAATGACTCTTGAAGCTCCTTATATGTGGCCACGAGTAATAACGCTAGTAATAGGTGTAACTAACATAAATTGGAATTTGGAGTTTATGAAGTTTTCAAAATGAATTTCCAAACTGATTTGGTATAAATGATTTTCTTCAAACTTGAGAATGAGGATTGGTTTTGAAACCACTCCCACGGGCGCTAGTGGATCTTTCATGGCTAGGCACTGGTATTGGGTTGAAACCATGGAGGTGAAGCTAGTTGTGAGTTAGTGGAAGTGATGATTAGTTTTGAAACCACTGTCACCCGTCGTGGCTGCGGCCTTAAGTCTTGATGACCGGTTGAACGGTGGGCGTGTGTTTTGTATTTTTCCAAGGGCCGCTGGATATGAGGAGTCCGGTCAGGGAAGAGTACCCACTTTAATTGGAGCCTGAGGATTCTCTAGAGGTGCAAATGAATTTGATCAGAACCAAAGGACCGTAGAGCCAGAAAGAGTAAGTGCTCAATGTCATGACGGCCGTGAACCAGAGAGCGTAAGTGTTCAAACGTGACCGGTACCTGAGGGATCACTCGATATGGGGGAGTACTTAGTGCCTAATTGTCTACGGATGGACCCCCATTCAGAGATTGGACAATGATTGTTATAACCCAAGATTTGGTTATAATTTTATTTCGTTGCTATGGTTCATTAAGATGGTCTATTCTGAATTTAGGACACGGAAGTCCTTATTAAGGAAGCCGGGGGCGAGGAGGTCTTTTGCTTTCTATCAAATTAATCAGGTGAGGATAATACTAAATTCATTTTCTTTTTCCCTCATTAATTACCCTCACTTCTAATCACGTTCTCACGATCGTTTACGCTCTTCTTCTCGCTCAGTTGGAAACCCTCAACCCTTCTCTCTTCTCTCTCAATTTTCTCTTCACGCTTTGTTCTTCTCCATCTGTCCAAGTGCTGCTGTTTGGGAATTCGAGTTTCTGCTGTGAATTCATCGTCTTCGTCGCCATTCGCATTCTGTTCAAGGTATAGTGTTCAGCCCTCTCTCAGTTCTACAGTTGCGTTGATTTCACGTTCTGATTCGTTCTCTGCAATCTGATTATGATTCAGCGATTCTTCTCTACTCCTTCATCGGGTTCATCTGCTGTGGACTGCTCTGTAATCTGTAGACAGATTCAGGTGAGGGTTTTGATTCCGTTTTCGTTTCAGATTTTGGGTTATGGACAGTTTCTGATTGTGGTGTTCGTTCTCTGCGTCGTTGTGAGTTTCCAGTGGCTGTCTGATTGCATTGCTGGGTCTGCGTACTGCTGTGTCTGCGTTGGAGTGATCGTTGTTCCGATTCGAAGGGATTTCTCTGTTGTAATTGAGGTAGGTGGCTTCCGGATTCGATCCGTGTGTTCAGCCTTGGGGAGTTTGGGTTCTGCGTTTACTCATCGATTTAATCTTGCGTTTGTGTCTGGTTTATGTCTGTTTAATGCCATTTCAATGGATTAAACCCCCAAGGTTGTTTTGTAAATGTGTGTGTTGATTTGGATTGGTTTTTGTGCCTCTGTTCGTTTGATTTCGCTTCTGATTTCTGAGGTTTTCGGCATGTCCGAACTTCTGTCCGAGCTTTGAAGTTCGGACATGCCCTTCTGCGCTTAATCTTTTGGAAATCTTCGCTGTGTCCGAACTTCCGTCCGAACTTTGAAGTTCGGACACAGCCTTCTGCATTCTCTGATTTTGGCTTCGACTTGTGTCCGAACATTGGATGTCCGGACACAAGTTCGGACTCTCCACGTTCTGTTTTCCGAAGGATGTCCGAACATCCGTCCGAACTTGGATGTTCGGACACCTCTGACTCTCCATCTGTTTTAAGGTTCGACTTGTGTCCGAACTTTGAAGTCCGGACACAAGTTCGGACATCTGTCTGATTTTGCCTTCTGAGTCTCGACTTGTGTCCGAACATTGATGTCCGGACACAAGTTCGGACAGGCTACTGTTTTGGCCATAACTTGCTCGTTTGAGCTCCGTTTTGACTTCTGTTTGCGGGGTTGGATTCCCCTTCTGATTTCCAAGCTATCTAGCTTTCTGGTGCCTTTGGTGCACATATGCTTATCTGTATTTAAGCTTCTGTTTTGGGACCTAGTTATCTCTGTGTCTGAGCCTTTGGATGGCTGGTTACGCTGTCTCGTAGCGCGCTATGTAGGATCCTTCTGTTCACGGGTGATGTTCCCCGTTCTGTTCACGGGTGTTTACACCTGTTCTGTTTACGAGTGAGGTTTCCTCGTTCTGTTCACGAGCTGGTTGCTCGTTCTGTCTGTATGCTGTGATCGCTAGTGTCCCACTCTGTTTTCTTCTGCTTCTTCTGCTTCTGCTCTGTTTAGTCCCTTAATGATTGGACTTCTGTTTCTGATTTCTGATATATTTGTGGATTCTTTGACTCCTTCTGATTTGTCAATTCTGTAAATGTTTTGAGCATGCTGGTTGATGAAGTTGGTCATCTACTGGGCATAGTTGTGTGCTCATTCCCCTACTTCTAACGCTTTTGCAGATTGATTAGCGAGGATCGTCTCCCCTCAGCTTCTGGAGTTTAGTTTTGTATTTCTTCTTTTGAGACTTTGTATTTGGATTTGAGCCTTTGGGCCTTTGTTAGCTTCCGTTTCTGTTAGTTTGGTGGGTTCTGTAAAACCTTTTGAGGTGTTGACTTCATTTGGTTATACTTTGTTCAAGTATTCTGTTTTGGGCCTTATTTGATTATTGTTTAATATTAGAGCCTTGCGTTATTATGTAATAATACGCGGCGTGTAATACCCCTAACTCCTAGGCCAGTGTTGGGGGTGTTACATTTAGTGGTATCAGAGCTCTGGGTTCTAATCTGCTGGGATTTTAAGTTAGCCAGTCAGTCAGAAATGTCAGTGTTAGTGTCGGAGTCTAACTGTCTGCTGTTGGACTTTCAGAATGCCGCCAAGGAGAGCGAATAACCCTCCAGGGAATGTTGCTGATGCTGTTCAGCAGTTCATGACGCAGCTCATGCAGACCATGGCTGCAGGGGGCGGTCCAGCTGGAGGAGGACCAGCTGGCGGAGCAGGCCCGGCTGGGGCAGATGCTGGAGGGAGGCGTGAAGGCGCTTCAGGAGTTCATGAAGCTGAAGCCGCCATCGTTCGATGGGGCAGGAGATCCCCAGGAGGCCAGCCACTGGTTGTCAGAGGTGGAGGATTTGCTTCGAGTGATGGGCTCTGAGGAGGAGCAGAAGGTCGACTTCGCCACCTTTCTGTTCAAGGCCGAAGCCAAGGAGTGGTGGAGGTCAGTGATGGGGAAGTTCCCACAGCCTTGGACGTGGGAGCAGTTCATTGGGGAGTTCAACAAGCAGTTCTACCCCGACGTCTACAAGGATCAGCGCATCCTGGAGTATAACCGACTACGCCAGGGTCGGGATATGAGTGTGGAGGAGTACGTCCGGAAGTTTATCAGCCTGTCTAAGTTTGCACCTGAGCCTGACGAGCATAGGAAGGCCAGGAAGTTTGAGAGTGGCCTGAGGCCGGACATCCGATCTGCTGTGACGCCGCTGCGTCACAAGACCTTCAGGGACGTTGCTGATGTCGCCCTGTGGTAGAGGCTGACTTGAGAGGTCGCCAGTCTGGAGGGAAGGACCAGAAGAGGAAGCAGAGGTCCGATGACAGTGATAGGAGGGATCAGTCTGCTTCTCAGAAGAAGCAGTCTACTGGAGACCGCTCTGGGGACCGTTCGCGAGACAGAGGTGGTTCGTCTTCATCAGCTCCCGCTCCGAAGTGCCGGTCTGTGGCAAGTTTCATAGAGGCCAGGACTGCTACAGGAAGTCTGGAGCCTGCTTCAAGTGTGGGTCCTGGGCATAGGATTGCTGATTGCCCTCAGGCTGAGAGGAGCAGAGGTAGCTCTGGAGGTGGAGCTGGAGGATCTACATCTGGGTCTAGAGATCGAGACCGGGCTGAGCAGAAGAAGCCCCAGGGCCAGGCCAGAGTGTACGCGATGGCTGGAGAGAGAGACCGATCGACTGACAGAGTTGTCACAGGTATTCTCCAGCTGTCATCTCGTTCTGTTTTCTGTTTGTTTGACTCTGGAGCCACCCACTCTTTTATTTCTGCTGAGTTAGTGGGTGAGCTCGGTTTGCCTGTTGTGCCTCTGGGTGTTGAGTTATGTGTGCATAGTCCATTAGTTAGGGACTCTTCTATGCTGTTGAATTCTGTTTGCAAAGATAGTCCTGTGTTAGTCAGAGATAGGACTCTGTGTGCTAACCTCATCCCGATGGAGATGACTTCTTTTGATGTGATTCTGGGCATGGATTGGCTTGCTGCGCACCATGCCCATATTGATTGTGCTGCTTCGAGAGTCACTTTTGAGGAGCCGGGTCAGCCCCGTTTGATTGTAGCAGGGAATGGACTCCCGTGCTCGCCGCCAGTCATATCTGCGATGCAGGCGTTCCGTTTTCTGAGGAAAGGATGCCAGGGATATCTGTGCTACATCCCTGAGGTTCGCAAGGATGCGAAGTTGGAGGAGATTCCGGTGGTCAGAGACTTCCCCGATGTGTTCCAGGATGATGTACCTGGGCTTCCCCCTGTCAGAGAGGTGGAGTTCTCGATCGAGCTCGCACCTGAGACTCAGCCCATTTCGAAGGCCCCATACCGGATGGCGCCTGCTGAGCTCAAGGAGCTGAAGGTCCAGTTGCAGGAGCTGCTGGATAAGGGCTTCATTCGCCCGAGTGTGTCGCCTTGGGGAGCGCCAGTGTGTTTGTAAAGAAGAAGGACGGTAGCATGCGGTTGTGCATTGACTACAGGGAGCTCAACAAGGTTACCATTAAGAATAGGTATCCTCTCCCGCGCATAGACGACTTGTTCGACCAGTTAGCAGGAGCTAAGGTGTTTTCGAAGATCGATCTGAGGTCGGGATATCATCAGCTGAGGATTAAGGCAGACGACGTGCCTAAGTCCGCTTTCAGGACTCGTTATGGACACTACGAGTTCCTAGTGATGCCATTCGGGTTGACGAATGCGCCGTCAGTATTTATGGATATGATGAACAGAGTCTTCAAGCCGTTTTTGGACCAGTTCGTTGTAGTTTTCATCGATGACATCTTGGTGTATTCCAAGAGTGCTGAGGAGCACGAGGAGCATTTGAGGACCGTTCTCCAGACTCTGAGGGAGAACGAGTTGTATGCGAAGCTGAAGAAGTGCGAGTTCTGGCTAGATCAGGTGGTATTCTTGGGACATGTGGTCTCCAAGGATGGTATCTCCGTGGACCCGGAGAAGATTCGAGCTATTACTGAGTGGGCCAGGCCTACTAATGTCGGAGATATTCGTAGCTTCCTTGGACTAGCGGGCTACTATCGCAAGTTTGTGGAGGGCTTCTCCAAGTTGGTGATTCCGTTGACTCGTCTGCTGCAGAAGGATGTGAAGTTTGAGTGGAGCGATGCCTGTGAGCAGTGTTTTCTGGAGCTGAAGAAGAGGTTGACTACTGCGCCGATCTTGACTCTTCCGGAGGGGACCGAGGGTCTTGAGGTTTTCTGTGATGCGTCCCATAGGGGACTTGGATGTGTTCTGATGCAGCATGGGAAGGTAGTAGCATATGGCTCTCGTCAGTTGAAGCCATATGAGAAGAACTATCCGACCCACGATCTGGAGCTGGCTGCGGTGGTCTTTGCGTTGAAGATTTGGAGGCACTACTTGTATGGGGCAGCGTGCAAGGTGTATACGGACCATAAGAGCCTCAAGTATCTGTTCACTCAGAAGGAGTTGAACTTGAGGCAGAGGAGATGGCTGGAGTTGTTGCACGATTATGACTTAGAGATCCTCTACCATCCGGGTAGGGCGAATGTGGTTGCTGATGCGCTCAGTAGGAGGGGTCCGTCTGGGACTGTTTGTGCTTTGTCCGGTGTGGAGAGGTCTGCTCAGGAGTGCAGCGCATGGGTATCTGGGTTGTCCGTCCAGAGAGGTCTGGGATGTTAGCAGCACTGCAGGTTCAGCCTACCTTGATCGACCGGATCAAGGCCAGTCAGGAGCTTGATGTCAGTCTGTGTAAGATCAGAGAGAGTTTGTCTGCTGGTCAGGAGTCCGAGTTCCGGGTTTCAGAGGATGGCTGCCTGAGGTTCAGAGGCCGTGTTTGTGTGCCGGCAGACGACGCGTTGAGGCGTGAGATCATGCAGGAGGCTCATGGAGCTCCTACTCGGTACACCCAGGAGGTGTGAAGATGTACCGGGATCTGCGTGAGACTTTCTGGTGGAGCAATATGAAGAGGGACATCTCCGACTTTGTATCCAGATGTAGGACCTGTCAGCAGGTCAAGGCCGAGCATCAGAGACCAGCTGGTTTGCTTCAGCCTCTTCCCGTTCCGGAGTGGAAGTGGGAGAGCGTCGGTATGGATTTTGTCATGGGACTGCCTAAGACTCCGAGGGGTTTCGATGCAGTTTGGGTCATTGTGGACCGGCTCACGAAGAGCGCTCACTTCCTACCTGTCAGGAAGACCTTCAGTTTGCACCGTTTAGCCCAGTTGTACATTGATGAGATAGTACGTCTGCATGGGGTTCCGGCTTCGATTGTGTCTGACAGAGATCCGAGGTTTGTGTCCAGGTTCTGGCAGAGTTTGCATCAGGCTTTGGGGACGAAGTTGTCTTTCAGTTCAGCTTACCATCCTCAGTCAGACGGGCAGACAGAGAGGACGAATCAGGTCCTAGAGGACATGCTCAGGGCATGTGTCGACTTTGGGGGGCTGGGATCAGCACGTGGCACTGATAGAGTTCGCGTACAATAACAGCTTTCAGACCAGTATCGGGATGGCTCCGTTTGAGGCCTTGTATGGCAGGAGGTGCAGATCACCCATCTGTTGGGATGATCTGAAGGAGAGAGCTGTGATTGGTCCAGACTTGGTTCAGGATGCTGTGGGCAAGATTCAGTCTATCAGAGAGCGTCTGCTTGTGGCTCAGAGTCGTCAGAAGAGCTACGCCGATCAGAGGAGACGACCTCTAGAGTTTGAGGTGGGCGATCATGTGTATCTGAAGGTTTCTCCTGTGCGAGGAGTCGTTCGTTTTGGGAAGAGAGGCAAGCTTAGCCCTCGTTTTGTGGGTCCTTTTGAGATCCTAGAGAGGATCGGACCGGTTGCCTATCGTTTGGCTCCCCGTCTTTAGCAGCAGTGCACAGTGTTTTCCATGTTTCGATGCTGAGGAAGTACATTCCGGACCCATCTCATGTGATCGACTTCAGTCCGCTTCAGTTGAGGGAGGACTTCACGTTTGAGGCAGTTCCTTTGAGGATTTTGGCGAGGGATGTCCGCAAGCTCAGGAGTAAGACCATGCCCTTGGTGAAGGTGCAGTGGTCGGGTCAGTCCGAGGAAGAGGCGACCTGGGAGGTCGAAAGCGAAGTTCGTTCTAAGTTTCCCGCGCTCTTCGAGCAGTAGGTATGTTTTAATTTCGAGGACGAAATTCTTTTAAGGGGGAGGTGATGTTATAACCCAAGATTTGGTTATATTTTATTTCGTTACTATGGTTCATTAAGATGGTCCATTCTGAATTTAGGACACGGAAGTCCTTATTAAAGAAGCCGGGGGCGAGGAGGTCTTTTGTTTTCTATCAAATTAATCAGGTGAGGATAATACTTAATTCATTTTCTTTTTCCCTCATTAATTACCCTCACTTCTAATCACGTTCTCACGATCGTTTACGCTCTTCTTCTCGCTCAGTTGGAAACCCTCAACCCTTCTCTCTTCTCTCTCAATTTTCTCTTCACGCTTTGTTCTTCTCCATCTGTCCAAGTGCTGCTGTTTGGGAATTCGAGTTTCTGCTGTGAATTCATCGTCTCCGTCGCAATTCGCATTCTGTTCAAGGTATAGTGTTCAGCCCTCTCTCAGTTCTACAGTTGCGTTGATTTCACGTTCTGATTCGTTCTCTGCAATCTGATTATGATTCAGCGATTCTTCTCGACTCCTTCATCGGGTTCATCTGCTGTGGACTGCTCTGTAATCTGTAGACAGATTCAGGTGAGGGTTTTGATTCCGTTTTCGTTTCAGATTTTGGGTTGTGGACAGTTTCTGATTGTGGTGTTCGTTCTCTGCGTCGTTGTGAGTTTTCAGTGGCTGTCTGATTGCATTTCTGGGTCTGCGTACTGCTGTGTCTGCGTTGGAGCGATCGTTGTTCAGATTCGAAGAGAATTCTCTGTTGTAATTGAGGTAGGTGGCTTTCGGATTCGATCCGTGTGTTCAGCCTTGGGGAGTTTGGGTTCTGCATTTAATCAATGATTTGATCTTGGTTTGTGTGTGGTTTATGTCTGTTTAATGCCATTTCAATGGATTAAACCCCCAAGGTTGTTTTGTAAATGTGTGTGTTGATTTGGATTGGTTTTTGTGCCTCTGTTCGTTTGATTCGCTTCTGATTTCTGAGGTTTTCGGCATGTCCGAACTTCCGTCCGAGCTTTGAAGTTCGGACATGCCCTTCTGCGCTTAATCTTTTGAAAATCTTCGCTGTGTCCGAACTTCCGTCCGAACTTTGAAGTTCGGACACAGCCTTCTGCATTCTCTGATTTTGGCTTCGACTTGTGTCCGAACATTGGATGTCCGGACACAAGTTCGGACTCTCCACGTTCTGTTTTCCGAAGGATGTCCGAACATCCGTCCGAACTTGGATGTTCGGACACCTCTGACTCTCCATCTGTTTTAAGGTTCGACTTGTGTCCGAACTTTGAAGTCCGGACACAAGTTCGGACATCTGTCTGATTTTGCCTTCTGAGTCTCGACTTGTGTCCGAACATTGATGTCCGGACACAAGTTCGGACAGGCTACTGTTTTGGCCATAACTTGCTCGTTTGAGCTCCGTTTTGACTTCTGTTTGCGGGGTTGGATTCCCCTTCTGATTTCCAAGCTATCTATGAGCTTTCTGGTGCCTTTGGTGCACATATGCTTATCTGTATTTAAGCTTCTGTTTTGGGACCTAGTTATCTCTGTGTCTGAGCCTTTGGATGGCTGGTTACGCTGTCTCGTAGCGCGCTATGTAGGATCCTTCTGTTCACGGGTGATGTTCCCCGTTCTGTTCACGGGTGTTTACACCTGTTCTGTTTACGAGTGAGGTTTCCTCGTTCTGTTCACGAGCTGGTTGCTCGTTCTGTCTGTATGCTGTGATCGCTAGTGTCCCACTCTGTTTTCTGCTTCTGTCTGCTTCTGCTCTGTTTAGTCCCTTAATGATTGGACTTCTGTTTCTGATTTCTGATATATTTTGGATTCTTGACTCCTTCTGATTTGTAACATTCTGTAAATGTTTTGAGCATGCTGGTTGATGAAGTTGTCATCTACTGGGCATAGTTGTGTGCTCATTCCCCTACTTCTAACGCTTTTGCAGATTGATTAGCGAGGATCGTCTCCCCTCAGCTTCTGGAGTTTAGTTTTTTGTTATTTCTTCTTTTGAGACTTTGTATTTGGATTTGAGCCTTTGGGCCTTTTGTTAGCTTCCGTTTCTGATATAGTTTGGTGGGTTCTGTACTTTTGGGTGTTGACTCATCTTGGTTATACTTTTTAAGTATTCTGTTTTGGGCCTTATTTGATTATTGTTTAATGTTAGAGCCTTGCGTTATTATGTAATAATACGCGGCGTGTAATACCCCTAACTCCTAGGCCAGTGTTTGGGGGTGTTACAATGATATTTTTGGTTGCTATGCATGCTTGACATGTTGTGTGAATGTGTGGTATGTATTCAGTCAGTCATTGGAGCTTGAAAGGTTATAGAGAGAGTATAACCTTAGCATTGAGTACCTTGGTGACTAACAATCTTAGACTCATTAACTTTGTGGACAAAGTTCTTTAAGGGGGGTAGGTTGAAATACCCTGAACTTAATTAGGGTGATTAAATTACTCTAATATGATATTGAGGGCCTATTTGATAAGCCGCAAACTTATCATATTTTATGCATTAGATTTAGTATTATATTTATCTAAATTAGGTTATATATAAGTTATTTGTGCTATATTAGGTATTAAAGTGTTTTATTAGTTCAGTCTTATGTTTTTATATGTTTTTCTGTGCAAGGGATGATTTTCTAGCCAAAAGTTCATTGATGCCGGACTACCTGCCGGATACTCTCGGTCGTAATATATTTACACAATTTCTCGTTTCTGCACGGCACCTTCAAAGACATTGAATGCCCCGGACACAGGAGATCCGACATTACACCCGACACCTTCAAAGTGTAAATGCCACTTTCTTGCTCCAAGTCCGATAACAAGAAACTCATCCCTATTAACAAATCGAGCATATATCATACCACGAAATGAACAAGGAAATGGGGGAAGATGAATTAATTCTCACTCTTACTACTAACCCTTAATTCATAAGAAGAAAGTAGGAAGATCATTAAGAGTGTCTAATCTATTCTACTCTTGGGCTTTTCTTCCTCAAGTAAAATTTGCATAAAGAGAATGAGTGATCAACTGATTCTCTTGCATTAAGAACCATCTCTTACATCTGAAATTATATTAAGAAGAACATTGTTTTACAAGGAGAGTTTCATTCCCTAACCAAAGAATAAACAAGGAGTTCTTACTCCACCATCCACACAGATCAAGAGAGAGAGTACACAGGAGATAAGAAAATTGGATGTAGCCTTAACCCGCCATGGATTCCTCTCTTCGCGTGGAAAGTTGCATAGAACTTCCTTGGACACCAACACCTTGGAGGAGTGTGGAAATGGAGTAATGAATGGAGTGTAATATGATGTTGAAGTGTGTCAAATTGTAGCCTTCCTCGGCCTATTTATAGGCACCAAAATGTCTCTTGCCGGGCGTCGTGCCGGATCACCAATAGCCGGCACACGTGATAAATGCGCCCAACTGTTAACGGTCGAAATCGTCAATTCCGCGTGAAACAGTGCCTATGCCGGGTAGGAGATACCCGCATCACACCCGAACTAGCTAAATCTCCAACGGTCAATAACGGCCATCGTCTGGTCAACCGTGGCGACTCTTCACTATGCCGGATGGGATCTACCCGGCATTTGGTCCGGCAAGGCCTCTTTTCTGTTCTATGCTTTTGCCGTGCAGAAACTACCCGGCATGGAATCCGGCTTCAACTGAACTTTTGCCTAGAAAATCATTCCTTGCATAGAAAACTCATAAAACATAAATGTTACAAATATTATATTTTAACACATAATAAGCATAAATAACATAAATATAACTTTATTTAGATAATATAATACTAAATCTAGTGCATAAAATATGATAAGTCTGCGGCTTATCAAGGCCCTACACTTACCTTTTGCTAGTCCTCGAGTAAAACAGATTAGAAAGGACTAATTACTTAGCACAAAACAGATAAACTCTAGAATGACAATAAGATAATATTCTCAACTCTCGACTCTATTTCACAAGTATCACTTCATCACTTATCCATCAAAACATACTAATGGGTATAAAATAAAGACTTTCAAAATCGATCAAAAACTTTGGGCTATTTTGGCATAAGGGATTTTTAATCTCTCCTTTTTCCGGTTCCATCATTCAACGCTATTTTTCAGAGTTTCGAATGTGGCCAAGACTCATCATTGGTTTTTATTATTCAGCCCTATTTTGCAAGGGTTTCTGAATCAACCATGAATTTTTTTTGCATTGAAGAACGGGGAATTTAGGAGAAAAATAAAAGGAAAAACTCTCGTTCTTGCTTTTATTCAGAGGCACTTTTGCAACCTCTAGGAATATAATGCTTTTCCTTGGAAGAAGATTTTTTCTTTCTTTTTCTTTTTCTTCTTTCTTTTTCACAAAAACCCTATTTAAGATTTTTACCCAAAGATTTTCACAATTTGGAAAGAAAAGAATAACACCCATAAGTACATAAAGGAAAGAATTAGGAGAAAGATCATGTACGACGCCGGCAAGAGACATTTTGGTGCCTATAAATAGGCCGAGGAAGGCTACAATTTGACAGACTTCAACACCATATTATACTTCATTCATTATTCCATTCCGCCCACATTCCAAGTGTTGGTGTCCAAGGCATTTCTACGGATCTATCCACGAGAAGAAGAGAAGATCTGTCAGGGTTGAGGCTATAACCAATCTCCTTCTCCCTTATTATTCTTCTTTATTTGAGTGGATGGTTGAAGAGAAATCCTTGTTTATTCTTTGGTTAGGGAATGAAACTCTCCTGTAAAATAATGTGTTCTTCTTAATATAATTTCAAGTTTATTTTGAGTAAGGTTCTTATGAAAGAGAATAGGTTGATCTCTTTTTCTCTTCATGCAATTCTTACTTGTGGAGACAAGTCCCAAGTAAGATAGGTTAGACTCTCTTAATGGTCTTTCTACTCTTCTTATAATTAAGAGTTAGTAGTGAGAGTGAAGATTAACCCACATTCCCATTACTTTGTTCATTCGTGGCAGATATATGCTGGATTGTTAATAGGTAGTGAGACTTCTGTTTTCTACTCGTAAATGGAGAAAGAATATGCATTATGACTATGTCGGACGCACTGCCAGGTGGCCATGTCCGGCAGATTCAATGGTCTTGAATATGCCGTGCAAGTGGTATCCGGCAGGACACCTGGCTGTTCAGTTGTTGGTAATAATTCGAAGGCTTGTGTTTTATGTTTAGAGTTTCATATTGATGCTTAGATGGTTTCACAACCTGAATCAAGAATAATTTCATTGAATTACCACTTAGTTTAGTTAGTTTTGATTAGGATTAGAAACCTTCAATTTCCCCCCTTGTCTTAGAATAGGTATTCCGGTTAGGACTAATTTTCTATAAGTCCCTTGGGTAAGATACTTCTCGGTCGTAATATATTTACACTTACTCCGACCGGTTTTTATTTTCTACCCGTAGTAGAGTTGTAGGTTTAGTTATTTATTTTATTCTTTTGAATATAGTTTTTCCTACAATTTCTGTGTTAGCAAATTCGTTGTTTGTGGAGGTTAGGCTGTTTGTGTGCTGTAGAAATTTGGTGACGTGGAGCAAAGCATCGTCCGGATTTGTACCGTCGAAAAGACCCAACTCCTTATGCATCTAATTTGATGAGAATGGCTTAAGTTTTTGTCATTCATCGTATTCGTTTGAGGAAGGAGGGAAGGTCGATTGCTGGTTTCTGGCCTTGGTTAGAAGGCCGGTTTATGTTACGGACGGTAAGTGCTGCCATTGGTGTAGGATCTGCTTCTTGTAGAATTCTTTGTTGCCTTAAGTATGAAGTAGGGTTCTCTCGTCTCCGGATCAAGGTTGGCTAAATTTCAGGAGTACTCGTTGACGAAGAAGCAGTCACTTGGATAACTTCAGAGGAGCAAGAGAGAACGTTATAATATTAATAAAAAGAAATAATATATTACATAATTAAATTATGAAAATACACGAATGGACAAATTTTTGGTTAGGCCGACAGCGGGCCGGGTGACTCCTACCCGGCAGTGGACTTCCTCCACTAATGCGGGTGTGTACAAACCGGCATGTTTGCCCTGCGTGACCAAAATCGAACAGAACTTATTAAAAGATAAAGTAAAGGATAATCACAATAAATGTAAGAGTAAATAGAGATTGTAGGAGATTACTCCTAATTGTCCCTACAATTTGCGACAAAAATATTGAGAGAAATTGAGCATGCCGGGTGACATGCCGGATCAAACCCTCCGGCATAGGACTTCCTCCGAAATGCCGGGTATAGAAAACCCGTCATAATACACGGCAAGTCAAACTCGAAATCTAATTAAAGAATCATAGTATAAGGGACTATTAGAAGAGAGAATTTACGAATGGGAGTAAGCAAGAACAATTTAAATTGCCATGACTCAATACTGTAAGGAATTTGAAAACTTTGAACACTGCCGGATGCAATGCCGGGTAAAACGTATCCGGCATCAGACGTTCCTCCGAGTTTGCCGGGTGACATATTCCCGGCATCCCGCACGGCACATTCAAGTCTGCAAAACTAAGGGCGAAAATAAATTAAAAGAATCAAGGAATCAAAAGATCAAAGAATAAAAAATAAGGCGTTTTACCGAAATTAGGACTTGGACTAATTCCAAGTCCCCGGCAACGACGCCAATTTGCTAAACGAGAAATTGTAGGAAAACTATATACATAAAAAGAATAAAATAATAACTAAACCTACAACTCTACTACGGGTAGCAAAATAAAACCCGGTCGGAGTATAGTGTAAATATATTACGATCGAGAGTATCAAACCCAAGGGACTTATAGAAAACTAGTCATAATCCGGTAATAACCTGTTTCTGCTCCGTACTTGTGCCGTGCAGAGGACATCCGGCAGGGAGTCCGGCATCAATGAACTTTTGGCTATAAAATCATCCCTTGCACAGAAAAACATATAAAAACATAAGACTGAACTAATAAAACACTTTAATACCTAATATAGCACAAATAACTTATATATAACCTAATTTAGATAAATATAATACTAAATCTAATGCATAAAATATGATAAGTTTGCGGCTTATCAATATTAGTGCCTAATGAACTTTAGTAAAAAAAATAAATCCAAAAGAAAAGAGAAAACGCTTAAAAAGCGAAAAATGCTAAATTGAGCGTTAAGTGACCCTAGGAGGAATATAACCTTGAAAAGGGTATTGGATGGAATTTAAAGAATTAATAATGCCAAAATAATATATGGGAACAATTCCCGAAGAAAACGGATCCAAATAATGAGTTAAAACGCTAATAAAGCTTTAACGCATGTTTTTCGAGAAAACCCGAAAACGTGACTTTAAGTGGTCAAATGAACCCGTAAAAATTATAGTTCATTAAATAACTATAAATGAACATTAATGGGAGTATAATAACCATTAAAATTAAAGAAATGAGAAAATTCCAGAAAACGGGCCCGGTTAGTGAATAGTGCTAAACCGGGTAAAATAACGAGCGTTTTCTGTAAAAAGACGAAAAACACTCCCAACTGGTATTATTATAGGAGGCCGGTTTTTATTAAGTAAAACATCCCTCTCACATTACTAGCTAGCTAATAAAATAAAGAAGAGGGAAAAAACAAAAGGAGAAAAGTTACAAAAGTAACTTTTCTTCTCTCTCCTCCCTTATTTCTCTCTTTCCTCTCTTTCTTCCTTTTCTCCTTCCTCCAGCCGGCTCCCCCATCCCTCTCTACTGGTTTTCACGATTTTGAAAACCTCCATGGCCACTCCATCTTCTCCTTCATGCTCTAGCCACATACAAGGTCAAAATACAAAATAAAATACATATTCCTCTTCTCCTCCTCAAGCTCTACACTTCTCTCTTTTGAAAATTCCAAAAGGAGGAAGTTCATCTCCATGGGTTTTCCCCATTTGAAGAGAAAATGGCATCAATGGGTAGCTTGGAGTCTCATCTTTCTCCTAAGGAAAAAATCTCCAAGAAAAACCCATCTTTTCTCCATCTCTTAAGTGTGGCCGATTTTGCCTCTTATGCCTTGTTTCCTTTTATTTTTTTGAGCATCTTTCCAAGCCTCCAATGATGGATTAGAGCCCTCCTCTGATTTATGGCAAGAAACCAACTCTAGGGTTTCACAAGGTAATCTCTTAATTAGAGTCTTAAGCATTCTTAGTTAATGAGATTTAAGTGTTTTGCTTAAACTCGTTCTTTGATTTGAATGTTGGGTTGGAGTTGGGCAACCACATTGCCTTGACCAATTTTTTGCATCAAGAGAAGAAGAGGAGAGGAAAATTTAAAAGAGGATTTGAATGTTCAAGGTAGGGAAATCTACCTTAACTACTAATTTAATGCATTTGAATTTTAGGAATGGGTAAAGGAATGAATGAACCCAAATTTGAATTTAAAGTGTGTTGGTAACTAGAAGAGAGTGACTGTGGAACTGATGTTTGGATTGAAGGCCTAGGAGCCATGTAGTGTATGGATTATGTATTGTGGTATATTGTGCTTTATGAAATTTGGATGAGGTTGGTGAATTCATTGTGTGCTGGTAGGACCCTTGTATGGGTGTGGCTAGTTTAGGATTAAATTTGGTGATGAGATAAGTTTTGGACAATGCTAGAAAAGCAACGGAGTTATGGCAAAATTTCGGTAGAAACTGAAGGTGTTTTAAGTGTATGTTGAGTAAAGAATGACCTAGGATTAACTAGGTGTTTATAGGATGGAGTTGGGTTGATTAATAACCTTGGAAGGGTATTTGGAGAACTAGGAAGAGAAGGGTAAAATCTGTAGCAAATGGGTGTTGTAATGCATTGGAAAAATGAGAAAAAGAGTTAGTGTGTATAATCTTGGAAATGGAGGTTGGACTTGGGTATAGATGGTGCAATTATCTAGGAATGAATGAGAGTGGTAAAATGGAGTTAGTGCAAAGTGCAAAGAGAAGTGTTGAAATGCACAAGTGTGCAAAGTGTAAAAATGCAAGAATGGAAATGTAGAACTTAAGCAAGAATTGGACCAACGATTTAGGGTGGTTTAAGGAGTGTTTTAAGGTGTTTAAACATGTTGGAAACATGTGGAAATTTTATGGAATGATTAGGGGTGGATTAAGTGTTGATTTGGGGTTGAAAAATCCACTAAGTAGTAGTTTTTAGCAGGGTCCGGGACCAAGGATATGTACCAAGTCCCGGACCGCATCAAAAAACATGCCGAAAGTGAATGCAGGAATTGGTCCAAGACTTAAGTCCAGAACCAAGTCCCGGACCAGGGTAGAAAAACAGGCCGAGAGTTAGGCAATGCGTTGGTACGGGACTTTGGGTCCGGACCAAGTCCCGGACCACCCCCAGAATGCAACCGTGAGTGTTTTAAAGGGTTTAAAAGATGAGGGATTGATTGGTATTGGTTTTAGGAGTTGTTTAGGAGTTTTTTGGTGACCGTTAAAGGTCCTAAGAAGTGTAAACAAGTTTGGGAAGTGATTGAGGAAGTTGTGAGTTTAAGCACACTAAGTTAAACCGAAATAACGGGATAACGGGGTAAGTACCAGAGTAGCAATTATATATGTACCGTAACGCCTTAATATTAATAGAACCATTTGACATGTAAATAGTGGTTCAAGAGTGAGACACGAGGAACAAGTGTGAACCGAGGAACGTGAGAACACCTGGTAAAGTTAACCCCGGTGAAAGGTATGATTTCCTTATGCTCGGTATCCTAACTTGGTTACCCCGATTTGTGTGCTTGTTTGATTGTGTGATCACCTAACAAGATAAATGCACGAATAGGATTGTGTGTACTCTCTCGTGCTTGTATTTTATTGCTAGTGGTTGGATTGGTGCTTAAACTGAAGTTTGTATAATTCATGAAATGGGTGAATTGTGAATGAATTGCTTGAATGCCGAATGTGTAATGTATATCGACTCATAGTTGAGTCTTGTTTGATTAGAGACTCGAAAAAAGAGTCAAGTTGTGAATGTACGAAAGCGGGGAAACCCACTAAAACTATCGAACCAAGAAACGATAACACAAACTACGAACTCACTAGAATGTGAGTGTAACACCCCAACTACAAATAACACACTTAACAATACTTAGCAGCGGAATTCATAACTCACAACGTCACTTATCTCTTTGGTGTTACACGCCGTTAGCCACCCACGTGGCTAACAAGGCTAACATACATACATCGTACCGGTCTGATGGACTAAATTACCGGGCAACTACACATTATTCCCGTTCCATGACCTACAAACGTTATACACTTACATTACAACTGTACCGAGTATTTACAAACTAATGCCGATAACAATTTCGGTCTTACTACACCTACAATACACTCTTAATTTGAATGACCACCCATGTACAACAACTACCCGTCCTACTCTCGAACGGCTTGCAGCTCCTTCGTACCTGTAGAGTAATGGGGGCCCCCAAAGGGGGTCAGCACCTTTGCTGGTATGGTAATCCCGCAGCCCGCATGCTACCGGGCCACGCACAACTATTTGTCGTCTTAGCATGCGGTTGATTATATTTAAATCATGCATGAACATTATAAACACACAACATATAACATCCCCAAATATTGGGCTCAATAACAGACATTGCATTTATGCTTAACAGATCACTCGTTGAGTACTTCAACCCTAGAGTATTTCTCCTCTAATGGAGCTATTCCCTTAATGGACGACACTTACCCGCTATCGGGTTATCCTTAACGTCTCTTGGTATAACTGGGATTCATATCCATGATCCACATTTCACCTTTAAACAACACATAACATCACATCATAAAAACTTTGCAGTACATTGATAACACATAACGTAACGGGTACGGATCTCTTAGGAACCGCCCCAACATAGTTAGTTCACTGGGAGAGCCTAGAGAATGCTGTCAAACTCATGCTAAGCTCATTTACATAACTCGTTACCGTTCTGTTAGACGAACGGGTAACTTAACATAAAGATGGATCGGATTTGGTGATCCGAACACATCATACATAATTCCCCAACAGACGTGAGTCAAGAGCCTTGGTTAAGCTCGGGGTGATTGAAGACCAATGAAGGAAAACAACCAACAGAATGAAAGTTGAAGAAACTGTATACAACAACTCCCAAACACCGCGCGACCGGAACGACCGGATTCCTCACTCCCCCCATAATATATATATACATACACAGATAAAGACTCCGCTGTGGAATCTAACACATCAATACACTATGTAGTATCACAACTGAGTTAGACACACAAAAGATGTTCACACATTTACAACAACAACATTCACAACATCACACAACTAACTCACTCATAGCCGTGGTTAGAACGTCCCCATAGTTCGGGTCGTTGAATCCGAATACCGATCTCTTATGTGATCCTAGACACAACTAACTAAGGTTTAACACTTCGAGGTTAAACGGTATCGGAACTAAGTGCGCCACATATTTGAATTACTATAAACTCATTACATGCATTATCTTACAAGGTGGCAAACACACAGAAAAACACATTGGCATACAAGCCGGTGTAATCCGGTAGGACACAGGTTGCAAGAAAACCATACCTTACACCATGGGTTTATCTTTACCGGGTGATCTCCCGTTCCTTGGTTCACACTTGTTCAACTGATAACATTCAGATGTTTTCATTAACATCGAAGCATTACAGTATGTAACACTATACTCCCGTACTTAACCCGTTATCCCGTAGTTTCGGTTTTTAACTTTATGTACTTAAACTCACAATTTTCTCACATCCAACCTAACACATGTTTACACCTTCTAAGGCCTTTAAAACTCACCAAACAAGGCCTAATCAACATCTAAAACCATTACCATTCACTTCCCCATCATAACTACACTTTAAAACACATTCTGGTAAGTTTTTAGCATGGTCCGGGTTTGTGTCCGGGGTTACAAACCCGGACCAACCACGGATTTCACTCTCTGGACAATTTTTCATGTGGTCCAGGTTTGTGTCCGGGTTTACAAACCCGGACCACCCCCTGGGATGGTCTTCTGTCATGTTTTTGCTATCGTCCGGGTTTGCAAACGGATTTGCAACCCGGACCACCTCTGGAACAGACCAAATTTACAGTTTTTGATCAGTTTTCAACCCCTAATCCACATCCAATCATTTCCTAAACATTCCACATGTTTCCTACATGTTTACACACACTAAAACACTCCTCAAATGCTCCTAAAACGTTGGTCCAATCCACCACCCAATTATTGTTCAAATTCACAAAACTTTATATTCCCTCTGTTGCATTATGCATATCAGTGCATCTTAAACCTCTTCAGACATTTCACAACCTTCCACCAACCTTTCCAAATCCATCAATGACCATTCCAAGATTACCAACCAACTCAAATCCACCATATAAACACCTAGTTAAGCCTAGGTCATCCCTTACACACGATGCATCTAAAACTCCTTCGGTTTCTACCGAAATTTTGCAATAACTCCGTTGCTTTACTAGCATTGTCCAAAACTCATCTTACCACCAAATTTCCATCCACATTCCTCCTAATCTAGCCACACCCACAAGGGGTCCTACCAGCAATACATATATCCACAAAGTCTCCAAATGTAACACAATGCATAATCCATAAAGTGCATAGCTCACAAATCAAACACTTATTTCACAATGTTTCCTCACTTGCATTATTCCTATACAAGCACATTATTATCACAACTCTCCTCATCTCAACAAATCACATCCCAATACATATTTGGGTTCTTTCATTTTAATTAACCCTTCCCAAAACCTAATACATACATGATAACACTAAGGTAAGTTTCTTACCTTAAATTTTCTTAAGTTTCCTTTTATTTCTCTTCTCCTCTTCTCCTCTCCTCTTCATTCCAAATCGGCCAAGGCAGCTCGTTTGCCCATTTCTCTAGCCACATTCAAATTGGAAAATAAGCACTAAGGAACCCTCTTAGGCTCATCAAATAAACTAGAATACACAAAGATGCTTTAAGCATCAAGTTAGGTTTTACCTTTAGAAATTCTTGAATGGTTTTCAACTCTTGAATATTAAGAGGGACTCCCACCACCATTTAAAGCTTGGAGAATATCTCAAACAAGGAAGAAAAGCTAGTCATTACAAGAGCCAAAATCGGCCAAGGTGGGAAAATGGAGAAAACATGACTTTTTCATGGATATTTTTACCTTGATAGAAAGAGGAAGCTTCAAGCTTCAAAATGGTGTGTTTTTCTCTCAAATGGCCAACACCCACGAAAATGAAACTTGTCCTTTTCGAATTTTGAAAAGAGAGAGTGATAGAGGGTGATGAGAGGATCACAAATATGTGATTATTTTTGAGTTTGGAGCTTGGGTGTAGCTTGGGCATGCAAGGAAAGTTGGAGAAGCCATGGAAGGGGAGCTCCATTTCGTACCAGCTGAAGGAGGGAAAAGAGAGCTGGCTTGGGGGAGAGACCACCGTGAGAGAGGGAAAGAAATGGGAAAAGTGAGAGGAGAGAGAGTAAAAAGGGGATATAAGTTACTTTACACTTTTGCTTTTTGACTATTATATTAATTAGCTAGTTGAGAGTGTGTGTGAAGCTGGCTAGTATATTAAAACCGGCCCCCACTGTAGCCATATAAGTTGAGACGTTTCTCGTCTTTTACAGAAAACGCTCGTTATTTTACCCAGTTTAGCACTATTCACTAACCGGGCCCGTTTTCCGGAATTTTCTCGTTTATTTAATTTTAATGGTTATTATACTCCCATTAATGTTTATTTATAGTTATATGATCAACTATAATTTTTACGGGGTCGTTTGACTGTTTAAAGTCACGTTTTCGGGTTTTCTCAAAAAACGCGCTTTAGTGCTCCGTTAGTGTTTTAACGTGTTATTTGTATCCGTTTTCTTCCGGAATTTTTTCCCACATGTTCTTAGTATGTAATTAGGGTATAGAAATATATTTATAATCCTAGTGAAGGTTATATACCTCCTAAAATAATTAAAACGCGTTTTCACGTCTTGTGACTTTTCCGCATTTTCTTTTTCTTTTTGGTTTTCATTTCTTCACCAATAATCTTAAAGACTTAATTAGCCTTAGAAAATTATAATTATACATTTAATTAACACATTAAGGTTTGGGGTATTTCAGTGAGAGAATTGTACGGGAATTAGTAAACTCCCGGTAACGGTAGAGAACCGAATTGACTTAATCCATGTTGGAGAAATATGTGACTACTTCTACCACTTAGGCAGTGTACCTAATCGTTTTGCGGAATAGTGGAATTGTGGGGTGTCGAACTCTTGGGGACCTTGCTGTGGTTTAACTGATAGTGTAAATTAACTGAGAATTCTAATTAGACTGTTGAATAGAAACTCATCATTTTTTAGGAATGTTGTGGTTTAACACTTAATGTAAATAAAAACAGTAAAAGAACAATTAATTAGAACAGAATAATAATAGCGGTTTATAAAACTCTTTTGTTTTTAAGAAGCACCCTGGGTTGTTCTGCTCACCTATTTTATCCAATTATATTACTATTGTAACACCCCATCCAACAATAACACACTTACAATAAACTGCAGCGGAAAACAACCTCATCACATTACTTATCTCGTTGGTGTTACACGCCGTTAGCCACCCACGTGGCTAACAAGGCTAATACATACACATTGTACCGGTCTGATGGGCTAAATTCCCGAGCGACTACACCTTACTATCCCTTTCCATTAACACAACAACAACATACACATACCTTCCAACTGTACCGAGTATTTACAAATTGATGCCGATAACAGTTTCGGTCTTACTACACCTACTGTACATATACGACTTAAACGATTACCCATGTACAACGACTACCCCGTCCTACTCTCGAACGGCTTCCAGCTTCTTGTACCTGAAATGGGAAAAGAAGAGAAAGGGTGGCCCCCAAGGGGCTCAGCACCTTTGCTGGTATGGTAATCCCGCAGCCCACATGCTACCGGGCCACGCACAACTACTTGTCGTCTAGCATGCGGTTGATTATATTTAAATCATGCATGTAACAGTAAACACACATCACATAACATTCGCCTCAACGGGCTCAACAAACGGATAATATATCCTTACTTAATAAGTCACTCATGGCATTCATCATCCCTAGAGTGTTCCTCCTCTAATGGAGCTACTTCCTTAATAGACGACACATACCCTTAAATCGGGTTATCCTTTAACGCCTCTTATCACAAACTGGGAATCATATCCATGATCCACACACTCCACATTATACAACCTACAACATACACTACATACAACACTTAACAACACTTTGCACGTTCCCACGTGCACAACATAATACCGCAATAGATATTGCATCACAACAAAAATACATAACATAACGGGAGTGGTTCTCTTAGGAACCGACCCAAACATTGTTTATACACTGGTGAGCCTAGAGGATGTTGCCAGTCTCATGATAAGCTCGTTATACAATAACAACAACACTCATTACCGTCCTAATAGTTGGACGAGTAACTTAAGTTAAGGCGGTTCGGGTTTGGAGGCCCGAACACACCACACAAACACATGTTCCCCCTAAACCGATCATAAGTCAGAATAGCTAAGCTTTGGAGTAAGCTAATGGGAGATCATAACCCGTGAGGGAAACAACCATAACAAAGAGAAGGGTAAGGCTAGGAAGGATACCCTCTCCCAAACAACGCGCGACCGGCCAAACCGGATTCCTCACCACTATTAGTACATACTTACTTTAGATATTAGTTAGAACCCCACTATGGAGTCTATCATAACTACACACCATACAGAATTACAACTGGGTTAAACACACAAGGGAGATCCCTACATTCACAAACACATATCACACAATTAACACACGCATAGCCGTGGTTAGAACGTCCCATGGTTCGGGTCGCTTACTCCGAATACCGAACTCTCATGTGATCCTAGACTCAGATAACTAAGGTTAACACTTCCGGGGTTAAATGGTATCGGAGTTGTACACGCCACATAAATGAATTACTGTAAACTCATTACATGTTTAATCTTACAACGTGGCAAACATACAGAAAAACACATTGGCATACAAGCCGGTGTAATCCGGTAGGACACAGGTTGCAAGAAAACCATACCTGTCACCGGAGTCCACTTTACCACGTCCACTTATGTTCCTCGAGCGATTCTCGAACAACTGTTAACATCACATGTGTTTTTATTAACATCGGGGTTTGCTTGATTATTTAATGTCAAATGCTTAACTTTCCCCGTTAACTTTGTTACATAACTTTACATTTTAACTTGTTTACTTTTACATTTTGATACAACTTTTAACTCACTTAATTGCCATTTAAAACTCACCTAACATGTCCTTAACAACCTTATAACATCATTACCTATCAATCCCCATCATTACATATCATTTCATAACCTCAAACCATGTTTTTGGTCCAACCGGACTTGCCGACCGGACTTACCCAAGTCCGGTCGATTCCAGAACACATTTCCGTCAAAATTTTCACTCCGACCGGACTTGTAAGTCCGGTCCTATGTCCGGTCCATTCCAGAACTAATTCCCACAGGGTAAACTGGGCCCGACCGAACTTGCAAGTCCGGTCGCAAGTCCGGTCTGCCCCAGATCTTTGTTTTCCTTTTTACATTCAACTCCAAACTTCACCCCATATATCCTAGTATACCCTAACCTCATTTAGGCACTTCAAACACACCTTTATCCATGTGCTAAACTCTTTTAAATCACTCACCAAAACCATTTTATCATTCACAAACTTCTTACAAAATTCCTAGCACTTGGAATGTTTTCTCCTTAAGATTTCTAGGTGGTATTTCACCTATAAGGACCACTACACTAAAATGCTTCTTCACCTTCATAACATCATCTCCCAAGCATCTCCTCTTACTAACCAAATCCTCTTTTCACAACTTCTTGAATTCCTTTCTCAAAACCTTACCTAAACATCATTTCTTCCTTGTACATCAACATTCCTAAACCTTAAACAAACTTCTCCAAGACTTAAACACATCCTCAAAACACACATTGAATTCCTAGAACTTCCAAGATACACCTAAATTCTTGCATCACTCTAAATCACCTTAATACATGTTTTCTTCTCAAGTAAACATTCATTCACCTTTAACACTTCCTAGTTCACCAAAACTCACTTAAACACTTAGAACTTCTTACACATTTCCCCAAATTGGCCATAGCTTCTCTTGTATTTACTCACATCCAAACACTTAGGTTTTTACCTTATTTCATTCAAGAACACCTAAAATCCATCAAGACATTTTTACACACAAACTTCACACATTAAGCACTACATCACAATATAGTGCATAACTTAAATTGCTTGGCACTTAGGCCCTTAAATACATGGCTCTTAGGCCCTTAAATTGCCTAAACCTTAAACACTGAATTTCCCACATAAGTAATGCCTTTGACATGCAAATACATACACCAATACATATGTTCTTTTACTAGTCTCCTTGAGAACACTTTACTAGGTCATTCACCATTTGCTCTTTAGGTAGTTTTAACAAGCATTATAAGCTTATTTCTCCTAAGGCATTAAACTACATTGAGATAGCATAATTACCTCTTTTCCTCACAAACTTCTTTCTTGTTTCCTTACAAACCGATAAGGTATTTGATTCCTTGTCAACTACTAAACATTATACAAACAACATAAGTATTCAAGCTTTAAGCTCCATCTCATTGTAAACCCTAGGTTTACATTATTTCAAAACATTAATGTAGTTGTTTTACCTTAATCTTTGGAGGGTGTTTGAATATCTATGAAGAGAGGACTCCACCTAGTCCTTGAAAGATTCAAATGGAGCTAGAAAAAAGCAACACAAGGAGCTCCATCAATGAATATTTTCGGTCACACACAAAACATGGAGGAAACTTGATTTTTCTTTGAGATTCCTTACCTAGAAGCAAAGGAGATCAATAAATGTGGAAAGACAAGCTCAAGCTCCATCAATGGTGGAACTCCATGGCACCGAAATGGTGATCTTCAAATTTTGAGAAGATAGAAATGAAGAGCTTGATGAGAGGAAGAGAACGGTGGTGTTTGTTTTTGATTTGGTTAAGTGAGCTAGGTTTTACAAGGGTTCAAAGATGGAAAATGGTGATGGTGTTGGTGTTGCTGTAGCAAACGTGAATGGAGAGCAAGAAGAAAGAAAGAAGACGTGTGAATTGAGAAGGGAAAGGAGAAATGAAGATAAGTTTGCTTTTACAAGATATTTGTGTTAATAAGTTACTTTCTTCTTTTTACTTTCTTTTCCTTCCTTCCTTTAATTGATTTTTACATGGTGGTGACTCACCTTACTAAAAACCGGCCCCCATCATATACTTAGGGGTAGTTTGGTCTTTGTTGACTCATTTAATACTTAACACAACATATGTTACAAACTAGCTTATAAAAATCACTATTCACCTAAACAAGGCACTTAGAAGTGAAATTTTTGATTTCCCACTAATATAGCCACCCAAATGTGATACTATATAGTACACATGTTAATTAAAGAGTAATTATGGACATTTAGCCATTCAAAACTCATTTACAAGACAATTTTTTCAAAAACGTGCTTTAAGACTCCTTAAAGCACATTTTGTGTTTTAACTTGTTTTCAAGCTTTGTTTTCTTTGGTAATTGATTTAATATGTTCATTAACATATTTATAAGGTATAGGTATGACCATTAGGTCTTTTACACATTTATCCCAAGCTTAGAGCACATTTTTGCTCATATTGACTTTAAGGTATTTTCTTGTGTTTTATTTGGTTTAACTGTCCACCAAAGTTTCCTAAGGACTTATTTAGCCCTATCAAATCATAATTAATGTTATCAAGTCTTGGTAGGCTCTTTGGGTCCTAACCAAGTTCACTCATAGCTTAAGCATGTTTTTGCTCAAACTGTGTCTTAATGCTTTATTATTTATTATGGTCTAAATTGTTCACTGATGTTACTAAGGCACTTTTAGCCTTTACATACCATAGTTTGATATTTAAAACCACATATCAAGGTTTGGGGTATTTCAATCTACCCCCCTTAAAAGAACTTTGTCCTCGAAGTTCACACTTTCCACACATCATTAGATTAGAACACAGGAATCACATGGAAATAAACTTCCATAACCAAACACACTTTACATCACAACCTCGGACTTAATGGTCCGGGCAACACATTCACATTCCACACATAACATAACATATCCACATGATAACCTCGGAATCTTTGGTCCGGGTATCTTAACAACACTTACACATACATAACAACCCCTTGGACTCACTGGTCTTGGGTAACATCACAACATTTGGACACATAGGTCCCCATAACATAACAGTCTTCAGACACTTAGGTCTATGTAAACACAACACATTTAGACTCATAGGTCTCAATAGCATACACTTTTAGGAGATCAAAGTCAAAATAACATTTATTACACATACCACACAACATGTCATAGCATGTATAACAATCAAAAATACTTTTACATACACACTGTGATCCCGCAGAACCCGGTCGCGATGGACACCTTCCGTCCCCGTGCCTTTGGGAGATTAAAATAATCACTTAAGTTTAAAATTTCCTTGTGAGGTTAAGTAAGAAGACTTTAATTATGTAAAGTATCCATCAACATTTTATAATACCAATTTAAAATCCTTTTGAAAAACACACAACTCCAAGTCCAACTTAAGCTCTTTGCTTCTTTTCTTAGCGTGGTTATTTGTGACCACTTATAGGGAGTTTCAAGAGTCATCCAACCCTGATGTGATCAGCATCAGTGTTGAACTATCCTTCCACCCCAATTTGTGTTCGGCTTCCCTTGATCGCATGCAATCAAGTTCACCTCCCACTTCATTTTCAAGCATCAGTAAATCACTCATTTCCAATTTTCTATCTTTTAAATCATTCTAATCATGATCATACATCTCCAAGGATAGAACTTCGTCCATCATTACCTCCATTCGCTTTAATCATGTGCCTAGGGAATCTTATTCTCACTAGGTTCTATGTCGGTTTCATACCCTTTTGCATCACTATAAAGTATATATATATATACACATATATTTTATCAAAATACAACACCTGTTTTACATTTATACACTGTCGGGGCTTTTGCTCCCCCCCGGGAGTTTCACTACTCCCCACACTTGTACTATCACACACAACTGTTAACAAACACACACACTTATCACAATGGTATTCGCATCTTCTGTGCGCAATTACCCCCATTAACCATGAATGAATGTGTATGTTTACGTAACACACACACCAATCATCAAAACAATAATATAATTTTGTGCTATGCACAATATAAGTCACATACACTACGTACACTTGTACGGTAATATACACTAAGTGGTTTTGCGCTCTACCCCCCTTAAAAGGGATTACGCCCACGTAATCAATCACTAAACATTGGCTTATAATGTTCTGCCGTCGTGAAGTGTTTTAACTTCCACGCGGCCTATTACACAATGGATTCTGATTAGAGGATCTTAACCATATTGGCGGTTTAGTTCCTAAACCAATAATTCTCATTGGAGTTGTTTAAACTCTTAGTTGGTTTCGATTCTGGCCTGTTAGGCTTTTAGGCGTTAATAATTAGCCATTCGCTCATGTTCACCATGTACATTCAACACTTGAATCACTGGCTCACTAGTTTCTGCTGTGAAACTCTAATAACTGTAGAGCTTAATTGCTCCATTTGTTATTCTTACTGTATTGTACATCCCCAATTGTCACCTTCATCTTGGTAACAATGGTTTCTCAACCGACGCGTGGTATCTCTTACCGTTAGCGAATTCGGTGAGTTATAAACTTTTTATCCACTTCCATAACAATTTACTGTGTATACAGCTATGTATTTCACAATGATTGACTTGTTGCCTTCCGACTTATTGTCGGTTGAGATTGAGCTACTACCTAGTGTGTAGTGCTCTCTCAGCTATTTACAACATTTGGGGTATATTCTATACCGATATTTGGCAGTTAGTGCTACTAAAGTCACTTACTGTTAATCATGTCTCCACATTTGGTTTTGTACAAGTACTCTTTATTGGTGCGGCCTTGCATTTCCTATGCATCGGCCATTATAACATTATTCCTCCAATTAACATGTTTCCTATTCCTAGCTATCCCACTCGATCATTACTGTGCAAGTGCAATACCAAAACACTCAGTCATACAGAGTGCAGAGGCGTAAACTCTTGACAGTAAATCCCTTATGCGACTCGCCATGGAATTCACACTGAGTTCCTCATCACATAGTACCGACCGTTGGCTTATTGCCCAGTCTGTATATCATCACTTGCTTGTATGTCCATTGAGTTTAACTCATAACGGGTCTTATCCGTCATATCCTTATTCAACAACACTTATACAGCGGTCGCTTACTGCGCACCGTGCTTATTGTATAACACTAACTCACATCGTATTTACTGTCACATCAACTTCTACGCATTTACTTACATTATTCACATTATGGTTCATCACTCATTTGGGTGACTACTGAATGCTCCTGGAGCGTTGCTCACTCGAGTCTCAAACCGATGTTATTTAGCTCGGTGCTTCACTTTATACACACATACTATTAAACTAACTGCTCTTTTCCAGTAATAACGTCGTCCATCCTTAAATATTTCTTGAACTTGATCCACATAACTACCGCTTCTGCGGTTTCAGAATATCGAGAGGTATCCCCACTCTTAATGCAGTGGTTTGTTTACCACTCTATTCACTTATATAACATAAACTTATGCAATCAATCTAATTTTTCATAACGCATTTTATTTGTGGCTTATAAGCCTTACCGCCTTGAGCTGCGCTCATTGTAGGCTGTCCAAACACATGTACTTCTCTGTACAACATTTCATGATTTGGATATTATATTGGGCTCCATGACAAGTCGTTGCATCACGTTTCCTTTTACGGGATGCCCCTTAAGATTGTCAGTCCGTCTCCTGACAGCTTATGTCTAAACTGGGTGTTAGTTTCAACCCTTGTGTTTCTGTCATGTCATTTTGTGCCATTATTGTTGATGCAAACACCCTTCGAGGATTGCTCCTGGGTGTTGCTAAGTTATTCCATCACATCTGGCTTACACTTATTGGTATATTCGGTTAGCCACGCCGTTTGCATTCTTAACTGGTTTATTATCTTCTTCTGTGAAGATCAACATTTCCTGGTATTGTAGGTATTCATTCTGGGAGTTTCATCCCGTTCATTGTACGTTAATGTGTCCACATTAGTCATCTACTTGCCATGTACAGGCTAGGTCACCGTTCCAGCTAACATATTTATCCCTAAGGATCCTTAAGACATATGTGATGTCTTTACATAACAGTTTGTGCCCTTCGCACTTCCTAACTCTTAAACATTTCCTTGAGAGGAATTCACTAATCCTTTTAGTCTCGTTAACTTAACTGAGTTCCTTAGCTTCAACTATTCCTTGTAATCCTTAGCTCTTGTTTGATTTATACTGCTGACTGTAGACGGAGTCGACTACTTCCCGTGTTTCGGACTCCACTCGTATACATATGTGGGGTACCATAATGATACATTGCTACCTACCCAACTAACCCATAAGTAGGTCTGTCAGGCCCACAAGCTCCTATCGGAGTGCGGTCGTCCCACAATTCAGTTGGTACACTCGTAGTGTCCGTCACACGCCTAGGTGAAGTATTCTGTTGTCAACTCCCTTATATTGTCCCCTGACAATATACGTTCCGTGCTTCCCGAACTTAATCGAAGGAAAGTTCATCCACTGTTGTATCTTATCATCTGCCCTAGGTTTTACTGGTTTGGTTTAAAAGAAGGTTGGAAAGAAGTGTTGGTTTGAAAGAAAATCTGGTTTTGAAAAGAAAAGGGTTAGATAAATCTGGGTTTGAAAGAAAATTTCATGGTTTCACAAATCTTCTTACCTTAACCATGTCTAGCTCCTTGCTGACTGGTGTACTTACAATTACAGAGGTTAGGCTAACAGGCCCTTCCACTGTTATTACGATCACACTTAATTTTATGGTACTTTACCAAGTACTTTGTATTTGTTAAAATTTCTCCGAACAGCCCTGTTATAGCAGCACTTGCCATGGCAAGTGCGCCATGCTAACTGGCTATCGGTTCAACACTTACCGGTTGCGGATTGTTCTTACCCGCACTGTCATCAGTGGCCTTGTTGGCCCTCACTGATCTTACTGTCTTGATAATAACTTTCTAGGTGACTTCTCACTGTCTTCACATGACGATCATCAACTAGGGGTTTCCCATTCTGGGAGACCCCTTTTTCTTGGTATTGTTCTCTTTGTAGCCCGTTCCACGTATTCGTCGTGGTTACTGAGACTTGTCTCTTGTTTGGGCACTACGTTGTAGTTCCTTTGTCGGTTGGTATACCGTTGGTGTATTATTTATCAACTGTGGTTCCGTAGACACTCGTCTCGGGTTTTATTAATCATTTCTTGCCTGTTGCACGGTTGGTGCGTTGCAAGTTGGTTATTCTCGACTGCTTGGCATGTCGACCCAGGTTGCCGGAGATTCTATTCTTTCTATACACTGATTCTTCATTCTTTGCTATTAAATGCGGTTAACATTGTTCAGGGAGACCGTCTCCGGATTCCCAGTTTTCGGGATCTACCGTATGACAGGTTCTCCGTACCTTTAGAGGTATTTAATAACAGCCAGATCGGGTATTCCCGAGTATGAGAGTGACTCCCATCTCTCTGGCATTGTTCCCAAGTTAAAAACAGGGGTTGTGGAGGGCGGGTTGGATATAGTAGGTTTCCAGTATTCACTGGTAGTTCCTTACTAGCGTATTCTCACGCTATCACTCAACCCTTAACCCAAAAGTACTTAAATCCTAAACTCGGTACTTCCTAAGCTCGGTTAATTCAGTCATCAGAGCGATACTTCGCTCTGATACCACTTTTGTAACACCCATCCAACAATACACACTTACAATAACGCAGCGGAAAACAACCTCATCAGATTACTATCTCGTTGGTGTTACACGCCGTTAGCCACCAGTGGCTAACAAGGCTAATACAGATACACATTGTACCGGTCTGATGGGCTAATTCCCGAGCGACTACACCTTAACATCCCTTCCATTAACACAACAACACATACACATACCTTCAAACTGTACCGAAGTATTACAAATTGATGCCGGATAAACGTTCGGTCTTACTACACCTACTGTACATATACGACTTAACGATTACCCATGTTACAACGACTACCCCGTCCTCTCTCGAACGGCTTCCAGCTTCTGTACCTGAAATGGGGAAAAGAAGAGAAAGGGTGGCCCCCAAGGGGCTCAGCACCTTTGCTGTATGGTAATCCCGCAGCCCACATGCTACCGGGGCCACGCACAACTACTTGTCGTCTAGCATGCGGTTTGATTATATTTAAATCATGCATGTAACAGTAAACACACATCACATAACATTCGCTCAACGGGCTCAAACCAAACGGATAATTATCCTTACTTAATAAGTCACTCATGGCATTCATCATCCCTAGAGTGTTCCTCCTCTAATGGAGCTACTTCCTTAATAGTGACACATACCTTAAATCGGGTTATCCTTTAACGCCTTTATCACAAACTGGGAATCATATCCATGATCCACACACTCCACATTATACAACCTACAACATACACTACATACACACTTAACAACACTTTGCACGTTCCCACGTGCACCAACAAATACCGCAATAGATATGCATCACAACAAAAAATACATAAACATAACGGGAGTGGTTCTCTTAGGAACCGACCCAACATTTGGTTTATACACTGGTGAGCCTAGAGGATGTTGCCAGTCTCATGATAAGCTCGTAACAATAACAACCAACACTCATTACCGTCCTAATAGTTGGACGAGTAACTTAGTTAAGGGTTCGGTTGGAGGCACGAACACACCACACAAACACATGTTCCCCCTAAACCGATCATAAGTCAGAATAGCTAAGCTTTGGAGTAAGCTTAATGGGAGATCATAACCCGTGAGGGAAACAACCTAACAAAGAGAAGGTAAGGCTAGGAAGGATACCCTCTCCCAACAACGCGCGACCGGCCAAACCGGATTCCTCACACCACTATTAGTATAACTTTTACTGTGTAGATATTAGGTTAGAACCCCACTATGGAGTCTATCATAACTACACACCATACAGAATTAAAGGGTAAACACACAAGGGAGACCTATTCACAAACACATATAACACAATAACACAGCATAGCCGTGGTTAGAACGTCCCATGGTTCGGGTCGTTTACCCGAATACGAACTCTCATGTGATACTAGACTCAGATAACTAAGGTTAACACTTCGGGGTTAATGGTATCGGAGTTGTACACGCCACCATAATGAATTACTGTAAACTCATACATGTTTAATCTTACAACGTGGCAACATACAGAAAACCAACATTGGCATACAAGCCGTTGTAATCCGGTAGGACCAGGTTGCAAGAAACCATACCTGTCACCGGAGTCCACTTTACCACGTCCACCTTATGTTCCTCGAGCGATTCTCGAACAATGTTAACATCACATGTGTTTTTTGAACAGGGGTTTGCTTGATTATTTAATGTCAAATGCTTAACTTTCCCGTTAACTTTGTTACATAATTTACATTTTAACTTGTTTTACTTTACATTTTGATACAACTTTTCACTAACTTAATTGCCATTTAAAATCACCTAAACATGTCCTTAACAACCTTATAACATCATTACTATCATCCCCATCATTACATATCCATTCATAACCTCAAACCATGTTTTTGGTCGCCGAACTTGCCCGACCGGACTTACCCAAGTCCGGTCGATTCCCAGAACCATTCCGTCAAAAATTTCAGTCCGACCGGACTTGTAAGTCCGGTCCTATGTCCGGTCCATTCCAGAAACTAATTCCCACAGGGTAAACTGGGCCCGACCGACTTGCAGTCCGGTCGCAAGTCCGGTCTGCCCCAGATCTTTTGTTTCCTTTTTACATTCAACTCCAAACTTACCCCATATATCCTAGATACCCTAACCTCATTTAGGCACTTCAAACACACCTTTATCCATGTGCTAAACTCTTTTAAACACTCACAAAACCATTCATCATTCACAAACTTCTTACAAAATTCCTAGCACTTGGAATGTTTTCTCCTTAGATTTCTAGGTGGTATTTCACCTATAAGGACCACTACACTAAAATGCTTCTTCACCTTCATAACATCATCTCCCAAGCATCTCCTCTTACTAACCAAATCCTCTTTTCACAACTTCTTGAATTCCTTTCTCAAAACCTTACCTAAACATCATTTCTTCCTTGTACATCAACATTCCTAAACCTTAAACAACTTCTCCAAGACTTAAACACTCCTCAAAACACACATTGAATTCCTAGAACTTCCAAGATAACACCTAAATTCTTGCATCACTCTAAATCACCTTAATACATGTTTTCTTCTCAAGTAAACATTCATTCACCTTTAACACTTCCTAGTTCACCAAAACTCACTTAAACACTTAGAACTTCTTACACATTTCCCCAAATTTGGCCATAGCTTCTCTTGTATTTACTCACATCCAAACACTTAGGTTTTTACCTTATTTCATTCAAGAACACCTAAAATCCATCAAGAACATTTTTACACACAAACTTCACACATTAAGCACTACATCACAATATAGTGCATAACTTAAATTGCTTGGCACTTAGGCCCTTAAATAACATGGCTCTTAGGCCCTTAAATTGCCTAAACCTTAAACACTGAATTTCCCACATAAGTAATGCCTTTGACCTGCAAATACATACACCAATACATATGTTCTTTTACTAGTCTCCTTGAGAACACTTTACTAGGTCATTCACCATTTGCTCTTTAGGTAGTTTTAACAAGCATTATAAGCTTATTTCTCCTAAGGCATTAACTACATTGAGATAGCATAATTACCTCTTTTCCTCACAAACTTCTTTTCTTTTTCCTTACAAACCGATAAGGTATTTGATTCCTTGTCAACTACTAAACATTATACAAACAACATAATGAGTATTCAAGCTTTAGCTCCATCTCATTGTAAACCCTAGGTTTACATTATTTCAAAACATTAATGTAGTTGTTTTACCTTAATCTTTGGAGGGTGTTTGAATATCTATGAAGAGAGGACTCCACCTAGTCCTGTGAAAGATTCAAATGGAGCTAGAACAAAGCAACACAAGAGCTCCATCAATGAATATTTTCGGTCACACACAAAACATGGAGGAAACTTGATTTTTCTTTGAGATTCCTTACCTAGAAGCAAAGGAGATCAATAATATGTGGAAAGACAAGCTCAAGCTCCATCAATGGTGGAACTCCATGGCACCGAATGGTGATCTTCAAATTTTGAGAAGATAGAAATGAAGAGCTTGATGAGAGGAGAAACGGTGGTGTTTGTTTTTGATTTGGTTAAGTGAGCTAGGTTTTACAAGGGTTCAAAGATGGAAAATGGTGATGGTGTTGGTGTTGCTGTAGCAAACGTGAATGGAGAGCAAGAAGAAGAAAGAAGACGTGTGAATTGAGAAGGGAAAGGAGAAATGAAGATAAGTTTGCTTTTACAAGATATTGTGTTAATAAGTTACTTTCTTCTTTTTACTTTCTTTTCCTTCCTTCCTTTAATTGATTTTTACATGGTGGTGACTCACCTTACTAAAAACCGGCCCCCATCATACTTAGGGTAGTTTGGTCTTTGTTGACTCATTTAATACTTAACACAACATATGTTACAAACTAGCTTAAAAATCACTATTCACCTAAACAAGGCACTTAGAAGTGAAATTTTTGATTTCCCACTAATATAGCCACCCAAATGTGATACTATATATTACATGTTAATTAAAGAGTAATGATGGACATTTAGCCATTCAAAACTCATTTACAAGACAATTTTTTCAAAAACGTGCTTTAAGACTCCTTAAAGCACATTTGTGTTTTAACTTGTTTTCAAGCTTGGTTTTTCTTTGGTAATTGATTTAATATGTTCATTAACATATTTATAAGGTATAGGTATGACCATTAGGTCTTTTACACATTTATCCCAAGCTTAGAGCACATTTTTGCTCATATTGACTTTAAGGTATTTTCTTGTGTTTTATTTGGTTTAACTGTCCACCAAAGTTTCCTAAGGACTTATTTAGCCCTATCGAATCATAATTAAATGTTATCAAGTCTTGGTAGGCTCTTTGGATCCTAACCAAGTTCACTCATAGCTTAGAGCATGTTTTTGCTCAAACTGTGTCTTAATGCTTTATTGTATTTATTATGGTCTAAATTGTTCACTGATGTTACTAAGGCACTTTTAGCCTTTACATACCATAGTTTGATATTTAAACCACATATCAAGGTTTGGGGTATTTCAACTATAAACTTCTACCATTTTAACAATAAACTCAGGAATTTTAATTAGTTCGTTGACCGGTCCTTGTACAATAAACCCTGATTAATTTAAATAACAAGCTGCAATCCTTGCCCAAGTTATTACAAATTAATCGCTTTATTAACAATTCCTGTTGGAGACAGATTAACCTATAGGCGAACCTCGCTTCTAGTCATCAACCCGTTTTGACTTCTTCTGTCTAGAACCTTGTCTCAGCACCGCATTTTAACAAGAGAACTACAAATATCACTTTAATAATTGGCCTGAATATTAAAGCGCATTAAGAACGAGAATCAAAATATTGCTTGAACAGATTATAGTAGAAAATATACGTAACACGATTGTATAAAATAAGCTTGCTTTCCAACCCGGGAGGCTAAAGTTATTACTCACACATAATTATAAAAACAAACAGCGTAAGTACGACAGACATTAAAACTGAATAGATTTAACTGATAATATTTGGACGGAGGTTGGACAGAACAACGGTATGGAAAATGGAATGTTTTTATGGGATGAGATGAAGTGAGGATTTATGTGGAGATTATGTAGATGAGATGTATGATTTTTGGAGAGAAAATGGAGATTTTTAGGGAAAAATGGCATAAGTTTGGAGGTGGAATGAGATATGGATTAATGGAGGGTTGTAGGTGTATTTATAGAGAAATATAGGTAAAAGGGGGAGTAAGGCGGTGGTGTTAACGTGTGAAGAGATAATGATTTTATCTCTTCACACTGCTGCTGTTGCGCCTGTACGCTGGCAAGATCGACATGTCCGGACCACCGTCCGGACCAGACTGGTCCGGACATGTCGATTTTCTTCTCGGGTGCTGGCGTGTCTTCGTCCGGACCAGGTGATCCGGACACTGGTCCGGACCAAGGGTCTTTTGCCTCTAAAATGTTCGTTTTAGCTCCGATTTGATCCCCGTTTTCGCCTACGCGTTCGTCTCTTCTGTACTTTGCTCCTAGCTTGGTTTTCCTCATGTTTAACCAATAAATTTGTGAGATAATCAATAAAACATAACTAGAGGAAAAACATACGATAAGTGAGTAATATTATCCTGAAAGTAAGTAAGTACAAGGTAAATTAAACCCTTAAATGTCTATGTATTTCTCACTTATCAAACTCCCCCACACTTATCTTTTGCTTGTCCTCAAGCAAATCTTTCTGACATAATGTTTAAACAAGTTAAACAGATAATAATCAAGGAGAGCACAGAAGAGGTAATTGCCAATCTTTTCAGATTTTAAAAGGGTACTAATAACATTAAATTTATTTAGATATATTCTCTATTTCTGAGAATAACTCTGAAATCCTACAAAAGAAAGAGAAGCAGTACCATGAGAATTCTGCTTTTAACCTGAGCCAATCCACCATTTTCTTTCACATTTCCTTTGAACGACAAGGGGCATGAAGTAAAATCCTATTCCATTATACCTTTCAATGCCACATACTCATGATCCATGAAGAAGTTTCTATCATTTTGGTACAGAATGCACAGATACTTCAATTTTGAAGTTCATTTTTTTTTTACCTCAGACTTTTCTCTCCACCCTTGAAGCGGTTTTGGGTCTACTATCCCAGATACCGAGTACCTTAGGTAGCCGGGTGATGAAGCACCCCTAAGAACTTAATAACCGAGTGGACGAGGCCTGTTTAGGATCAAAATATGCCTGTTTGGATCAGAGGAGTACCTTGCCTTGTTCTTTTTCCACCATTTCTTTCCAAATCAAATCCAGGCTCAAAGTCAAAACAAAATTCAAATGACAATTTCCTCAGAATTTTTAGCATTGAGTAAGGAGCAGAGTGTTTTTTTATGTACCCTTTAAACCTGTTAACACCGGCATTACTCCCTATATGGCTCCTTCTTTGATTATTAATCACTTAACAAATTTAAACACAGTGTCGAAAAAGAGACAACTTAAGAGCAAGCTTTTGATTATTATCTCTCCCCCACACTTGAACCAAAGCAATGCCCTCATTGCATAGAAAGAATTAAAAACAGGGCATGCAAACTACCTGGTAATGATCACAAAGCATGGTAATAGGAAATATTGAAAATTTAAAGAGCAAGGTAAAGATAGTGTACTCCCCAGATTTATGCAGAATATGTAGTGTAGCTCCCCCACACTTGAGTTCAGCTGTCGATGTGCAAGATGTTCCTGGAATAAATATTCTAAACAGCCAGAAGAACTCAAGTTAATTCTCCTCTCTCTCTCTCTCTTTCTTTTTATTTCACTCTTTTTTTATCATAAAATAAGATACAAATATAAGCACAATATAGATTAAAAAGATAGATAGTAGGGTGCCTCCTACCAAGCTGCCCATCTTTATGGTCTTTGGCTAGACCGTACCTGAGTACTTTAAGTTGTGACTGGATCTTTGAGAAGAAGCGCAGAAGCCTCTTCGTTGTCTAATGTGGTTCCCAGAAATAGTTTTATTCGAGCTCCATTTACTTTAAACGATCCTCCTTTCTTATTGTCCAATTCCACAGCTCCATAAGGAGAGGTGGATATGATTGTAAATGGTCCAGACCAGAAGGATTTTAACTTACCTGGGAAGAACTTAAGTCTGGAGTTATAAAGAAGGACCTGATCTCCTGTTTGAATTCTCGCTTGGCAATCATCTTATCGTGCCAACGCTTGGTCTTCTCCTTATAAATCACTGCATTTTCATATGAGTCATTCCGAAGTTCCTCTAGCTCAGTCAACTGGAACTTCCTCTTTTCACCGGCTTGTTGTAGATCAAAGTTTAACACCTTCAGAGCCCAATAAGATTTGTGCTCTAATTCCACAGGCAAGTGGCATGCCTTCCCAAAAACTAGTTTGTAGGGAGACACGCCAATAGGTGTTTTGAAGGCGGTGCGGTATGCCCATAGTGCATCGTCCAATTTCAGAGACCAATCCTTTCGAGAAGAGCTCACCGTCTTCTGCAGAATCCATTTTAGCTCTCTATTTGTTATCTCTGCCTGACCATTCGTTTGAGGATGGTATGGTAGAGCAACCTTATGTCGGACTCCATATTTCTTCAGGAGAGCATCAAACTGGCGATTGCAGAAGTGAGATCCACCATCGCTGATTATTGCTCTAGGAACGCCGAATCGAGTGAATATTTCTTCTTTATAAACTTCATCACAACTTTACCATCATTAGTAGAGCAAGCAAGGGCTTCCGCCCATTTAGAGACATAATCAACTGCTACTAAGATGTATAAATTTCCACAAGAATTTGGGAAGGGTCCCATAAAATCAATCCCCCAAACATCAAATAATTCAACCTCCAGCATATTGTTCAAGGGTAGTTCATTACGGCGAGAAATGTTACCTTGCCTTTGACACCGATCACAAGTAGACACAAAAGCATGACAATCTTTGTGAAGGGTGTTCCAATAGAAACCGGATTCAAGTACCTTAGCAGCTGTACGGGTTGCACCGTGATGTCCGCCGGTTTCTCTAGAATGGCAATGGAGAAGGATATTTCTGATTTCCGTCTGTGGCACACATCTCCTTATAATACCATCTGCACAGATTTTGAAAAGAAATGGATCATCCCATAAATAATGTTTGACAATCGAAAAGAACCTTTTTCGCTGCTGATATGTCATATCAGCTGGGATGATCTTTAGCCAGATAATTGGCAATATCGGCAAACCAAGGGTCTCCTGCCGTTTGGATTGTGAATACTGCCTCGTCCGGGAAAAACTCATTGATGGGTCTTTCGTCTTCTGGTCCCTCCATCCTTGACAAGTGGTCAGCCACGACATTCTGGATACCTCTCTTATCTCTTATCTCTATGTCGAATTCTTGTAAGAGAAGTATCCATCTTATCAACCTGGGTTTTGCATCTGCTTTGGCAAATAAATACTTGAGGGCAGAATGATCAGTATGAATAATAACCTTACTACCCAATAAATATGGACGGAATTTATCCAAAGCAAAGACGACTGCCAGCAATTCTTTTTCGGTGGTGGCATAATTTTTCTGAGCATCATTTAGAGTACGACTTGCATAATAAATGACTCTCAGAATTTTATCCATTTTTTGGCACAAAACAGCACCCACCGCATAATCACTGGCGTCACACATGATTTCAAAAGGTTGGGACCAGTCGGGTGATACCACAATAGGAGCAGAGACAAGTTTTTCTTTTAACAAATTAAAAGCTGCTAAACATTCATCAGAAAAATGAAATTTAGCATCTTTAGTCAGTAGAGTACAGAGAGGCTTAGAAATCTTGGAAAAGTTTTTAATGAATCTTCTGTAAAAACCAGCATGTCCAAGAAAACTTCGAATACCTCTTACAGTAGTAGGAGGTGGGAGTTTTTCTATTACCTCAATCGCGATCCACCTCAATACCTTTTGAAGACACGTTATGTCCTAGCACGATCCCTTCTCGAACCATGAAGTGACATTTCTCCCAGTTCAGGACTAGATTTGTGTCTTCACACCTGGCCAAAATAAGATCAAGATTCTCCAGGCAAGTGTCAAATGTCGAACCAAAGACAGAGAAGTCATCCATAAAGACTTCTATACATTTTTCAATGTAGTCAGAGAAAATAGCCATCATGCACCGTTGAAAAGTAGCTGGTGCATTACACAATCCGAACGACATTCTTTTATAAGCATATGTTCCATAAGGACAGGTAAAAGTAGTTTTATCCTGATCTTCTGGAGCAATTGGGATCTGAAAGTATCCTGAATAGCCATCTAGAAAACAGTAGTAATCTTGCTAACCTTTCCAGCATTTGGTCAATAAAGGGCAAGGGAAAATGATCCTTACGTGTAGCAGTATTCAATTTTTGTAGTCTATACAAACTCTCCATCCGGTAGTAGTGCGTTGAGGAATCAACTCACCTTTCTCGTTAGGAACTACAGTTATTCCGCCCTTTTTTGGAACTACCTGCACTGGACTTACCCACTTGCTATCTGAAATTGGATAAATGCCAGCGTCAAGTAGTTTTATTACCTCTTTCTTGACCACCTCTTTTAGAACGGGATTGAGACGCCTCTGTGGTTGTGCTAATGCCCTGAATCATCTTCCATATATTCGATGAGAGCACAGAGATGGGCTTATTCCTTTGATATCCGCTATCGACCAACCGATAGCGGTCGTATGTTTGCGTAGTACCCCTAAAAGTTGCTTTCCTGCACATCTGATAATTTAGATGAGATAATAACTGGTAAATCAGATGGCTTTTTAGAAAAGCGTATTTTAAATGAGGGGGAAGAGGTTTCATTTCGACTGTAGGTGCTTTTTCGATGGATGGCTTTGGTCTGTCTGCGTTTCTTTCTACTGGCTCGAATATTTGTTGGTAGGAACGGAAATATGGCTTATGCTTGTTTAACTCTTCAGCCATGAGAGCAATATCAGGATTTTCGTCATCAGCTTCACAAGATGCCATAAGACATCTTTCCAAAATCGTTTCTTCATCTTTGCTGAGGAACGTCTCCTGTACTAAAGAGTCAATAGTGTCAATAGAAAAACAGATTTGTGTATCAGAAGGACGCTTCATGTTCCGGGTCATGTCAAAAACTACCTGCTCATCATGAAGTCTTAAAATTATTTTACCTCCTTCAACATCAATTAAAGTTCTTGCAGTTCTCATAAAAGGTCTACCTAGGATTAGTGGAACATCTTTATCTTCCTCAATGTCAATAACAATGAAATCAGCAGGGAAAATAAATTTGCCAACAGAAACCACTAAATCTTCAACTTTTCCTTTAGGGTGGATTATGGAACGATCAGCTAGTTGTAGCTGCACAGGAGTAGGAGAGCATTGACCTATACCTAATTTCTTAAAGATAGATAAAGGCATTAAGTTAATACTTGCTCCTAAATCGCATAACCCGTTACCACAATTTATGTCTTCAATTGCGCAAGGAATGATAGGGAGACCTGGATCTCCCAACTTCGGTGGTAGCTTCTTTAAGAGTACTGCAGACTCTTTCGGTCAATTTTACCGTGTCATTTTCCTGTAAAGATCGCCTGTTAGACAAGATATCTTTCATAAATTTTGCATAAATAGGCATTTGGTTAAGGCATCAGAAAAAGGAATATTAATAGTTAATTTCTTAAAAATGTTAAGAAATTTTCCAAATTGGTCATCCAAATTCTTTTTCTTTAATCTATCAGGAAATGGGATTGGAATATCATATGAAACCTGTGACGGTTTAATAGTAAGGGATGCAGGAGACTCCTTCTCCTTGGGAATGGTTACGTCTTCTTTGTCAGATTTTTGTTCATCAGATTTCTTCTCAGCTTCAGGGACATCGGATACCAGCTCTTTTCCGCTTCTCAGGGTTATTGCTTTTGCATGCTCCCTGGATTTGGATCAGTTTGGCTAGGGAGTGACCCTGTTGGTCTTTGAGCCAGCTGTTGGGAAATCTGACCTATCTGTCTCTCTAAATTTGAGGTTATGGTAGCCTGATCAGCAACTTTGGCTTCTATCTCAGCAAATTTTGAATTTGTCACCTGACCTTGTTTAAAAGCTGATTCATCATGCTTTCAGTTCGCCCATATCTCCTTGTGAGTTGGTGGCTGCTCCTGTTGTCGGTTGTACTGCGGTTGTCGGTTTTGGTTGAAACCTTGGTTGCTTACTGTGGATCATAATTCCTCCATGGTTGTTGATTACTCCTCCAATTGTTTTGGTTGTAGAGTTTGATAAGGATTGGTGTCTGTTGTTATCAATTTACCTCTTCAAGGGTCCTGTTGCAACCTGAACCATCGCAGTCTGAGGTTTCATGAGCTCCTCCACAGTTTTCGCAACAGGGAGTCAGATACGGGGAAGTGGCCACTATTCACAACTTTTTGTTGTGGTTGACTAAGCGTTAGTTTCTCCACAACTTTTGTGAGTGCAGCTAGTTGAGCAGATACATCCTGCGGGGGAATACTGTAGATACCGGTTTCTTCTTTACTTCACCTCTTCCCTTGTTTTTACACCATTGTCTGGTACTGGCGGTCATCTGGTCCAGTAGTTCAACTGCTTCTTCTCCGGTCATTTTCATAAAATTTCCTCCAGACGAGGAACTTAGCAACAATTTGTTAGAATCATTTAAACCTCTAAAGAATGATAAACAAGTTCCTGGCTACTCATACCGTGATGTGGGCATAATATCTGTAATTCTTTGAATCTATCCCACGAATCATAAAGAGACTCGCCTGGTTCTTGGTAGAAGTTGATCTCAGCAATTTTCTCTTGTTTTGGACGGGGGATAGTATTTCGCCAGAAATTTGTTTGCTAATTCGGCCCAACTGTGGATACTGCTGGGTTGTAAACTTCTCAGCCACCTGGAGCGCCATCTTTCAAGGAATAGGGAAACAATTGCAGACGGATGCGCTCGTTTAGATTTCCTGTTTTGTTAAAAGTGTTACAAAAATCAAGAAATGCAGATATATGGTGTGGAGCATCATCTGAATCTAGCCCGCTGTATTGGCCCTGGTGGTAGAGTGTGGTGATAAAACTTGTTTTGAATTGCCAGGCATCCAGTTCAGCCTGTGAGACTTGAGGAAGGACAATAGCAGAAGGCCTCCCTTCAACTGAAGGTTGCTGGTACTCGCAGAGAGTTTGTCGATTTGTCATCTCAGTTTGTTGTTGTCGCCTTCTTTGGTGGAGAAATCTCTCAATCTCAGGTTCAAGATCGTTTTGAGGACTACCTGCAGATCGAGTTCGACGCATATATAGAAATAAAATGCAGTTGGAAAAATGGAAAACAGCTAAAGGAAACAAAAGAATAATTAAAGGTTAAGATAAACTAAAGAAAATTAAATAACAAAATTAGAAAGAAGCAATTAACAAACAAAGAACTATATTTTTTTTTGAGAGTAAATAAAGCGAAACAAAATGAACAAGAAGGAATGAAAATTAAATGCAGTTTCACTAAAAACTAAAATAAAATAAAGAACTAAATTTAAATTGCTGGAATTTAACTGACTGAAAATTAAATGACTGAAAATTAAATGTTAGAAATTAGTTTACAGGAAATTTAAATGTTAGTAGTTAGATTGCTGAAATTTAAATTACAGAAATTAAAATGTTAGGAATTAGTGTACTGAAATTTAGAAGTTAGTTTACTGAAATTAAATGACAAAAATTTAAATGACAAAAATTAAAAGTTAGTAGTTAGATGACAGAATTTAAAAGTTAGATTACTGAATTTAAATGTTAGAGTACAGAAATTTAAATGTTAGATTACAGAAATTTAAAAGTTAGAAGTTAATTTACTGAAATTTAAAGGACAATGGAAATTAAATGACTGAAAATAAAGAGCTGAAATTAAATGTCAGAAATTAGATGTCCGAAGTTAGATGTCCAAAGTTAGATGTCTGAAATTAGATGTCAGAAATTAAACAAACAACAAATAATATAAATAAAATTAAAGAGCAGCAAAAGCTAAACAGAAAACTCAATAAAATTTAAAACTGTCAGTTAACCGTGCCGGAGGTCCCCGGCAACGGCGCCAAAAACTTGTTGGAGAAATATGTGACTACTTCTACCACTTAAGCAGTGTACCTAATCGTTTTACGGAATAGTGGAATTGTGGGGTGTCGAACTCTTGGGGACCTTGCTGTGGTTTAACTGATAGTGTAAATTAACTGAGAATTCTAATTAGACTGTTGAATAGAAACTCATCATTTTTAGGAAGGTTGTGGTTTAACACTTAATGTAAATAAAAACAGTAAAAGAACAATTAATTAGAACAGAATAATAATAGGTTTTAAAACTCTTTTGTTTTTAAGAAGCACCCTGGGTTGTTCTGCTCACCTATTTTATATACCAATTATATTACTATAAACTTCTACCATTTTAACAATAAACTCAGGAATTTTAATTAGTTCGTTGACCGGTCCTTGTACAATAAACCCTGATTAATTTAAATAACAAGCTGCAATCCTTGCCCAAGTTATTATAAATTAATCGCTTTATTAACAATTCCTGTTGGAGACAGATTAACCTATAGGCGAACCTCGCTTCTAGTCATTAACCCGTTTTGACTTCTTCTGTCTAGAACCTTGTCTCAGCACCGCATTTTAACAAGAGAACTACAAATATCACTTTAATAATTGGCCTGAATATTAAAGCGCATTAAGAACGAGAATCAAAATATTGCTTGAACAGATTATAGTAGAAAATATACGTAACACGATTGTATAAAATAAGCTTGCTTTCCAACCCGGGAGGCTAAAGTTATTACTCACACATAATTATAAAAACAAACAGCGTAAGTACGACAGACATTAAAACTGAATAGATTTAGATAATATTTGGATGGAGATTGGCGCAAACGATTTATTTGACGTATTAAATGCTAAGAATTAATCCTAGAAATTAACAGTTCAATAGATCGTCGGGTTGCAAAAATCCCGGTCGCAGTAGTATAGCAATTTATGAAGCGCCAGTGTCAATCCACGGGACTTGATAAAGTAAGTCTAGCCTAAGACAATGGGTAATTCAAAAGGGGTTGTTTTGTTTTGGGATTTAAATAAATAACAAGAATGAAATATTAAAATAACAATCAAGAAAATAAATAACAGATAAAATAAAATGATAGATGATATGGATGAACGGGGCTCTCTGGGTTCAGGTTAAACCGTTTGATTAATTATGTCTACTGGTTAATTAAAGATAGATTGGCAAAATCCTAATATTTTCTTAAGCTAAATCATAGTCTCAGAAGAACTCATTTACCAGAAATGCAGGACCTAGTCTAGTTCAAGCAGAAACACTGTAAAGATTAAGTACGAGGAATATAATTTGCGTCTGAAGGAATAATTAATTAATCCAATCAATAATTCCACAGATATACAGATTAATTTAACCTATCTATTTATCACTTGGTCGGTCAAAATAGATTTAGTAAAACAATTTAATAAAACTCATGACATTTATTAAAAACGCAACAAACATTAATCGTAACAATCCGCAATTAATTAAAACCAGTAAAATATAAATTAAAACAAACTGCAGTAAACCATCACCCAGAGTAAATATAAACTACTCACTCTTATTTCAAGATGAAATAAATATTAACAAGTATCAAATGTTATAAAATACTAAGAATGTAATATTAACAATATAAATGTAAAGCATAAGTTTAGAAAAACCATTTTAAATGAACCGGTCCGGTTCGGTTCTCTTTTCTTTCTTCCGGTCCGCCCAAATCTTCCAAACCCATATCATTTTTGTCGTCTTCCCCGTTCTTCAGATCCCTGTTCTCTTTTGTGATTCTCTCCTCACCGACGTACTTATATATTCTCGATTCCGCCGCCTCTCCTCTGCCTCGTGTGATTCTTGATCTCTTGATCTCTCGCCCTCTCCTTCTCTACGCCGTCGGTGTCGAATGTAAAGGTGCGAATGAAGAGGCGATGGTGATGCCGGTGAATGAGACGAGGTCGGTGAGGCGGTGGTGATCGCATGAAGACCGTGACGACGATGATGGGTGGTGATGGAGAGGATGTGTGATTGGCGGAGATGAATGACGTAGATGATGATGATGACGAGTTACGAGGGTGAATGGATGTGGTGCGCTGTCGATGGTGAATGGCGTGAGATGATGCGGGTTGAGATCTTCTCTGTTCGACGATGGCGGTGTGTGCAGTGCAGTTTCGAAAGATAAGACAATGCCTTGGTGATGAAGTTGAGTGGTCGATGGTGTGGAGACGGGATGAATGGGTCGACGGTCTGCTGGGATGCGGTTGCGATGATGGAGATGATGGTGGTGAAACGTGGTGATGAAGGGCGAGAAAATGATGACGGTGATGTGGTGAGTACGTGAGATGTGAGGTGTGGTGGTATTTCGGTCTGTATGAAGGTATTGTTGTTGGCGATGGTGGTGACGATTGGATATGATGATGTGAATGGATATGGTGAAGGATGACGGTGCGAGATGCAGTGCGGGTGTGCGAGTGTGACGGTGCGAATGGACGTGTAAATCGGTGGTGATGAAATGTCGGAGTGAAGATGGTGTGTGCGTGAAGTCGTAATGGACGACGGTGGTGATGGAGAAAATGATGATGTGATGATGAAGAGGTGATGGCGAGATGACGATATGGTGAGGGTATATCGATGGCGAGATGAATGGCCGTCGTGAATGATCCAGTAAAGATGGTGGGTGAAGTCTGTGCGTGGTGAATGGTGCGATCGGAGGATGAAGACCCCGATGAAGATGGATTGATAAAGCGTGGTGTATGTAGTCGAGAGTGATGTTGAAGACGCTGAAATAGTGCGATCCCAGCTTGTCCATCTACAGCATGGGTTTAATGATATTAAGGATCGTTCGATACCCAGCTTTATTTTTGTTGTAGATTAATCTCTAGTATACTGCCACATGTCTGTATTTGATTTATTACTTTTTTTGTTGGGACCCACACTCCCTCTCACAACCAGCTATATCCAAACGCGGATATTGCTGTGTTTGAAATCAAGGGGAGATTAATCCGCAAACGAACGTTCCCTAAAACTCACATAGATTGTGGCAGTCTTTATACGTGAATGGTGCTCCACATGTGTATGTCATGACCAGTATACTCCTTTTTGTATCTATTTTTCATGTCAGTTCACTCCAACAATATTCCTCTCTTGTTTCTTTTGTCTGTCCCCAATCGTAATGCTAGGCCCATGATGATGGGTGATGATGTCCAGCAGCCCCTCTCATTGATTTCGTCTCCACATTCATGCAGTCCACGAACTCTTTAATGAATGTGCTGTACGATTCGACATTGTGCTGAACTTTGTGCACTTGAATTTGAGTGTGAACAATTGTTATTAATTCATGATTAATTTAATCATGAATAATCATGAAATAAAGTATGTGATTCCGATGTATTTTTCCTGCATTAGACAAATAAAATGTACCTTCACATCAAAACATAAATGTATAGAAAAACATATGATAAGTGAGAAATATGACATGAATTGTTATGAAAATAGAAAAATTAAAACCCTCAAAATAGATATATTTCGCACTTATCAGTTGGACAGAACAACGGTATGGAAATGGAATGTTTTTTATGGGATGAGATGAAGTGAGGATTTATGTGGAGATTATGTAGATGAGATGTATGATTTTTGGAGAGAAAATGGAGTTTTTATGGAGGAAAAATGGCATAAGTTTGGAGGTGGAATGAGATGGATTAATGGAGGGTTGTAGGTGTATTTATAGAGAATATAGGTAAAAGGGGGAGGTAAGGCGGTGGTGTTAACGTGTGAAGAGATAATGATTTTATCTCTTCACACTGCTGCTGTTGCGCCCTGTACGCTGGCAAGATCGACATGTCCGGACCACCGTCCGACCAGACTGGTCCGGACATGTCGATTTTCTTCTCGGGTGTGCTGGCGTGTCTTCGTCCGGACCAGGTGATCCGGACACTAGTCCGGACCAAGGGTCTTTTGCCTCTAAAATGTTTGTTTTAGCTCCGATTTGATCCCCGTTTTCGCCTACGCGTTCGTCTCTTCGTGTACTTTGCTCCTAGCTTGGTTTTCCTCATGTTTAATAACAATAAATTTGTGAGATAATCAATAAAACATAACTAGAGGAAAAACATACGATAAGTGAGTAATATTATCCTGAAAGTAAGTAAGTACAAGGTAAATTAAACCCTTAAATGTCTATGTATTTCTCACTTATCAATCCACAAAACTAATAATGGTGGAAATATTAAGTAACCTCTATTTAGAGGACCAATGAGTGTTCAAACTTGAACCTTGAGAGAAATAAAGTATGTTAAGGGATCATCAAACCCCTTAGAAAGATAGTCGAACCCCAATGAGAGGAACCGAATAAAATGAACAATGTCCCGAACATGAGAGTATTCGATAAGTTGGGTAAAACCTTAAATCTTAGAATACTAGACATTGAGGAATTCCCTAAGCTAATAGAGGTTATCGAGAGAGATACTTCTAGGCTAATCCTTGAGATTGTGAAATAACTCCGAGAGAGGAGTTTTGGGAATTTGAGTAGTCCGGTAGAGAACTGGACATTGGTGAACATGAGGAGCTAAATGCATAGCTCCTTCTATATTTGTAAGCCCGGTGGTGGGTTTTGAGTATGACCCTGCTCGGAGGTCATGAGTAATGACTTAACATATACCTTTGAGTATTAAGTATTGAGTATTGATTTAAGTATGTGAGTTTTGAGAATTGAGTTGTGACTTGAGAGACTTGAGAATTTGAGTTGGAGTGGAGAACTGAATTGAGTATTGTAGAACTTGTTGAGATTGTGAGTAAGAGTACCCAAGAGAGTGGGTAAGACAACGAGAAATTAAGTAAGGCATAGTGAGGTAGAAACCCTCAAAGCCTAAGTATATAACAAATTAAACTAACCTCCTGATGTGTGTGTTAGTGTTTGTGTTCTTCATAGAACCTTGATTGTGTTAGAATACATATATAATGTATTGATTCCTTGCATGCTGTTTGAAATAAAATGAATCGCATGCTCTCGACCAAATAGTCGGCGCACCCTCGCTAGTACACGGGGTATGCGGAAGTCATATGCAGCAATTTTGCTGAGCCCCTTGGGGCGCTGTTTTTATTTACAGGAACATTGGAGCCAATCGCCGTTCGAGAGTAGGACGGGGTTGTGATTAAGCATGGGTAGTTGTTAAATAATTGTATTGTTGTATTATGGAATTGTAAGACCGAAAGGTCATCAATAGTCTTGGGAATTGTAGATACTCGGTATAGCATTGAATGGAAATTGTATCTGTATGTTATGGGATCGAAGGTTGTATTTGGTTTGAAAATTGATAAGGAAATGGAATGTATCATTTTGTAGAGTGTACTCGGTAAAGACCCATCAGACCGATATTGTATTGTGTTGTTTGTTTGGAAGTGGCCTTGTTAGTCACGTGGGTGACTAACGGCATTGTTTCACCCCCGGTTGTATTAGAATTTCCACTACTTGTGTATTGATAATGGAGACGGGTTAGGAGTTAATTGTGTGATTACCGGTAGGTGTTACACTTAAAGAACTTTGCCCTCAAAGTTGGTGAATCTAATATCGTTAGTCACCTAAGTACTCAATGCTAAGGTTATAATCTCTCTATAACCTGTCAAACTCCAAAAGTATGACTCGATGTATACCACACATCTAAACAACATGTCACAGCATGCATAGCAATCAAAAATATCCATTTTCAAACTCTCCATGGGGTCCATCCGCAGAAAAAGAAGGCACAACAGTCCTCTCCCATATTGAGTGATCCCTCAAGTACCGGTCACGTTTGAACACTTACGCTTTCTGGTTCACGGCCGTCATGACTTCGGGCACTTATGCTCTCTGGCCCTACGGTCCTTTGGTTCTGATCAAATTCATTTGCACATCTAGAGATCCTTAGGCTTCAAATTGGGTACTCTTCCCTGACCGGACTACTCATATCCGGCGGCCCTTGGAAAAATACAAAACACACACTACAAACGTCCTACCGGTCACTTAGTACCGTTGCTCATCCATTGTAATGGTATCAAAACTAATCATCACTTCCACCGGCTCACAACTAGCCTTACTTCCTTGGTTCGACCTGATACCGGTGTCTAGCCTTGAGAAGGTCCAACTAGCGCCCGTGGGAGCGGTGTCAAAACCGATCCTCATTCTCGATTTGAAGAAAATCATTTGTACAAAATTAGTTTGGAAATTCATTTTGAAAACTCAATACAACTTCAAATTCCAACTTATGTTAATTACACCTATTACTAGTGTTAATACTGTGACCACTTATAGGGAGCTTCAAGAGTCATTCAACCCCAATGTGATCAGCAATGATGTTGAACTATCCATCCACCCCAATTTGTGTTCGGTTTCCCTTGATCGCTAGTAAATCAAGTTCCACCTTCCACCTCAATTCACACAATCAAATAGTCAAACATTATTTCATTTTCTATCTTTTTATCTTTCTAGTCATAATCACCCATCAATACATTTCAATTTCTAAAATTCATTTACTCATTACTAATCATCTCATTAATTGTTACTCCACTTATCTCTGAATACTTACTTAAAAAAATTCAATACATGTTGTAACTCCATTTAGTTTTCTATCCTCCAATCATTCACAAGTAAAATCAATTTTCTATCCTCCATTCATTCCCAAATCGAATCAATCAAATCAAGTTACCTAGGGGACTCACTTTCCACTAGGTTCAACATCGGTTTCATACCGATTTATACTCATCAAGTCTCCCAAACATACTCATTTCTCATACTATTACCAATCAAGGTTCTCATTCCCCTAGAGTTTCTCTACTCCTTTCCACTTCAAATCTCACAAATAATCAAATTTACACAATGAGTGGATACAAATGTTTATGTAACATAAGTACCAATCATCCAAAACAAATTCCTTTGCGCTATGCGCATTGTAGTTTACGCACTTATTACGTAAAACGTACACTTTACGGTTTTAATTCTACCCCCCCTTAAAAAAGGATTACGCCCACGTAATCTACCATGTGTCAACATTGGACATAGGTCGAAGGCATTCAGCCGTCATGGAGTGTTTTAACTTTCATGCGGTCTATTATACAATGTTCTTTGGTCAAAGGGTCATAACCATATTGTTGGTTAGTCCCTGCACCAATAATTCTCATTGGAGTTTGTTTAACTCTTAACCAGGTTCGGTTCTAGCCTTAGAGGCTTCAAGGCTTTGATAATCAGCCATTCATTCACTAGGTATATTAAACCTTAGAACTCTAGGTCCACTAGCTTCTGCTGCGACCCTGATAACTTGGGTTTATTCGCCCTTCTCATTATGCTCGATGTGCTTTACATCACCCTTTTATCCCTTTTATGTTGGGAATAAGGTTTATCAATCAAGCATGGTATTCTTTTACCATACACAAATTCAATGAGCTTCGGATTTCCTATCCAGCTCTTTGGAAATCTATCTACATACTGTTGTGTATTATAGTGATCATTCACTTGATTCCTCCGACCCGTTGTCGGTTGAGGTTGAGCCACTACTTAGCATGTAGTGCTTCCTCTGTTGTCAGTGGTTTCTAAATTATGCCCACTCATCTAATTCTTTACAAGTGTTCTTTACTTGTACGACCTTACATTTCTATGCATCAGTCCTCTAAATATTCATAGGTTTCCTTCCGTTTATTCTAATGGGATTCACCTCGTGCTTCTTTAGCCTTAGGCTGCACGGTTTATTTCAAAGCTTCTGCTTAACTAGCTTGTGCCATGTTCGTTGGTGAAAGGAAGGATCTACCACGATAGACATTTTCCCATATTCCTAGCTCTCTCACTAGATCATTAACTGCGCAAGTGCAATACCAAAACACTCAGTCCTACAGAGTGTAGAGGCGTAAACCCTTGGCAGTAAATCTCTTGTGTGATCGCAATAGTAATGAACATTACTTCCTTTGTGAGGTGCTTCATCATTTGGTGCAGATTCCCGGCTTGTTGCCTGGTCTGTCTGCCATCTCGTATTTAACAACTCCATTGCATTGTGTGATTACTGAGGTATATTGGTCGCTACTGCGCACCATGTTCGTATTTGCTTACGACCTTGGTTTCAATGGCATTCGCTCATGTGTTTCCACCATTTATATAATGGTTCGCCATTCATTTGGCTGTTTATTGAATATACTATACTTGTGTTTCTGTGCTCCTTGAGCGCTATTTACTTTACAATTCATATCGTACACAAATAGTGTTTCTTCTGAACCGATTACTCATTCGGTTTTGCCAATTGTCATCAAAGCTTCCTTCAGTTTCATCTTGTTCAAGCTATTGCTTGGCGACGTTTATGTGCTCAAGCTTCACTACCATAGTAGTTCTGAAAGGGATGTATTTTCAGATATTCTGATGGCATCCTCTTCTTGGAATCTATGTTCATCGCTCTCGCGGTCTCGCAATAACGAGGGGTATCTCGCAGATTATTTATTAAACAATCTCACTGGTGTCGTTCTTGGCAACTCTCATATGGTTCTCTGTGGGTTTTGCAACCACTGGGTCTACATATTGTAGAAGGTTCATGGCATACTAGCCACGTTGCCTAGAGATATGCTCATCTTAGGCTGTTCACAAGATTTGCTTCTCCGTATACTATCAAATGGTTTGGAGGTGTTACTGGGCTCCATGATAGGATCATCACATCACGCTTCCGTCTGTTGGATGCCCTTAAGTATCTTGGTGTTGTTTGGTACCATTTATTAATTTAGGGTATCCCCTGGTAAGTGGGATCCCTTCAGTGTTCTAACCGAGTGTTCATTCTAATTCTTGTGTGTTCTCGTCACGACATTTAGTTCGACACCCTTCAAGGATTGCTCCTGGGCGTTATGAAATTATGTTATAACCCATAGTTTTCGCTGCATTTTATTTCGTCACAAGTGGCCTTACACTAATGTATTTTGGATTTAGGACATGGGCGCCTTCTGATTAAAGACGAGGCCGAAGAAGTCTTTTTCCCTTCCTTATTCTATTCCCGGTGAGGTTAATTCCTTAATTACTTTATTTCCTTTTTCTCTTAATTATTTTCCCTACCTTCTAATTATGTTCACACGATCTCAGTCACGCTCCTCTCCTCGCTCAGTTTGAAACCCTTAAACCGTTCCTCTCATCTCTGCTCTCTCTTCCCTCAACTGTTACGCTTTGTTCAACCTTTCAAGTCTTGCCAATTGTGGTTCTTCCTCGAATTCCGTTGTGGATTGTGCGCCGTTGCGAAATCCAGTTCTGAGTAAGGTAATCCACATTGTTCTTTCTCCTTCAATTCTGGAATTGGAATGTTTCTTCTTGTCTGAATCCCTCCTCTGCAACCTGATTAGGAATCCGATTGTGCTCCGTCCCCTTGCCGGTTCTTCTGCTGTTGGATTGCTCTGAGTATCATGGACGACTGCAGGTATGGGTTGTGGATTCTTGTGCGTTGACAGTTTCTGATTTGAGAGTCAGATCTGATTTTGATGTTCTTCGGTCTGTTCTTGATTGCGTTGCTTCAGAGTTTGGGAATCGCGTTTCCGGTCTGCTTTTGCGTATCTGCGTTGGCTGGGTTCTGCTGCTTCAGACTGTGGGATTTCGTCTCTGCTGTTATTTGAGGTAGGTGGCTTATGGATTCGACTTGTGTGTTCAGCCTTGGGGCGTTTCAAATTCTAGTTTTAGTGTGTGAATTGTCTCTGCGTTGTGTTTGCGAATCAGTCCGTTTGCGTTGTTTTGTTAACTACAAACCCCCAAGGTTGTTTTCTGCAAACTTGTAATGTTTTGACATTGTTTTGGTACTTCTGTTTGGGTGAAAATCGCCTCTGTTCTCTGAGTTTTTCGGCGCGTCCGAACTTCCGTCCACCTTGGAAGTTTGGACATGCCCTTCTACGCTTTGAATTTCTAAACTTTTTACCGTGTCCGAACTTCCGTCCGAGCTTTGAAGTTCGGACGGGGTGCGAGGACGAGTCCGACTTACAAGCCTCGAGTGGTGTCCGAACTTGTAAGTCCGGACAGAAGTTCGGACACTCTCATCCCCTTCTTCTGTTTTTGCTTCGACCTGTGTCCGAAATTCATTGTTCGGACACATGTTCGGACCCTACGCGTGTTTGATTTCCGAAGAACGTCCGAACATCCGTCCGAGCTTTGATGTTCGGACCCCTCTGTCTCTGCTTCTGTTTTAAGGTTCGACCTGTGTCCGAACATTGACGTCCGAACACAAGTTCGGACGAGCTACTGTTTTGACCATAATTTGCTCGTTTGAGCTCCGTTTGACTTCCGTTTGCGGGGTTGGATTCCCCTTCTGATTTCCAAGCTATCTATGTGCTTTCTGGTGCCTTTGGTGCACATATGCTTAATTGTTTCAAGCTTCTGTTTTGGGACCTAGTTATCTCTGTGTCTGAACCTTTAGATGGCTGGTCTCACTGTCTCGTAACGCGCTATGTAGGATCCTTCTGTTCACGGGTGATGTTCCCTGTTCTATTCACAGGTGTTTCATCTGTTCTGTTTACGAGTGAGGTTTCCTCGTTCTGTTCACGAGCTGGTTGCTCGTTCTGTCTGTATGCCGTGATCAACTAGTGTCCCGCTCTGTTTTCTGATTCTGTCTGCTTCTAATTTTGTTTAGTCCTTTATGGTATGGACTTCTACTTCTGTTTTCTGACATGTTTATGGACTCCTTCTGATTTGTTAACATTCTTAAAATGTTTTGAGCATGCTGGTTGATGAACTTGGTCATCTACTGGGCATAGTTGGTTGCTCATTCCCCTACTCTATCTAACATTGCAGATTGATCAGCGAGGGTCACTTGCTCAGCTTCTGGAGTTTAGCTTGCTTGTTATTTCGGTTCTTTTGAGACTTTGTATTTGACTTTGAGCCTTTGGGCCTCTTCAGATAGCTTCCGCTTTTGATATTCGTTTGGTGGGTTTTGTAATGACTTTTGGGATGTTACGACATCATTTTGATTATACTTTATTCAAGTATTCGTTTTGGGCCTTGTTTGATTATCTGTTTAAGTTCATTTATTAGAGCCTTGCGTTATTATGTAATAATACGCGGCGTGTAATACCCCTAACTCCTAGGCCAGTGTTTGGGGGTGTTACATTTAGTGGTATCAGAGCTCTGGGTTCTAATCTGCTGGGATTTTTGGTTAGCCAGTCAGTCAGAAACGTCAGTGCTAGTGTCTGAGTCTAACTGCTTGCTGTTGGACTTTCAGAATGCCGCCAAGAAGGGCTCCAGGAAATGTTGCTGATGCTGTTCAGCAGTTTATGACGCAGCTCATGCAGACCATGGCTGCAGGGGGTGGACCAGTTGGAGGAGGACCAGTTGACGGAGCAGGCCCAGCTGGGGCTGATGCTGCAGGGCGGAACATGAAGGCGCTTCAGGAATTCATGAAGCTGAAGCCGCCATCGTTCGATGGGGCAGGAGACCCCCAGGAGGCCAGTCATTGGTTGACTGAGGTCGAGGACTTGCTACGAGTCATAGGCTCTGAGGAGGAGCAGAAGGTGGATTTCGCCACCTTTCTTTTCAAGGACGAGGCTAAGGAGTGGTGGAGATCTGTGATGGGGAAGTTCCCACAGCCTTGGACATGGGAGCAGTTCACTGGGGAGTTCAACAAACAGTTCTACCCCGACGTGTATAAGGACCAGCGCATTCTGGAGTATAACCGACTACGCCAGGGTCGGGACATGAGTGTAGAGGAGTACGTCAGGAAGTTCATCAGCCTGTCAAAGTTCGCACCTGAGCCAGACGAGCATAGGAAGGCCAGGAAGTTCGAGAGTGGCCTGAGACCAGATATTCGCTCTACTGTGACGCCGCTGCGTCAGAAGACCTTCAGGGACGTTGCTGATGTCGCCCTGTTGGTAGAGGCTGATTTGAGGGGCCGCCAGTCTGGCGGGAAGGACCAGAAGAGGAAGCAGAGGCCCGGCGAGAGCGATAGGAGGGATCAGTCTGCTTCTCAGAAGAAGCAGTCTACTGGAGACCGAGCTGGAGACCGCTCTGGGGACCGTTCGAGAGATAGAAGTGGTTCGTCTTCGTCAGCGCCTGCCCCGAAGTGCTAGGTCTGTGGCAAGTTTCACCGAGGCTAGGACTGCTACAGGAAGTCCGGAGCCTGCTTCAAGTGTGGGTCCTTGGAGCATAGGATAGCTGACTGCCCTCGGGCTGAGAGGAGCAGGGGTAGCTCTGGAGGTGGAGCTGGAGGATCTGCATCTAGGTCTAGAGATCGAGACCGGGCTGAGCAAAAGAAGCCCCAGGGCCAGGCCAGAGTGTACTCGATGGCTGGAGAGAGAGACCGATCGACTAACAGAGTTGTCACAGGTATTCTCCACTGTCATCTCGTTCTGTTTTCTGCTTGTTTGACTCTGGAGCCACCCACTCTTTTATTCCTGCTGAGTTGGTGGGTGAGCTCGGTTTGCCTGTTGTGCCTCTGGGTGTTGAGTTGTGTGTGCATAGTCCATTGGTTAGGGACTCTTCTATGCTTTTGAATTCTGTCTGTAAAGCTAGTCCTGTGTTAGTCAAGGATAGGATTCTGTGTGCTGACCTCATTCCGATGGAGATGACAAATTTTGATGTGATTCTGGGCATGGATTGGCTTGCTGTGCACCATGCCCACATTGATTGTGCTGCTTCGAGAGTCACTTTTGAGGAGCCAGGTCAGCCCCGCCTAGTTGTAGCAGGGAATGGACTCCCGTGCTCGCCGCCAGTCATATCAGCTATGCAGGCATTTCGCTTTCTGAGGAAGGGATGCCAGGGATATCTGTGTTACATCCCTGAGGTTTGCAAGGATGCGAAGTTGGAGGAGATTCCAGTGGTCAGAGACTTCCCAGATGTGTTCCAGGATGACGTACCTGGGCTTCCCCCTATCAGAGAGGTGGAGTTCTCGATCGAGCTCGCACCTGAGACTCAGCCCATTTCTAAGGCCCCATACCGCATGGCGCCTGCTGAGCTCAAGGAATTGATGGTTCAGTTGCAGGAGTTGTTGGATAAGGGCTTCATTCGCCCTAGTGTGTCGCCTTGGGGAGCGCCAGTGTTATTTGTCAAGAAGAAGGACGGTAGCATGCGCTTGTGCATTGACTACAGGAGCTCAACAAGGTTACCATTAAGAATAGGTATCCTCTCCCGCGCATAGATGATTTGTTCGACCAGCTAGCAGGAGCTAAGGTGTTTTCGAAGATCGATCTAGGTCTGGTTATCATCAGCTGAGGATTAAGGCAGACGGCGTGCCTAAGTCCGCCTTCAGACTCGTTATGGACATTACGAGTTCCTAGTGATGCCATTCGGTCTGACGAATGCGCCTTCAGTATTTATGGACATGATGAACCGGGTGTTCAAGCCCTTTCTAGACCAGTTCGTCGTGGTGTTTATAGATGATATCTTGGTGTATTCCAAGAGTGCTGAGGAGCACGAGGAGCATTTGAGGACTGTTCTCCAGACTCTGAGGGAGAAGGAGTTGTATGCGAAGCTGAAGAAGTGGGAGTTCTGGTTGGATCAGGTGGTGTTCTTGAGACATGTTGTTTCCAAGGATGGTATCTCCGTGGATCTCGAGAAGATTAGAGCTATTACTGAGTGGGCCAGGCCTACTAATGTTGGAGAGATTCGTAGCTTCCTTGGATTAGCGGGCAATTATCGTAAGTTTGTGGAGGGCTTCTCCAAGCTAGTGATCCCTTTGACTCGTCTACTGCAAAAGGATGTGAAGTTCGAGTGGAGTGAGGCATGTGAGCTGTGTTTTCAGGAGCTGCAGAGGAGGTTGACGTCTGCGCCGATTCTGACTCTTCTAGAGGGGACCGAGGGTCTAGAGGTGTTCTGTGATGCGTCCCATAAGGGACTTGGGTGTGTTCTGATGCAGCATGGGAAGGTGGTTGCTTGTGGCTCCCGTCAGCTTAAGCCATATGAGAAGAACTACCCTACCCACGACCTGGAGTTAGCTGTTGTGGTCTTTGCAATGAAGATTTGGAGGCACTACCTGTATAGAGCGGCGTGCAAGGTGTATACATACCACAAGAGCCTCAAGTATCTGTTCACTCAGAAGGAGTTGAATTTGAGGCAGAGGAGGTGGCTAGAGTTGCTACATGATTATGATTTGGAGATCCTCTACCATCCGGGTAGGGCGAATGTGGCTGCTGATGCGCTCAGTAGGAGGGGTCCATCTGGAGCCGTTTGGGCTTTGTCTGGGGTGCAGAGGTCTGCTCTCGAGTTACAGCGTATGGGTATCTGGGTTGTCCGTCCAGAGAGATCTGGGATGTTAGCAGCGTTGCAGATTCAGCCTACCTTGATCGACCAGATCAAGGCCGGTCAGGAGCTCGATGTCGGTTTGTGTAAGATCAGAGAGAGTGTCTCTTCCGGTCAGGAGTCTGAGTTCAGAGTTTCAGAGGATGGCTGCTTGAGGTTCAGAGACCGTGTTTGTGTGCCGGCAGACGACGCTTTGAGACGTGAGATCATGCAGGAGGCTCATGGAGCTCCGTACTCGGTACACCCAGGAGGTGTGAAGATGTACCAGGACCTTCGGGAGACATTCTGGTGGAGTAACATGAAGAGGGACATTTCTGACTTTGTATCCAGATGTCGGACCTGTCAGCAGGTCAAAGCCGAGCATCAGAGACCAGCTGGTTTGCTTCAGCCTCTTCCCGTTCCGGAGTGGAAGTGGGAGAGCGTCGGTATGGACTTTGTTATGGGACTGCCTAAGACTCCGAGAGGTTTTGATGCGGTTTGGGTGATCGTGGACAGACTCACGAAGAGCGCTCACTTCTTGCCAGTCAGGAAGACTTTCAGTTTGCATCGCTTGGCTCAATTGTACGTGGATGACATTGTGCGTTTGCATGGAGTCCCTGCTTCTGTTGTGTCTGACAGAGATCCGCGCTTCATATCCAGATTTTGGTAGAGTTTGCATCAGGCTATGGGGACGAAATTGTCATTCAGTTCAGCGTATCATCCTCAGTCAGATGGTCAGACGGAGAGGACGAATCAGGTTCTTGAGGACATGCTCCGAGCATGCGTGCTTGACTTTGGAGGCAGCTGGGATCAGCACGTGGCCTGATAGAGTTTGCGTATAATAACAGCTTCCAGACTAGTATCGGGATGGCCCCGTTTGAGGCTTTGTATGGCAGGAGGTGCAGATCACCCATCTGTTGGGATGATCTGAAGGAGAGAGCAGTTGTTGGGCCGGATTTGGTTGAAGATGCTGTAGCTAAGATTCAGTCTATCAGAGAGCGTTTGCTTGTGGCTCAGAGTCGTCAGAAGAGTTACGCCAATCAGAGGAGATGACCTCTAGAGTTTGAGGTGGGCGACCATGTGTATCTGAAGGTGTCTCCAGTTCGAGGAGTCGTTCGGTTTGGGAAGAGAGGCAAGCTTAGCCCTCGCTTTGTGGGTCCTTTTGAGATCCTGGAAAGGATCGGACCGGTTGCCTACCGTTTAGCTTTGCCACCGTCGTTGGCTCGTGTTCACAGTGTGTTCCATGTGTCTATGCTGAGGAAGTATATTCCGGACCCGTCGCATGTGATTGACTTCAGTCCGCTTCAGTTGAGGGAGGACTTCACGTTCGAGGCAGTTCCTTTGAGGGTTTTAGCCCGGGATGTTCGCAAGCTCAGGAGTAAGACCATGCCCTTGGTGAAGGTGCAGTGGTCGGGTCAGTCAGAGAAGGAGGTGACCTGGGAGGTCGAAAGTGAAGTGCGTTCTAAGTTTCCCGCCCTTTTCGAGCAGTAGGTACGTTTTAATTTCGAGGACGGAATTCTTTTAAGGGGGAGGTGATGTTATAACCCATAGTTTTCGCTGCATTTTATTTCGTCACAAGTGGCCTTAAACTAATGTATTTTGGATTTAGGACATGGGCGTCCTTCTGATTAAAGACGAGGCCGAAGAAGTCTTTTTCCCTTCCTTATTCTATTCCTGGTGAGGTTAATTCCTTAATTACTTTATTTCCTTTTCCTCTTAATTATTTTCCCTACCTTCTAATTATGTTCACACGATCTCAGTCACGCTCCTCTCCTCACTCAGTTTGAAACCCTTAAACCGTTCCTCTCATCTCTGCTCTCTCTCTCCCTCAACTGTTACGCTCTGTTCAACCTTTCAAGTCTTGCCAATTGTGGTTCTTCCTCAAATTCTGCTGTGGATTGTGCGCCGTTGCGAAATCCGGTTCTGAGTAAGGTAATCCACATTGTTCTTTCTCCTTCAATTCTAGAATTGGAATGTTTCTTCTTGTCTGAATCCCTCCTCTGCAACCTGATTAGGAATCCGATTGTGCTCCGTCCCCTTGCCGGTTCTTCTGCTGTTGGATTGCTCTGAGTATCGTGGACGACTGCAGGTATGGGTTGTGGATTCTTCTGCGTTGACAGTTTCCGATTTGAGAGTCAGTTCTGATTTCGGTGTTCTTCGGTCTGTTCTTGATTGCGTTGCTTCAGAGTTTGGGAATTGCGTTTCCGGTCTACGTTTGGGTATCTGCGTTGGCTGGGTTCTGCTGCTTCAGACTGTGGGATTTCGTCTCTGCTGTTATTTGAGGTAGGTGGCTTATGGATTCGACTTGTGTGTTCAGCCTTGGGGCGTTTCAAATTCTAGTTTCAGTGTGTGAATTGTCTTTGCGTTGTGTTTGTGAATCAGTCTGTTTGCGTTGTTTTGTTAACTACAAACCCCCAAGGTTGTTTTCTGCAAACTTGTAATGTTTTGACATTGTTTTGGTGCTTCTGTTTGGGTGAAAATCGCCTCTGTTCTCTGAGTTTTTCGGTGCGTCCGAACTTCCGTCCGACCTTGGAAGTTCGGACATGCCCTTCTGCGCTTTGAATTTCTGAACTTTTTACCGTGTCCGAACTTTGTCCGAGCTTTGAAGTTCGGACGGGGTGCGAGGACGAGTCCGACTTACAAGCCTCGAGTGGTGTCCGAACTTGTAAGTCCGGACAGAAGTTCGGACACTCTCATCCCCTTCTTCTGTTTTTGCTTCGACCTGTGTCCAAACTTCGTTGTTCGGACACATGTTCGGACCCTACGCGTCCGAACATCCGTCCGAGCTTTGATGTTCGGACCCCTCTGTCTCTGCTTCTGTTTTAAGGTTCGACCTGTGTCCGAACATTGACGTCCGAACACAAGTTCGGACGAGCTACTGTTTTGACCATAATTTGCTCATTTGACTTCCGTTTGCGGGGTTGGATTCCCCTTCTGATTTCCAAGCTATCTATGTGCTTTCTGGTGCCTTTGGTGCACATATGCTTAATTGTTTCAAGCTTCTGTTTTGGGACCTAGTTATCTCTGTGTCTGAACCTTTGGATGGCTGGTCTCGCTGTCTCGTAGCGCGCTATGTAGGATCCTTCTGTTCACGGGTGATGTTCCCCGTTCTGTTCACAGGTGTTTCATCTGTTCTGTTTACGAGTGAGGTTTCCTCGTTCTGTTCACGAGCTGGTTGCTCGTTCTGTCTGTATGCCGTGATCAACTAGTGTCCCGCTCTGTTTTCTGATTCTGTCTGCTTCTGATTTTGTTTAGTCCTTTATGGTATGGACTTCTGCTTCTGTTTTCTGACATGTTTATGGACTCCTTGCGACTCCTTCTGATTTGTTAACATTCTTAAAATGTTTTGAGCATGCTGGTTGATGAAGTTGGTCATCTACTGGGCATAGTTGGTTGCTCATTCCCCTACTCTATCTAACATTGCAGATTGATCAGCGAGGGTCACTTGCTCAGCTTCTGGAGTTTAGCTTGCTTGTTATTTCAGTTCTTTTGAGACTTTGTATTTGACTTTGAGCCTTTGGGCCTCTTCAGATAGCTTCCGCTTTTGATATTCGTTTGGTGGGTTTTGTAATGACTTTTGGGATGTTACGACATCATTTTGATTATACTTTATTCAAGTATTCATTTTGGGCCTTGTTTGATTATCTGTTTAAGTTCATTTATTAGAGTCTTGCGTTATTATGTAATAATACGCGGCGTGTAATACCCCTAACTCCTAGGCCAGTGTTTGGGGGTGTTACAAGTTATGCCGTTACCTTTGGCTAACTTTTGAGTATGTTCAATTTACTATCCTGCCTTGCGGTTCTGGATTTCGAATTGTCCCGTTAAGGGTTATCACGTCTCCCATTCTTAGGGTAGACCATGGGTACTCCTCTTATGTTTTTGACCGGTTTAATATCCTCTTCAGTGTTGAATGGCATTCTCCGGTACCTTATGTGATCACTCTGGGTATTTCACCTTGTTCCTTGAACATTGGTGTGTTCATGTTAGGCATTGCCTTATTGTGTTTAGACTGGGCATTCATTCCAGCTAACATGCTTGTTTCAAGATCCTTGTGTCATATCCAATCTCTTTACTCAATTGCTTGTGCTTCTCGCACTTCCTAACTCTTAATCATTCTCCTAGAGTGAGTTCTTGACTCCTTTAACTTGTAAGCTCATCTGAGTTCCTTCGATTGTTCGAGGTATCCAACTGTTTCGGTTTGAGTTCACCTTATGATCCGTAGAGCGGAGTCAACTACTTTCCGTGTTCCGTACACCACTCGTATACATACGTGGGGTACCTTATTGGTACGTTACCTCTTACCCGACAAACTCACAAATGGTCTATCAGGCCCGCACGCTCTTTCGGAGTGCGGTCGTCCCACATCCCGTATTTGGGTACACTCGTAGTGCTCGTCACACGCCTAGGTGAAGTATTCTATTGTCAATTCCTCTTGCATCATTCTATGATGACTTACCGTGATTCTCTGGTTTGGTTTTAAAAACTGAGGTTTAAAAAGAAATGTTTAGGTTTAAAAAAGAAGAGTTTTATGTTTGGAATAAAATCTTGGGTTTTGAAAGAAAATCTTCATGGTGTCGCCATGTTTGAGGTCTTGACCAAGTCCAGCTTCTCGCTGACTGGTATGTTCTTAATATGATGGTCGGGCCGTTAGGCCTTTCCATGGTTTCGTCTTTCAAATTCTTAGGATTGGTGATCCTATATGATAAGTGCAAAACATATAGACTTTTAGGGTTTAAATACCATATGAATTGCAATATCTGAAACACATGTTTCCCACTTATTATGCGTTTTTTCCTAAGATTTATGTTTTGACATGAACTAATGCATTTTATATGTTCAATATAGGAAAAATCCATGTAATTAAGTAGATTTACTCATGAGGATTCCAATGCAACAAACGGGGATTAAATCGGAGCTCAAACGAAGATTTTAGAGGGAAATAATTCTCGTCCGGACCACCATCCGGACGCAACACGTGGAAGCGAGCTCCGCACAGCGTCGACATGTCCGAACCAGCAGATCCGAACACTGGTTCGGACACGTCGGTAAAATCAGCTAACAGAGCAGAATCGACATAGTGTAAAGAGATAAATCAATTTTATCTCTTCACACGCCTCTTCCACCGACTTACCCTACTTTTTTACCCCATTATCACTATAAATATACCTATAACCCTCCATTAATAGATATCTCATTCCACCCCCAAACTTATGCCATTTTTCCTCCAAAAAATTACCATTACCTCTCCAAAAATCATACATCCCATCTACATAATGTCCACATAAAATCTACACAGCACCTCATCCCATAAAAACATTCCATTTCCATACCGTTATTCTGTCCAACCTCTGTCCAAAATATTAGCAGTCAAAATAGTGGAGCTGAATTAATTATCTTTTCCAGATTATTTCTTTTACTTCTTATTCTGTCTTCTTTTTAATTATGTTGGGCTAAGAGGATTTACTCCGGGTGAAGGTTAAATTATAGTTTGTTTAATTATGTAATCTATATTTTTACCGGTTTAATTAAATACAGTTTGTTACGATTAAAGCTTATCTCTCGCCTTTTTAATAAATTTCATGAATTTATTGAAATGCTTTACAAAGTCTATTTTGATCAGATCAGTGATAAATAGACAAGTTAATTAATCGATAAATCTGTGAAAAACTTATTTTGATTAAATAAGTTAGTATTTTCAGATGCAAAATATAATTCCTCGCACTTAATCCGTTTACATGTGTTTTCCTCGAATCTATATTAGACCGAGCATGTTCTGGTAAACGAGTCCTTTAAGTCTATGATTTAGTCCTTAGGATAATAACAGGAATTTTGTCAAACTATTATAATAAAACCGGTAGAGATAGCATAATTAATCAGATTATATAAACCTGAACCCGGAGCCCCGTTTAATTTAGCTTCCACTCAGTTAATTTTATCTGCTATTTTACTTTATAAAAACAAGTCAATTAATTCCCCCCCTTTTGTGACAAAGCTTAGGTACTATATTATTTCACTATAAGTCTCACGGTTCGATAGCCGGCCGCTTCTGTCTTACTATAATACTGCGACCGGGATTTGTTTGCAGCCCGATAGATATTTTGAGTTATTAATTTCTTTCTCAATTGTTTTAAGTACACCAGTTCCAACCACTCACATTATATTGTTTGCAAAATGGTGCCGTTGCCAGGGACTTGATTTATTCTAGTCCCTAAGCCCGCATAATTCACTTGCTATATTATAATATTTTAGTTATACTATTTTGTTTGTTGTTTATTTTATTTCTACTAATTTCTGTCATTTAATTATTCCAGCAATTTAAATATCGTATTAATTACAGTCATTTATTTTTCCAGTCATTTAAAGTTTTCGTCACTTATTTTCCAGTTATTTAAATTACCATTGTCCTTTAAATTCCAGTAATCTATTTTCTGTCATTTAAATTCTGTCATTTAATTTTATGTCATTTAATTTTATGTCATTTAAATTTCAGTCAATTAAATTCCAGTTCTTTATTTAATTGTCATTTAAATTCAGTTCTTTATTTTCTAGTCATTTAAATTACTGTCATTTAAATTCTCTTGTTATTTAAATTCCCTTGTCATTTAAATTCCAGAAAATTAATTCTGCCCTTTTTCTTTATTTTAATTTTATTATTTACTTAAACAGCATTTATTTTTATTCCGTGTTGTTTATTTATTTTCGGTCTATTTACTCTTGTTAAAAAAAGTAGTCTTTATTTTATTTTATTGAATTGTTTCTTTTTAGCTGTTTAATTTCCCCCTCCCTATTTCTTTCCATTTCTATTTATTTTTTCACATCACAAGTTTTCTTTTGCTGTTTTGAGTGGTGAATGCCTATTACCAGATCACACAGTCTTCCGGACAGTATTGACAATCATACGGTTAGCTACATTCCTGAGATCGAGAGAACTTTTCTGCGCACTTTAAGGCAGAAACGATCCCAACAAAACATAACTACCACGGTGATAGAATCTCACCGGGAAGCAGATATGGCATCTTCACCAGCTACAGTTCGTAACATCAACAGGCCATCTAACCAAGGACAACAGCCCGCCATCATCCTTCCCCACCTTACCCAATCCGAATACGATGAGTGGCAAAAGCTGAAGCCATATCATCAGATCCGATGCGTAAAGGAGTTAGGCATGTTCGATGGCTCTAGTCCTGACGAAGCCTTGTTGCATGTCACCAAGTTTCTACAGCATGCCAACAGTCTATCTGCGACCAACGCAGTACTCCAGTACGCGAGACTGTCCCTGTTCCCTCACAGCCTAACGGGAAATGCGAGTAAATGGTACCACAGCCTTACACCAAGTACCATTGGTACTTGGGATGAAATGGCCACCAAGTTCTACGACAAGTTCCTGCCCCCAAGCCGAATGTTAGAAATGATTGCTGAGATCTACAATTTCAAGCAGCCAGGGTCAGAAAACATCTGCGAAACTTGGGACCGTTTCAAAGGACTGCTGCTGACGTGTCCTCACCATGGTCTCACAAAAGAACAATTATCTCAATTGTTCTACAAAGGCTTAATCAATCAATGCAAAACAATGGTACTATCCTCTTTAGGTGCTGATATTTTGAAAAAGCCAGGGGCACAGTTTCTGAATGGGATAGAGTCCCTCTATGAAGAGATCAGAGACTGGACCACAGGTGGATCAAGAGGAGGCACACTAGGTTTATACCACGTACGAGAAAGTGACAATAAGTTTGACCAGCTGATGAAAAGCCACGAGCAACTCATGGAAAGCAATGCGCAGCAGGTGACAAAGGTAAGCACCCTGCAGAAAGTAGTTGAGCAGATGGCCATGAACTCCTACCCTCAACAAGCAAAGTCAATGACTTCCCGATCATCTACCACCCCTTCGGGTTATGCTCCTCTATCTCTATCTTCTCCTGATTTATCTTGTACACAATGCAGTGGGCCACGACTATGAACAATGACCCCAATTACAAGAATTAAAACAGCAGAGGAAGCAAACTATGTTGGCAACAATTTAGGGTACAGGCAACCTTGGCAACGTAACATGCACCCCAATCTTCGCTACTCAAATACCGACAATATCCAAAACCCACATACACTCCAACCATCTCAAAATTTCAGAACACAGTCCAATTCTCAAGGAGGCCAAAGGCAGTATCAGCAACCACCTTATGGCGATGCTGCTCCTTCAAGCCGATCGACTCAACCTCCTTTGAATCCCGAATCTGAAATTGAAATACCCCGACCTTAAATATAGTGATTAAAATTATCCTAATAGGTATTTAAGGGCTTAATGGTGCCTAAGTAATATTGGTAAGGAGAAATAAATCCAAAAGAAATAAGAAACGCTTAAAAAGCGAAAAACGCTAAATAAGCGTTAAATAACCATAGTAGGTATGAGACCTCGGTTAGCAAATTATATGGATTCTAAAGCCTTGATAAGGCTTAAATAATATATGGGAACAACTCCTGAAGAAAACGGATCCAAATAATGTATTAAAACGCTAATAGAGCTTTAGCGCACGTTTTTCGAGAAAACGCAAAAACGTGACTTTAAGTGGTCAAACAAACCCGTAAAAATTATAAATCATTAAATAACAATTATTAAGCATTTATGGAAGCTTAATAGTCAATAAAAATAATTGAACGAGAAAATTCCGGAAAACGGGCCCGGTTAGTGAATAGTACCGAAACCGGGTAAAATAACAAGTGTTTTCTTTAAAAGACGAAAAACGCTCCAACTAGTATAACTGTAGGGGGCCGGTTTTTAACAGTCAAATAAATCCCTCACACACACATGTAACTAGCTAATTAAATAAGAGAGCCAAAAGCAAAAAGCAATAAAGTAAAAACTACGTTATCCCTTCTCTCTCTCCTCACTCACTCATTTCTCTACTCTCTCACCCTCCCTCCTTCCTCACCCATCCGATTTCTCCCTCCTCTCTCTTCTGGAATGGGCAATTTTGGAGCTCCAAGGAGAAGCTTCAATGGCTTCTCATCTTTCCATCCATGCTCCACCTTCATTTGAACTCCAAAGGTAAAAATAACTACATATTTGTACTCCTCTCATCCTCCTCTACACTTCTCTCCTTTCAAAATCCAAAAATGAGGAAGTTCATTTTCGTGGGTATACCCCATTTAAAGAGAAAATAGCACCAATGGGTAGCTTGGAGTCTCCTCTCTCCATTAAGGTAAAAATCTCCATGAAAGAACTCATATTTCTCCATCCTTGCTCATAACTGATTTTTACCTCCTTGTAACACTCCATTTCTCTCTCTCTTTGAGCATAACATCAACCTTGCAATGGTGGTGGATTCACCTTCTTGAACCAAGGGCTAAAAACCCTCCTAAGACACTTCAAAGGTAAACCCTAGAAATCTTGCTTTAAACATTTCAATGAACTAGCACTAATTTAAGGGTTAGTATATTAATTGCAATTGTTTTGTGTTCATTGGGTGATGGGAATGGAGTTTGGCAACTCCATTCCTCACATAACCGATTTTGGGCAAGAAAGAAGGAAGAAGAGAATGGGAAAATAATTGAAGGAAAAATAAGCTCAAGGTAAGAGCTCCTTCCTAATGTTAAATTCTATTGCATTAGAGTAATGGGAATGGGCAAACAAATAAAAGAATCTAACTATTGTATTAGTATTGAAGTTTATGAAGTTTTGAGTATTTGGGAACTAGTAAGTAAATTGTAGGCCTTAGAGCCAAGTGTGTTGTGTATGAGTATTGGCATTGATGTTTGATGGAGTATTGATGTAAGGAGATGGATTTATATAGCTTTGTGTTCTGGTAGGACCCTTGTATGGGTGTGGCTAGATTAGGAATGAATTTGATGAAAAAGTGTGTATGTGGAGAAGTTAGAATTGTAGGTAAACCATGGCAAAATTTTGGTAGGAATATGTGCATTTATGGATGACTTGGTGAATGGGAGAACCAAGGTGTGTATTGGAGTTAATAGAGATGTTTGGTAATTATGGAATGGTAGTTGTAGTATGAGAAATAAGAAGGTAAAAATCTGTAGCAAGAGTTGTTGAAATGTGTTGGAGAAACTAGGAGAACTTATGTGCAAGACCTAGTAAAAAGAGTGTTGAACTTGAAGAGGTAAGGTAATGCATTGTAGGCTTTGGAAATGGCATTAGGAGATGAGAATATGCATGGGGGAAGTAGGAACTAAAATCTGTAGCAAAACAAAACTAGGAAGGATGTGTATAAGTGTTGAAAGGGAAATGTAGAAAATGTATGTGTGAATTAGTATGAAAGGAAGTAAGAAGTTAGCAAAGGATTTGAGGATGTTTAAGAGGCTAATTAGGTGCTTAAATATGTGGGATTAAGTGTAGGAACAATGGGGAATTAATTAGGCAAAGTATGGAATGTAACAGATTTTTAAAACAGCAAATCTGTAGAAAATGTAGCAGGGTCCGGGACTTAAGTCCAGGACTAAGTCCCGGACCAGTGTAAAAATTCAGGCCGAGAGTTGTATATGAAGGGTGGTCCGGGACTTAGGTCCTATACAAGGACCCGGACCACCCCATTAAAACCAACCGAGAATATACATAACTAAGGGTCCGGGACTTGATTTGGGTACAAGGACCCGGACCACCTTGAAATTTCGTTCGAGAGTGAAGGCTAGCTCTGGTCCGGGACTTGACATATGTACAAGGACCCGGACCATGTGCAAAAACGACCCGAGAGTTCAGACCACAGGGTGGTCCGGGACTTAAGACCTGGACAAGGTCCTGGACCGGCCCAGAAAATTAAGAATGAGTTTATAAAGTGGCTTTTAAGAAAAGGTAAGGGATGGTAATGTTAGTATAAGATAATTAGCACTTAATTAATGATGTTTAAAGGTCATTGAAGGTATAAACAAGTTGGAAAATTAAGTAAGAGAGTAGTAAGTATGTGAACATTAAGTTAAACCGAAACGACGAGACAACGGGGTAAGTACGGGAGTAGTAGTAATGTGTGTATTGTAATGCTTAGTATTAATTGAACCATTTGACATGTAGTCATTGGTTCGTGGGTAAGAATCAAGGAACAAGAGGGAACCAAAGGAACAAGGGAGCACCCGGTAAAGTAAATCTCGGAAAAGGTATGATTTCTTCATGCCCTGTATCCTAATCTGGTTACCCTGATTTGTGTGCTTATTTGATCACCTAATAAGATAAAGGCATGAATCGGACTATATTGCACCTACTTGTGCTTGTTTACGTTGTTCTTGATATTTGTCTTGAATAATAGTTTGTATAATTCATGAAATACATGAATGATGATGGGGTGCATTTGTAATAAGTAGGGTACTTGTATTTTGTATTGTATTTCGTATGGATGTGTACTTGAGCAATGTATTTGTGTATGTGGCTTGAATGAATGACTTCTACTAATTCCTAACTACCTAACTCCTAACTTTAGTATTGGATAAATTGGAATGAGTAGAAGTCTGATATAGTTTCGGCCACGCGTGAGGATGAGGAGACACAAGAGGTTGGATCCGATTCCTGGTTCTTAAACTTTTCCACGGCCCAAACCCCTTAAATGGGTAGCATCCTGGATTGGTGAACCAAGTAAAGCCCGGTGGTGGGATAGTTTAGTCCCTGCCCGGAGGTCCCGACGACTTAACTTGAGTATGTAGTAAGTAAGTAAGTAAAGTATGAGTATGTATGCGTAAGTATTGTGTAACGAGTAAAAGAGTAATCTCCACCCGATTAACCCGGGTGGACAAATGAAGCTAACCAGTATTGGGCATTGTACATGTATGGTGTATGGATTGAGTATGTAATGAGTATGTATTGTGCATGTATCGTGAATGTGTAATTCGGAAAAAGGTAAGTAAGTATTGTTGGACTTGCATAATCTCTTTGTATGTGTTGGAGTGTATACGTGTATTTCCTTGCGTAAAGTATTATAGTATTGTGTATAAGAGCATGTATGTCTGTATGTATGTTTGAATGAAATCAATCGCATGTATTCGACCAAGTGGTCGGCAACCCTCACTAGTACGCGGGGTATGCGGTTATCATATGCAGCGAAAGCTGACCCCCTAGGGGGAACGTTTTTAGTGTGCAGGTACCCGAAGCAGACATGGTCACAGTAAGAGACCGGTGACAGTGTAGATTGTAGAGAATAGTAATGAACTTGTAGCCTTGAAGTAGTAGTGTACCAAGGGGGTACACCTTGTGCATTGTAAGTAAGTAGATGCGAGGAATGGGTAGATGTAGACTCTTAATGAGTATGAATGGAATTGAAAGAGGTATTGTATTTGTATAAGGAACCTAGTAAACTCGGTTATGTATATTGTATTGAATGGTATTGTAAAGGAGCAAAGTGTTGAATGGAACAATATAGTATTTAGTTGGTAAATGGAGTATGTAATGTAAATGTGTGGTACTCGGATTCCGGTCCATCAGACCGATGTTGTACGTAGTAGTAGTAGCTTTGTTAGCCACATGGGTGACTAACGGCATTGTATCACCCACCGTATGTAAGTATGTACCGCTGCGTGAATCTGGAAGTACGAGGAGATTGGACAGTAATGACAGTATTAACGGTAGGGGTGTTACAAAAAGTGGTATCAGAGCGAAGTGTCGCTCTAATGACTGGAAATACCGAGTTGGGAATTAGAAGCTTAGGGCTAAGGGCTGAGTGTTAGCATTAGAGATATGCTAGTTAGGAACTCCCGGTGAGTACCGGATACCTACAAGACCAGACCCGCCCTCCACAAACCCCTTTGTATAACTTGGGGAAGTACGCCAGAGAGAAGGAAAGTCCTTTCATACTCGGGAAAACCCGATCTGGCAATTGTGAAACAATCACACAGTAAACAAGAACCGACATATGATAGATTCCAAGAATTAGAAGTCCCGGGGATGGATCCCCGTTGAACAGCAATACCCGCACTTAATGGCGGTAGAATGAGAGCTCCAACCATAAGGAGACTACAACATGCAACAACATGGGGCGACATGCCTAGCAGTCGTAGAACCTGGCTAACCAAACAGCAGCAGGAAAAGAAGCACTAAGCGCAACGGAGCGGAACAAGGAATTGTAACAAAACCCGAGGCATAGGTCTACGGGACAGTAATAGCTAAGTAATACCACCAACGGTATGCTAGCTGACCAAGGACATAGTCAGGAGTGGTTAACTCCGAAAATATAACACCAAAAGGTTACGATACCTGGCCGACATAGCTTACACAGCTACAAGGATATCCACGGGATATGAACCGATAGGACTACAAGGGTAGTGCCTAAACCAGTTAAGGCTCAATCGCCACGGTAAACCAGTGGGAACGAGCAACAAGGAAAAACACAAACTAAATAAATGGGGATCTCCATGGATTGGAGAAGTACCCCGATCAATGACAGTCATGTCAAGATCACAGAGGAACTACTTAAAAGATCAAGTATCCAAAACATAGATCAATAAGATCAAGGGAAGAGTCAACAAGACTACCCAAATACGAGTGGAACCCACACCGTGACCGGTATAGGGTTACCCAAAAACCACCAGTACCACGCACCTGCCACGGCAAGTGCAATAAGAACAGGAACATGCAGAGGAACACTAACACACCACAAGTACATAGTAATGTACCGAGACCGCAAAGAAGCGACTACCGGACCACGTATCCTAAGAACAGGATGAATGGAACCTTTGAAAGGTCTAACGGCCTGACCATTGTACTAAGGACATACCAGTCAGCGAGAAGCTGGACTTGGTCAAGACCTCAAACATGGCTATGCCATGAAGAACATCTTTTGACACCGGACTATTATTTCAAACCCAAAATTTTTCTTTCAAAACCACAACCTTTCTTTTAAACCTTGGATTTTAAAACCAAACCAACATAATTACGGTGAGTATCATAGAATGATACAAGAGGAGTTGACAATGGAATACTTCACTTAGGTGTGTGACGAGCACTACGAGTGTACCCAATTACGGGATGTGGGATGACCGCACTCCGAGGGAGCTTGCGGGCCTGACATATAGTTAGGTAAGTGGTAACGTATCAACACGGTACCCCACGTATGTATACATGTGGTGTACGAAACATGGGAAGTAGTTAACTCCGCTCTACGGACCAGGAGTAAGTTCAAACCAGAACAGCTGTACACTTTAGACGATCAAGTATAAAGGAACTCAGAGAATCCATCTGAAGATAAGGAATAAGAACCAGAAGGTGCAAAGAGCACAGACTAGCAAGTATAGACATCGGATATGTCTTAAAGACTTCAAGCAAATGCATGGTAACTGGAGAAATTATCCAGCCCAGCATAGTAAGGCAAATGCCTAATGTGAACAACGATGCTCAACAACGGGATGGAGTTCCCTAAGGCGATCACAAGATTTAAACAGTCTACCCAAGAATGGGAGACGTTATAACCCTAAAGGGGATAGCTTAAATACAATACTACAAGGCGGTATAGTGGACACAACGTGTCATAAACATTAGCCGGATGTAACGGCATAACTAACAGCACTCAGGAGCAATCCGTGAAGGGTGGCTGAGTTGACAACAGTCGAACAAAGCGTCATGATAAGAACGCGGGAACTAGAACGAACATTCGGTTAGAACACCGAAGGGATTTGGCATAACGGGAAATACCCTAAACTACAAGAAGGCACTGATTAGCACCAGATTGCCTAAAGGGTCTCCTATGAACGGAAGCGTGATGTCACGACTTACCATGGAGCCTAGCAATACCTCCAACCTATGGGGTATACATGGAGTGGAAACATGTATAAGCAGCTTGCAAAGAGCATAGCTTGCAGCAATAAGGCTTAAAAGCCATCAACCAACTATGTTATGTAAACCTTAACGGTTGGATAACCCACACCATTTGATAACAAGACTTGCAAGAGATATTGCCTCATGCGACAAAGAAATCAACAATTGTACCATCAATTCAAACCCCATCCTGAGTGGCTTGGAGTAATGGCCAACTCAGTGTCACTGTCACTAGAGCATCAGTCTAGTATACAGTTGACAAGCTTTTAATTACCTTCATGCTTTCTGTAGCAATGGTAGCACAGGGGCATAAGAATCGTGATGATGCCAACATTGGCCTAGTCCACATTTGGACACTATGGGAAACCCGAGGAAAAGTACCCCTTGTTAATCGAAGACCACCAAGGTGGTGAAGACGTGAAACCTTAGAAGAGGCTTCCATCTACTATAACAATAGAGCCTACGCATATAGATATTGCCAAGAGGCGATGAAACAAGGAAAAGACATTCCAACCCATCGCGACTTAAAGGAGTAAGTATACTCCATATGCAGTACATAAGCAGGTACTAACATAGTAACCTTGCTATGAGACGTATGAGTGGAGACAAACCCCTCAACAATAACTTTCACCTATCAGTGATAAAATACTCTTCAATTAGAGAACGGGACCAGAAAACCCCTAAAGTTTCTTGGGATGTCCCGGTGATATGCATACAAGTGAAACTGCACAGCTAGAGCCTATAACCAATGCTCAGCTTTGGGAGAACAGTAATTGTCAAAAACAATCAATGTGAGTGCACATTGCACACCATGAATGACCAACGCTCAAGAGAGCTTGTAACCCGATAAATTACTTCGTCCATTATCAACCAAGATACTTGGTAAATTGTATCACAAATGATGATAGAATGTGAGGTAAGCTAACCTACACATAAAACCTAAGTTGAATAAGACATCTCCACATTGGGAAGATAATAAGATTGTCGTATGCTACGACAACTGTCATACACACGAACACAGGAAACTCCTGGTGTATTTACACCATAAGGAAATGGTGCCAATGACAATAGCAATGAGTAAAGAGGAACTACCACAGTAACAGAAACAGTAAAAACAATGTTGTACAATGAGTTAGAATACGGTGCGCAACAAGCGACCGCTATGAGGAAGTAGTAGATAATGACACGGAGTATAAGTATGAGAAGACAAGAAGAATATTCATTCTATCACATAAGTGACTTGCGGTCAAGCGTTTACGCCTCTGCACTCTGTATGACTGAGTGTTTTGGTATTGCACTTGTGCGGTAATGATCTAATGGGATAGCTAGGAATATGGAGAATGTAAATCGTAGTAAACCCTTCTTTTCACCAACAAACATGGCATAAGCCAGCTAAGGAAGCTTAGCAACAGACCGTGCGGCCTGAGGCCAAAGAAGCACGAAGAGTGTGAAACACACTAACAATCACAAGATGTGAATCACATTGGAATAAAAGGTGAAAGGAGACGTAACAAAGTCACTAGGACCGACGCATAGAATGCAAGGTCATACAAGTAAAGAACACTTGTACTGAACCAGAAGAAATTGTATAATTCAGAACTATTGACAACAGAGGAAGTACTACAACTAAGTAGTGACTTAACCTCGCCTGACAACAAGTCGGAGGAGCTTAGTGAATGATTGTGGAAGTACAAATAGTTTGTATACTAGATTGCCAGAGAGCTGGTTATAAACCTACAACTCATTGAGCTCAAACACGGTAAAAGAATACCGCATTTGTTTAGTAAACCTTATTCCCATAATAGACGGATAAAAAGGTGATGTATAGCACATTAAGGATAACACGAAGGGTAAGTAACCCAAGTTATTAGGGTCGCACAGCGGAAGCTAGTGGGCCCTAACTAGGAGATAATATACCTAGTAAGTATAGTAGAATGGCTATTAATGCCTTGAAGCCTAATAGGCTGGAACCGAATTAATTATGAGTTAAATAAACTCATATAGGAATCCTTGGTGCAAAGACTAAACCATTGTTATGATTAGGACCCTTTGACAAGGGTATATTATGTAATAAACCGTAAAGAAGCTAAAACGCTTTAGATTGCCCAAATTGAGTAAACCAATGTTTAATAATAATAACATATGGTAGATTACGTGGGCGTAATCCCTTTTAAGAGGGGTAGAGCGAAAACCGCATAATGTGAATTTCACGAATAAAACACATAAACTATAATGTGCATAGCACAAATGAGAAACGAATTGATGATTGATGCCTATGTTAAATAAACATAAGTATTCATTCGTATTGAAATTGTGGTAATGAGGCATGAGAGATGCAAATACCATAGGATGGATATACCTACCTTGTAACACCATGTAAGAGTATTAGTAAAAGAAAAGTAATGAGTAGTGGACGGAGCTCCACAAGTATCATAACCTTTGAAGAAGTAGTACAAAATGAATGAGAGTAGTAGATGAATGAAGTCTAGGTGTAGTGTATACCTAGGTAAATTATTGGAAGTGAATTGAGGACAACTAAATTTCACAAGTACGGTAATCCCTAGTTAGAATAATTGAAATGATGGAGAGTAATGGATGGAAGTAGTGAAGGCTGATGAAATGAGCATTTAGGTATTGAACCACGGAGTAAAGCATTTGGAAGTAAAGTGAGGATGATTGATGGACTGATTCCATCCTTTGGAGATGTATGAATTCGTATCACGACTAGAAAGGGGTAAAAAGATAGAAAATGAAAACAATTAAAGTATTCGTTTGTTTTAAACTGATATGGGAAGTCGAACTTGATCCTGATCAGATCAAGGGAAACCGAACACAAATTGGGGTGGAAAGATAGTTCAACACTGATGCTGATCACATCAGGGTCGAATGATTCTTGAAGCTCCCCTTAAGTGGTCACAAGAATCACGCATAGGATAGATGTAATGAATATAAATTGGAATTTGGAGTTGTATGCTTTAGAAGGATTTCTAATTAGCTGTTGGGAAGGATTTTCCTTAGACTGAGAATGAAGATTTGGTTAGAAGCTTATATCGGAGAAGATGGTAGTGTAGCATGTTGTATTATTCCAAGGGCAGTGGGACATAGAGGAGTCCTGTGTCGAGATGACCTGAGTGCCTGCGGGATTGTAATGTGTATTGCATTGCTTTGGGGATAGCTTTGCACTGTATGTATAAACCCTGTAGAGTAAAACCGGATGGTTGGATGTGATGCGGATTGGAGTAATTATGGTATATTGGTATGGTATGGAATGTAGAAACCTTGAGTAATGAAATTGGGAATTGTAAGGAGGAGGAATGTATGGCTTTGGTATTAGGCAAGCATAAATAAGTATGAATAGTAATCCAATAACCTCGAACAACTTTGAGGACAAAGTTCTTAAGGGGGGTAGATTGAAATACCTCGACCTTAAATATAGTGATTAAAATTATCCTAATAGGTATTTAAGGGCTTAATGGTGCCTAAGTAATATTGGTAAGGAGAAATAAATCCAAAAGAAATAGAGAAACGCTTAAAAAGTGAAAAACGCTAAATAAGCGTTAAATAACCATAGGAGGTATGAGACCTCGGTTAGCATATTATATGGATTCTAAAGCCTTGATAAGGCTTAAATAATATATGGGAACAACTCCTGAAGAAAACGGATCCAAATAATGTATTAAAACACTAATAGAGCTTTAGCGCACGTTTTTCGAGAAAACGCATAAACGTGACTTTAAGTGGTCAAACAAACCCGTAAAAATTATAAATCATTAAATAACAATTATTAAGCATTTATGGAAGCTTAATAGTCAATAAAAATAATTGAACGAGAAAATTCCGGAAAACGGGCCCGGTTAGTGAATAGTACTAAAACCGGGTAAAATAACGAGCGTTTTCTGTAAAAGACGAAAAACGCTCCAACTAGTATAACTGTAGGGGGCCAGTTTTTAACAGTCAAATAACTCCCTCACACACACATGTAACTAGCTAATTAAATAAGAGAGCCAAAAGCAAAAAGCAATAAAGTAAAAACTACTTTATCCCTTCTCTCTCTCCTCACTCACTCATTTCTCTACTCTCTCACCTCCCTCCTTCCTCACCCATCCGATTTCTCCCTCCTCTCTCTTCTGGAATGGGCGATTTTGGAGCTCCAAGGAGAAGCTTCAATGGCTTCTCATCTTTCCATCCATGCTCCACCTTCATTAGAACTCCAAAGGTAAAAATAACTACATATTGTACCCCCTCATCCTCTACACTTCTCTCTTTTCAAAATCCAAAAATGAGGAAGTTAATTTTCGTGGGTATACCCCATTCAAAGAGAAAATAGCACCAATGGGTAGCTTGGAGTCTCCTCTCTCCATTAAGGTAAAAATCTCCATGAAAGAACTCATATTTCTCCATCCTTGCTCATAACTGATTTTTACCTCCTTGTAACACTCCATTTTCTATCTCTCCTTTGAGCATAACATCAACCTTGCAATGGTGGTGGATTCATCTTCTTGAACCAAGGGCTAAAAACCCTCCTAAGACACTCCAAAGGTAAACCTTAGAAATCTTGCTTTAAACATTTCAATGAACTAGCACTAATTTAAGGGTTAGTATATTAATTGCAATTGTTTTGTGTTCATTGGGTGATGGGAATGGATTTTGGCAACTCCATTCCCCACATAACCGATTTTGGGCAAGAAAGAAGGAAGAAGAAAATGGGAAAAGAATTGAAGGAAAAATAAGCTCAAGGTAAGAGCTCCTTCCTAATGTTAAATTCTATTGCATTAGAGTAATGGGAATGGGCAAACAAATAAAAGAATCTAACTATTGTATTAGTATTGAAGTTTATGAAGTTTTGAGTATTTGGGAACTAGTAAGTAAATTGTAGGCCTTAGAGCCAAGTGTGTTGTGTATGAGTATTGGCATTGATGTTTGATGGAGTATTGATGTAAGGAGATGGATTTATATAGCTTTATGTTCTGGTAGGACCCTTGTATGGGTGTGGCTAGATTAGGAATGAATTTGATGAAAAAGTGTGTATGTGGAGAAGTTAGAATTGTAGGTAAACCATGGCAAAATTTTGGTAGGAATATGTGCATTTATGGATGACTTGGTGAATGGGAGAACCAAGGTGTGTATTGGAGTTAATAGAGATGTTTGGTAATTATGGAATGGTAGTTGTAGTATGAGAAATAAGAAGGTAAAAATCTGTAGCAAGAGTTGTTGAAATGTGTTGGAGAAACTAGGAGAACTTATGTGCAAGACCTAGTAAAAAGAGTGTTGAACTTGAAGAGGTAAGGTAATGCATTGTAGGCTTTGGAAATGGCATTAGGAGATGAGAATATGCATGGGGGAAGTAGGAACTAAAATCTGTAGCAAAACAAAACTAGGAAGGATGTGTATAAGTGTTGAAAGGGAAATGTAGAAAATGTATGTGTGAATTAGTATGAAAGGAAGTAAGAAGTTAGCAAAGGATTTGAGGATGTTTAAGAGGCTAATTAGGTGCTTAAATATGTGGGATTAAGTGTAGGAACAATGGGGAATTAATTAGGCAAAGTATGGAATGTAACAGATTTTTAAAACTGCAAATCTGTAGAAAATGTAGCAGGGTCCGGGACTTAAGTCCAGGACTAAGTCCCGGACCAGTGTAAAAATTCAGGCCGAGAGTTGTATGTGAAGGGTGGTCCAGGACTTAGGTCCTATACAAGGACCCGGACCACCCCATTAAAACCAACCGAGAATATACAGAACTAAGGGTCCTGGACTTGATTTGGGTACAAGGACCCGGACCACCACGAAATTTTGTTCGAGAGTGAAGGCTAGCTCTGGTCCAGGACTTGACATATGTACAAGGACCCGGACCATGTGCAAAAACGACCCGAGAGTTCAGACCACAGGGTGGTCAGGGACTTTAGACCTGGACAAGGTCCCGGACCAGCCTAGAATATTAAGAAGGAGTTTATAAAGTGGCTTTTAAGAAAAGGTAAGGGATGGTAATGTTAGTATAAGATAATTAGCACTTAATTAATGATGTTTAAAGGTCATTGAAGGTATAAACAAGTTGGAAAATTAAGTAAGAGAGTAGTAAGTATATGAACATTAAGATAAGCCGAAATGACGAGACAACGGGGTAAGTACGGGAGTAGTAGTAATGTGTGTATTGTAATGCTTAGTATTAATTTAACCATTTGACATGTAGTCATTGGTTCGTGGGTAAGAATCAAGGAACAAGAGGGAACCAAAGGAATAAGGGAGCACCCGGTAAAGTAAATCTCGGAAAAAGGTAAGATTTCTTCATGCCTTGTATCCTAATCTGGTTACCCCGATTTGTGTGCTTATTTGATCACCTAATAAGATAAAGGCATGAATCGGACTATATTGCACCTACTTGTGCTTGTTTACGTTGTTCTCGATATATGTCTTGAACAATAGTTTGTATAATTCATGAAATACGATGATGGGGTGCATTTGTAATAAGTAGTGTACTTGTATTTTGTATTGTATTTCGTATGGATGTGTACTTGAGCAATGTATTTGTGTATGTGGCTTGAATGAATGACTTCTACTAATTCCTAACTACCTAACTCCTAACTTAAGTATTGGATAAATTGGAATGAGTAGAAGTCCGATATAGTTTCGGCCACGCGTGAGGATGAGGAGACACAAGAGGTTGGATCCGATTCCTGGTTCTTAAACTTTTCCACGGCCCAAACCCCTTAAATGGGTAGCATCCTGGATTGGTGAACCAAGTAAATCCCGGTGGTGGGACAGTTTAGTCCCTGCCCCGAGGTCCCGACGACTTAACTTGAGTATGTAGTAAGTAAGTAAGTAAAGTATGAGTATGTATGCGTAAGTATTGTGTAACGTGTAAAAGAGTAATCTCCACCCGATTAACCCGGGTGGGCAAGTGAAGCTAACCAGTATTGGGCATTGTACATGTATGGTGTATGGATTGAGTATGTAATGAGTATGTATTGTGCATGTATCGTGAATGTGTAATTCGGAAGAAGGTAAGTAAGTATTGTTGGACTTGCATAATCTCTTTGTATGTGTTGGAGTGTATACGTGTATTTCCTTGCGTAAAGTATTATAGTATTGTGTATAAGAGCATGTATGTCTGTATGTATGTTTGAATGATATAATCGCATGTATTCGACCAAGTGGTCGGCGTACCCTCACTAGTACACGGGGTATGCGGTTATCATATGCAGCGAAAGCTGGCCCCCTAGGGGGAACGTTTTTAGTGTGCAGGTACCCGAAGCAGACATGGTCACAGTAAGAGATCGGTGACAATGTAGATTGTAGAGAATAGTAATGAACTAGTAGCCTTGAAGTAGTAGTGTACCAAGGGGGTACACCTTGTGCATTGTAAGTAAGTAGATGCGAGGAATGGGTAGATGTAGACTCTTAATGAGTATGAATGGAATTGAAAGAGGTATTGTATTTGTATAAGGAACCTAGTAAACTCGGTTATGTATATTGTATTGAATGGTATTGTAAAGGAGCAAAGTGTTGAATGGAACAATATAGTATTTAGTTGGTAAATGGAGTATGTAATGTAAATGTGTGGTACTCGGGATTCCGGTCCATCAGACCGGTGTTGTACGTAGTAGAAGTAGCTTTGTTAGCCACGTGGGTGACTAACGGCATTGTATCACCCACCGTATCTAAGTATGTACCGCTGCGTGAATCTGGAAGTACGAGGAGATTGGACGGTAATGACAGTATTAACGGTAGGGGTGTTACAGAAATGTCCCAAATGCAAGAGATGTTTAAGGCAATGATGGGTAAGTGCCGAGACACGCAAGAGGAGGTCGCAGCCCTTCGCAAAGACCAAAAAGCCTTGCGATCCCAAATTCAACAACTTCTCACCCAACAAAGACCTCTTGGTCAACTCCCTCACAAACTAACCCCAACCAAGAGAGCATGCAAATTCAATCCCTAGAAGATGGCACCTTCCAATCAACAAACTTGAGTGATCTCTAAGGAGTGGAAGAGAGCTACTACCAGAAAAGAAAAGGAAAGCCAAGAAGAGGCCAGCATCAATGATGAGAACACAACCAATCCAACCTCATCCCCCAAAATCCAAGTTCCTATTCCTTCTACTCCCTCTCCATCTCAAATAACTATCGACATTCCATCTTCCTCTCCTAAAAACAGTGAACTCCCATTTCCCAACAGGATGAAGAAGAAGCATCTAGATGAACTGTTTGCCAAATTCTTAAACATTTTCAAAAAACTGACTCTCGATATCCCTTTAATCGACGCTTTGCAAGAGATGCCCAACTATGCCAAGTTTCTAAAGGATTTCCTAACAAAGAAAAAGAAGAAAGCTGGAAAAGAAACAGTTCACCTCACGGAGGAATGCTCTGCTGCCCTTCTTCGAGCACTCCCTCCCAAACAAACAGATCCGGGAAATCCCATTATCCCGTGTTTTATAGGTGGAGTGGACTGTGGAAGCGGCTTATGCGACCTGGGAGCTAGTATAAATATCATGCCCTACGCCACCTTCTTGAAAGTAAGAGGAGGGGAAATGCAGCCGGTTCCATTCAAACTACAGCTAGCCGATAGATCGGAGATCAAGCCGATGGGAATAGTCCGAGATCTGGTGGTCGGAGTGGATCGCTTTATCTTTCCAGCTGACTTCGTCATTTTAGAGATGGACGACGATGTTGAGGTTCCCCTAATCTTAGGTCGACCTTTTCTGAGTACTGCCAAAGCCATTATTGATGTCCACGACGGAAAAATCACTTTGCGATATGAGGATGAAAAGATCGAATTTGATATGAAGAAAATGATGAAGAAAAGCTCTAGCTTTTCTCATCACGCTAAGACAGTGGGCTTAATAGATGATGATGAGGAGGAAGGCGATCTTTCTACAGATGAAGACATATATTCCCTATCATCTTTCCCAAGTGCTGAAACTGAACCGCTGGAGCAAGTATTAGTTACTTCTCTAGAAGAAAAAGTGGAAGATCCGGAAGTTAACGCCATGCTGGCGTCTGTGGAGAAAGGAAGGGCAGGTTATCAAGCCTACCGCCCTACAATCGAAAGACTTGACAAAAAACCACAAAAATCTATTCCCTCAATAGAAGAGCCACTAGAGCTCGAGCTTAAGGAGCTACCTTCTAAACTTAAGTATTCCTTTTTAGCTGAAAATGATCATTTGCCCGTCATTATTTCATCTTCTCTGAATTACGGGCAGGAAACTAGGTTACTTGAGGTGTTGAAAAAGCACAAAACAACAATCGGGTGGACTATTGCTGACATTAAAGGAATTGATCCCTCCTACTGCACGCACCACATCTATATGGAGGACAATTACAAGTCTATCAGTCAGCCCCAACGTCGGCTTAACCCAAACCTGAAGGAGGTAGTTAAGAAGGAAGTTTTAAAACTCCTAGACGCAGACATCATTTATCCTATCTCCGACAGTCTGTGGGTAAGTCATGTACAAGTTGTTCAAAAGAAGGGAGGCATCGAAGCTGTAATGAATGACAAAGGAGAGGCTGTTCCTCAAAGGAAAATTACTGGTTGGCACATGTACATAGACTATAGGCGCTTAAACTCTGAAACCAGGAAGGATCACTTCCCTCTCCCTTTTATTGATCAGATGTTAGAAAGATTGGCAGGGCAGGAGTATTATTGTTTCTTAGATGGTTTTTCAGGGTACTTCCAAATTCCTATTGCGCCAGAGGACCAAGACAAGACAACTTTCACTTATCCTTATGGTACCTTTGCGTATAAAAGAATGCCCTTTGGACTGTGCAATGCTCTTGCCACCTTTCAGCGTTGTATGCAGGCGATCTTCGCAGACTTCATCGAGCAGAGCATTGAGGTGTTTATGGATGATTTTTCTGTTTATGGATCTAGTTTTGATGTTTGTTTGGCGCAGCTTGATCTAATTCTTGGCCGATGTGAGGAGACAAATCTGGTTCTCAACTGGGAGAAGTGACACTTTATGGTCAAGGATGGGATTGTACTCGGTCACATAGTATCTGCTAAGGGAATTGAGGTAGATCTAGCCAAGGTGGGGGTAATAGAGAAATTGCCTAAACCAACTTGTGTGAAAGAAGTAAGAGCTTTCTTAGGGCATGCAGGATTTTATAGACATTTTATTCAGGATTTTTCTAAAATTGCAAAACCATTAACTGACCTGCTTCTAAAGGAGGCCCCATTTGTTTTTTCTGATGGTTGCGTATCTGCTTTTGATTTGATTAAACAAAAATTGGTAGCTGCACCCATTGTTGTTTCACCTGACTGGTCATTACCCTTTGAGATTATGTGTGATGTCAGTGATTTTGCAGTAGGGGCAACTCTGTGCCAAAGGAAGGACAAGATTCTGCGAGTTATTGCTTATGCGAGCAAAACTCTAGACAATGCTCAAAGAAACTACACAACCACCGAGAAAGAGCTCCTGGCAGTGGTCTTCTCCTTAGATAAATTCAGATCATATTTATGGGGAAGTAAAGTGATTATTCACACTGACCACTCTGCTCTTAAATATTTGTTTACTAAGAAAGAGGCCAAACCACGCTTGCTACGTTGGATTCTTTTGTTACAGGAATTTGACATTGAAGTTAGGGATAAAAGTGGTAAATTAAATGGTGTGGCTGACCATCTGTCTCGGTTGGTAGTTCCTAATGATGGTGTACCAATTCATGAATTTTTTCCGGATGAGACTGTTTTTGTTTTACATACGGTGCACGAGCCTTGGTATGCTGACCTGGCCAATTATCTTGTTTCTGGGGTGGTACCTCGTGACTTTTCCTATGCTCAAAAGAAGAAATTTTTATCTGACGCTAAACATTATATCTGGGAAGACCCTTATCTCTTTTGAGTTTGGGCAGATGGTTTAATCCACAGGTGTCTCCTAGATGATGAAGTACCCAGTGTTCTAGAGTTTTGCCATTCAAAGAAAGCTGGAGGCCATCATGGATCTCATAGGACGGCAGCCAAAGTTTTGGAATCCGGATTTTATTGGCCCACACTACATAAAGATTGCCAAGCCTTTGTGGCCAGTTGCGATAGTTGTCAACGCATGGGAAATGCTTCTAGGCGACATGAGATGCCTCAGCAAGGCATTTTAGAGGTCGAACTTTTTTACTGCTGGGGAATAGATTTTATGGGACCATTCCCCTCTTCGCAAGGATTCCAATATATTCTGGTGGCAGTGGACTACGTATCAAAATGGGTTGAAGCAATTCCTTGCCAACATGCTGATTGAAAGACGGTGGTAAAATTCTTAAAGAAGCATATCTTTACCCGCTTTGGAGTCCCTAGAGCCATTATAAGTGATGGAGGCACACACTTCTGCAATCGAACCATTGATGCATTGATGACTAAGTATGGGGTACACCACAAAGTTGCCCTTGCTTACCATCCCCAGACAAATGGGCAAGCAGAAGTGTCCAATAGGGAGTTAAAATGGATACTCCAAAAGACAGTGCACTCCTCCAGAAAAGATTGGGCTTTAAAACTGGATGATGCTCTTTGGGCCTATCGCACAGCATATAAAACCCCCCATTGGTATGTCACCTTTTAAATTGGTTTATGGGAAGGCATGTCATCTCCCTGTGGAGCTTGAACACAAGGCTTATTGGGCTATCAAGGCATTAAATTTTGATATGACTGTTGCGGGTGAGAAAAGGAAGTTGCAACTCTCTGAGTTACAAGAGCTGAGGGATCTAGCTTACCACAATGCTAAAATTTATAAGGAACGAACCAAGAAGTTCCATGACAAGCTGATCCTCAAGAGAGACTTCAAAGTAGGTGACTTGGTTCTCCTCTATAATTCAAGATTGAAGCTTTTCCCTGGGAAGCTCAAATCTCATTGGGCTGGTCCTTTCCGGATTGTTGGTGTGACCTCATATGGTGCCTTTGAACTACAAAACAAGAAGGGTGACACTTTCAAAGTTAATGGGGCCCGTCTAAAGAGGTATACTTGTTCTATTGATATTTCAACTGACTTGTTTAGAATTTCTTTTGTCCAGGAACAGCACGACACTTTGACTCCTGTTTCGAAACCGGCACTATCTAAGAAGAAATTTCTCCCATGGAGAGTTCAACATAAACTCAAGCAGCTACGCAGCTCGACTATAGGATGTTGTGGGACCCCAACCCATAACTCCTCACATACAGAATGAAATTATGGGCGTCTAGCTAAGGAAGTTAAAAAAGAGCAGCTAACTGGGAGGCAACCCAGTGCTTATCAGGTATTTTAAATATTAGTTTTAAATATAAATATTTTAATTTTATTATATTTTTAATTTGTGAGAAATTAATCTATCTTATTTTCATAAGTTAGTGTATAAGAAAAATAAAAAAAATACATTTGGCCTGTCCGAACCAGCCGGTTCGGACCAGACGCGTTTCCGAATTTAAAACCGTCCGAATCAGTTTTATCAGTATAATTCTCCCAAAACAAAAAACGACCGCACAGCCCCAATTCACCCCCAATCTCCTTTGGCTCTAGATTCTTCATTACTCCACCAAATCGAGCAAGGTTGGTACCGCAATCTTCGTTTTTCAATTCTCTACATTTCTATAGCAAGAAATCCACAAACCATCAACCACACAAGGAGAAATCAGCATCTGAAGTTACGAACCCTAGATTGACGTTTTCGCAAGATTCAAGCTCGTTTTTGGGTTTTTGTTATCGATTTCTTCTTCTACAATCATCCTATACTCCCACAAGGTAAATTCTACACTTTATACACTCAATTTTGGTGTTTTTGATTGAATTCAAAATTGAGGTTTACTAGTTACGAAAATATTGTTGTTATATTTCCGTTTTTCGATTCTATAATGCATTGTTGTTGTAACTTTTCGGGTTTATGATTGTACGATGTTGTGGGTGGATTTGTTTAATGATGGTATTGCATTACCTGGTTTATTGATTGAATTTATTTGTGGATAATTGAATATTTTTAGGGGAGATTCTGTAGAAATTTTTGTAGAATTCGTGGATATGTATATATTTATGTTTGCATTTCATACTATTTTTCTACCTGCTTTCTTTATTACTAAATATGTATTAAGTAGGATGTTGAGAAAATTTACTGGACGTTCAAAGAAGGGTAAAAGCATTACTTCTAGTTCTAGTCAGGCACCCCCACCGGGTTTTATATCTCAACAAGCAGCAGACTGGTTCAATCTGGAGTGCTAAATTGAACCTGAACGATCTGTCGCACCGGAGGTACAGTGCCAGCTTGGGTTACCCGAGCTTCTGGATGCGCATGGGCGGGTGAAGTTATTAGACATGGGTGGTACATACTACCCACGTGAGGTACGGGTTTTCTATGTGAATTCCCGTATCCAAGAAGGTTCCATCCGCTCCACGGTCCAAGAGAGGGACATCATTATTCGAGTGGAGGACATCGCTTCATATTTAGGGATTCCTTACCCTGCTCCTCCTATGAGTGAGGACGATGATCTGCTGCAGCTATATAATGATTTTTAGAACGCCGCGGACCGAAACTACAGTGCACTTTTAATTCAGGCACCGCGCAGACGAAGAGGAGATGACCAGTCTAAGCAGGTCATCCCTGCTGATTTACTACAGGACCCTCGCGAGAGAGTCCTGTTCGCACTTCTGGTGGCCAATGTCACGCCACGACGCTCTTCTGACCTCAACTAGACCGACTGTTACTTTATCCAGGCAGTCTTGAACCCCTCTTTTGCTGGAGCTTCTGCACTCACATATCTACCCCAGGTTTTACATCAGCATCTGCGCTACACCATCGAGCACAAGGACCATCACAGGCTGGGATTCCCTGTTATGATCTGCCACTTCCTCAGGCAGCAGGGAGTGATCTTGGCTGAGGAGGGTCATTCCACTTCCAGGACACCCATTGACATGGGCACCATGAAGAGGATGAGATTTGACTATGATGGAACGACGTGGATGAAGCAGGCGGCTCCGCGTACTCAGAAGCGGCAGAGAGATGTTGGAGAGGGACCGTCAGAGCCAGTCCCTACTTCCACTTCAACAGAGGAGCAGCAGTATGCGGCATTCCCAGAACCCAGGAGCGGGTATGTTACCTGGGAGGAGCTAGAGCGCAGACAGCAGCAGATGGAGCAGTCATTCCGAGCTGAGATCAGCCTCCTTCAGGAGCTGGCACGCCGATCTCAGGATGATTATGAGACTCTGCTCCGTGACTTCCAGCAGTGGCAGGCTTACTACCCGCCACCTGAGTGATTTTATGCCAGTTATTTTCTCTCTTTTGTTTTTCCTTTCATACTTTGTTATTTATTTAATGTATCGCTAACATTTGACAGTTTTCTGTTTATTTGGTTTGTTTCAGTTTACGAACTATCTTTATTATATACTGGCATCTGTTTCTTTTAAATGTTTCAATAAAACTTTCCATCTGCAAAGTTGGGCACTTGCCTAACGCAAGTGTGAGGAACGTTTCCCTCGCCAAAAGCCTTAAGTGTGAGGAAGGGCTGCTTCCTCAATCCAAGGATATAAGGGGAGTTCTTTGTTTTAATTTAGGCAATATTTAAATTATGTTAAGTTCATTTTACTCCTCTTACTTGATTTATCTCTATTGCAATACATGACCAATATCCTCCATGAGTTTGACACATTTTGAAACGTCTTCTTACTTGAAAAAATTTTACTGAACAAATGAGGACATTGTTCCTCTTAAGTGTGAGGAAGTCAGACCTTCCCCTGAAAATGTGCCATTAGTTCTTTTAATACGTATAGACATTAGATTTACGGGTAAAAATATTTTGTAGAAAAATCAAACATGGTAAGCAACTTTAAGATTAGTTTTGCTCATAATTGTTAGCTTTTATTTCATTATAAAAATTATTTTGTGTGCAAGCTAATTATGAAGTCTGAACTGGTATAACTCGGTACCTTTGGAATGAAATGAAAGTTTGGAATGGAAGAATAAGGCAAGGTACTCCTCTGATCTAATATTTTTGTTTAAACTGAAACGGGCCTCTTCCATTCGGTTATTAAGTCCTTGGGGTGCTTCATCACCCATTTACCTAAGATCATTTGATCTGGGATAAAAGACCCAAAACTGTTACAAGAATAGAGAAAAAAGTCTGTAGGGTTTAAAATAAATATGCAAGCAGTGCTATTAAAGCTAAAAAAAAGAGCTTAAACTTATTTAGATCATGAGTATGTGGTGTTGAAAGGTACTACGGAATAAGGCAATACTTCACACCCCCTGTCATTTCTGGGTATTTAAGGAAAGAAATGGTGGAAAGATCCCGAGTTAATTTGTGTTCATTCTTGATGATTTAACTTCTCCAAAATTTTGGTTTGAAGAGCTTGTTTCCACTAAAAAGAAAGAAACATACAGTTATGAGCAAGGTTAGTCTTAGGATTGTTATTATGTTTGATTCCCTTCTACGTTTGTTTTAACCCAAAGATTTAATTCTATGGCATTTCTCAGGAGCTTAATTCCGTATTTTGCTTGAGGACAAGCAAAAGCTAAGTGTGAGGAAGTTTGATAAGTGCAAAACATATAGACTTTTAGGGTTTAAATACCTTATGAATTTCAATATCTGAAACACATGTTTCCCACTTATTATGCGTTTTTTCCTAAGATTTATGTTTTGACATGAACTAATGCATTTTATATGTTCAATATAGGAAACATCCATGTAATTAAGTAGATTTACTCATGAGGATTCCAACGCAATAAACGGGGATTAAATCGAAGCTCAAACGAAGATTTTAGAGGGAAATAATTCTCGTCCGGACCACCGTCCGGACATACTGGTCCAGACGCAACACGTGGAAGCGAGCTCCGCACAGCGTCGACATGTCCGAACCAGCAGATCCGGACACTGGTTCGGACACATCGGTAAAATCAGCTAACAGAGCAGAATCGACATAGTGTGAAGAGATAAATCAATTTTTTCTCTTCACACACCTCTTCCACCGACTTACCCTTCTTTTTTACCCCATTATCACTATAAATATACCTATAACCCTCCATTAATAGATATCTCATTCCACCCCCAAACTTATGCCATTTTTCCTCCACAAAATTACCATTACCTCTCCAAAAATCATACATCTCATCTACATAATGTCCACATAAAATCCACACAGCACCTCATCCCATAAAAACATTCCATTTCCATACCGTTATTCTGTCCAACCTCTGTCCAAAATATTAGCAGTCAAAATAGTGGAGCTGAATTAATTATCTTTTCCAGATTATTTCTTTTACTTTTTATTTGTCTTCTTTTTAATTATGTTGGGCTAAGAGGATTTACTCCGGGTGAAGGTTAAATTATAGTTTGTTTAATTATGTAATCTATATTTTTACCGGTTTAATTAAATACAGTTTGTTATGATTAAAGCTTATCTCTCGCCTTTTTAATAAAATTCATGAATTTATTGAAATGCTTTACAAAGTCTATTTTGATCAGATCAGTGATAAATAGACAAGTTAATTAATCGATAAATCTTTGGACAACTTATTTTGATTAAATAAGTTAGTATTTTCAGATGCAAAATATAATTCCTCGCACTTAATCCGTTTACATGTGTTTTGCTCAAATCTAGATTAGACCGAGCATGTTCTGGTAAACGAGTCCTTTAAGTCTATGATTTAGTCCTTAGGATAATAACAGGAATTTTGCCAAACTATTATAATAAAACTGGTAGAGATAGCATAATTAATCAGATTATATAAACCTGAACCCGGAGCCTCGTTTAATTTATCTTCCACTCAGTTAATTTTATCTGCTATTTTACTTTATAAAAACAAGTCAATTAATTCCCCCCCTTTTGTGACAAAGCTTAGGTACTATATTATTTCACTATAAGTCTCACGGTTCGATACCCGGCCGCTTCTGTCTTACTATACTACTGCGACCGGGATTTGTTTGCAGTCCGACAGATATTTTGAGTTATTAATTTCTTTCTCAATTGTTTTAAATACACCCGTTCCAACCACTCACATTATACTGTTTGCACTATACTTGTTTCAATGTCATGGTGGTACTTTAGTAGGTACTTGTTGGTCGTTAGTGGCTTTCCAAATAGTCTTGTTGTTGCTGCACTTGCCTTGCAGGTGCGGGGGTAGGTCGGTTTTCAGGTTGTCTTATACCGATTATGGTATTGTTTCCATCCGTATTTGATGGTTTTATTGGCTCTTCCTTTGATCTTTTGATCTTAGTGATCAATCTCTTGAGTAGCTTCTCAGTGTTCTTGACAAGGTTTTCGATAATTCGGGTGCTTTCCGATCCTTGAGGTACTTCGTGTACCCTGTTTGTTGCTCTTCCCACACCCTTACGGTGGTTACCGAGGTTTGGCTTATCCTTAGGAGCTACGTTGTAGTCCTGACGGTGTAAGTTTCATGATTCCCTTCATAGTCGTCTGAACTATGCTATTCCGGTATATCTGCCTTTTGGCATTGTAGGTTTGGAGTTAATCCAACCTTAACTAATTTCCTTGGTCGGTTTGTATACCGTTGCTGGTATTATCAAACGTTGTAGTCCGTTGGCTCTCTTGTCTCGGGTTTTGCTACTTCACCTTTCTCGCTTCACTGCGCGGTTGTGCTTCCCTTCTTGCCTGCTGCGCATGGTTCTCGCGACTGTGAAGCACGTCGCCCCATGGTGTCGTAAATTTCATTATCCTATATTTAGGATCTTCAATCCTCTGCCGTTATGTACGGTTATTGTCGTTCAAACGGGAACCATCTTCAGGATTTCCAGTTCTTGGAATCTACCGTATGACTAGTTCCTTCTCTTACAACTTTACTCTTGCAACTGCCAGATCGGGTTACCCGAGTATGAGAGGTCTTTCCATCTCTCTAGTGTTCTTTTCCCAACTTATAATGGGGGTTGCGGAGGGTGGGATTGGTTATGTAGGTATCCAGATCACACTGGAAGTTCCTAACTAGCGTACCTCACACCATAACACTCAACCCTTAGCCCTAAATCTCTAATTCCTAACTCGGTATTTTTCCTAAACTCGGTATGCCAACCATCAGAGCGATACTTCGCTCTAATACCACTTTTTGTAACACCCCTACCACTAATCCAATCATTAACTCCTAACCCGTCTCAATTACCAACATCAAAGCGGCGAAAATTCATACTCCAACGGTGGGTGATACAATGCCGTTAGTCACCCACATGACTAACACGGCCAAATCCAATCCAAATAATCAATACAAATACAATATCGGTCTGATGGGTTATTATACCGAGTACACTACACAATGATACATTCCATTCCTTAATCAAATTTCAACCAAACACAAACTCCAACTCCATATTATACAAATACAAGCCTCCAATTAATTTTATACTGAGTTTCTACAACCATCAAGAGTCCAATACAATTCGGACTTACAACTCAATCTTTATAATGTACAAACGTTCCTAATCAACTACCCATGTTAAACCGTCATCCCCGTCCTACACTCGAACGGTGATCAGCTTCCTAGGGGCTCAGCAAAATTGCTGTATATGAAATTCGCATACCCTGCTTGCTAACGGGGGTACGCCGACTACTTTGGTCGAGAACATGTGATTCATTTTAATTCGATCAACATGCAGGCAACATACATTATATATGTACATTAACACAAATACTCCACATTCAACCAAGGAATGCAATCACACTAACACAATAAGTTTGTTAGTTAGTATTACTTAATCTTAGGCCTTGAGGGTTTCTACCTCACTATGCCTTACTCAATTACTCATTGTTTTACCCACTCTCTTGGGTACTCTTACTCAAATTCTCTTACTCTCAACCTCAAGCAAGTTCTACAATACCCAACTCAATTCTCCACTCAAACTCAATTCTCAAGTCTCTCAAGTTTCAACTCAATACTCAACGCTCAATTCTCTAACCTCAATCAAATTCTCAGTTCAAATACTCAAATCAAATACTCAAAGGTATGTTTTAAGTCATTACCCATGACCTCTGGGCAGGGTCATACACAAGACCCACCACCAGGCTTACAAATACAAACGGGGCTATACAATTAGCTCCTCAAATTCTCAAATGTTCGGTTCTCTACCGGACTACTCAAATTCCCAAAACTCCTCTCTCGGAGTTATTTCATAATCTCATGGATTAGCCAAGAAGTATCTCTCTCGATAACATCTATTAGCTTAGGGAACTTCTCAATGTCTAGTATTCTCAAATTTAAGGTTTTACCCAACTTATCGAATACTCTCATGTTCGGGACATTGTTCATTTTAGTCGGATCCTCTCATTGTGGGTCGACTATCGTTCTAAGGGGTTTGGTGATCCCTTACCATACTTTACTTTTCTCAAGGTTCACATCTTGAACATTTATCAATCCTCTAAATAGAGGTTCATTATATACTTCCACTATTATTTATTTTATGGATTAAATCAATTAGGTTCTCTAACCGTTATTGGGAGTTTACTAATCCCGTATACTTTCTCCCATTCTAATGAGTTCATAGTTTTATGTTGTCGTTTATTGGTTCTATAGTTTTAGTGTGTTACCATGTTTTCGTTAATTCACAACTTGACTCTTTCTCCTAGTCTCTAATCAAACAAGACTCAACTATGAGTCGAACTACAATACACAATCAACTTTCAAACAATTCATCCACAATCACACATTTCATGAATTATACAAACTTTAAATTCAAAATACAATCCAACAAGAAGCAATACAATACAAGCACAAGTAAGTGCAAACAATCCGATTCGTGCATTTATCTTGTTAAGGTGATCACACAATCAAACAAGCACACAAATCAGAGTAACCAAGGTAGCATACAGGGCATGAGAAAATCATACCTTTCACCTTGGGTTAACTTTACCGGTTCACCTCACGTTCCTCGGTTCACACTTGTTCCTCTGATAATGTTTCAAACATTGATATTAATATCAAGCTTATACGGTACGTAACTTACTACTCCCGTACTTACCCCGTTGTCCCGTTATCCTTATTTTTACTTAAGTGTTAATTTAAGTCCTCACTTATCACTCATTCCCAACACTTGTTTATGCTTCTTAGGGTCTTTACACATCACCAAACAAGGCCTAAACAACTCCTAAAACCAATACCAATCAATCCCTCATGTTTAGAACCCTTAAAACCACTCTCGGTCAACTTTTGGGGGTGGTCCGGGACTTGGTCCCTACCTTAAGTCCCGGACCAATCAAAGACTTAACTCTCGGCTGAATTTTCATGGTGGTTCGGGACCTTGTACATGGCTCAAGTCCCGGACCAGGTACGGGGGTGAACTCTCGGCCTAAATTTAAGGGTGGTCCGGGACTTTGTCCAAGGACCAAGTCCCGGACCCTGCTAAAACCTGCTACATGTGTAATTTTTCAACTCCAATTCAACCTTTAATCCACACTTAATCTTTCCACAAGTTTTCTACATAATTAAACACCTTAAACCATGCTCTAAACCTCTTCAAATCCTTGGTTTAATCCTTGCTCAACTTCTTGCTCAATTTCAACAATTTTTCCATTTTCACTTTTACATTTTGCACACTTGTGCATTCTAACTTCTTCTTGCTAGTTTCTACCTCCTACAAACCTTACCAAATCACTTAATGACCATTCCAATTCATTCCTAGACAAATGCATTTCTAAAACCCAAGTCCAACTCAATTTCCAAGATTATAAACACTAACTCTTTTTTCTTGAAATTCTAAGGTCTTCCCAAACCATTTTGCTACAGATTTTTGTCTCTCTCCAATCCATTCTCCATTTACCATTCCATGGTTATCAATCAACTCAATAAACACCTAGGTTCTCCCATTCACCAAGTCATCTAAAAATTCTTATTTTCTACTAAAATTTTGCCATAACCTCCTCATAAACCTAATATATCCCAATCCATCAATTCTCACCAATTTTCACTCACATCAATCCTAAACTAGCCACACCCATTGAGGGTCCTACCAGCACACAATAACTCACCAACCTCATCCAAATCTCAAAAGACACAATATAACACAATAACTCACAAGGTTGGCACTTAGGCCCTTAATTCAAACACCCATTCACAAATTTTCTCAAATATCAACCAAACACATTACTAGCACAAGTTTTGGTTTCATTCCTTTAATTACCCATCCCAAGTTATAAAATAATCAAAATAAGCATTAAGGGGAGTTTCTTACCTTAAGCTCACAATTTCTTCTTTTCTTTTCCAATCTCCTCCTTCTCTCAATCTTGGTCAAAATTGGCCAAGTTGGCCAATCACTTGCCAACCTCAAAAATCAATATTCAAATGAGGAATTAGGCACTAACTAATACCCTTATACATTTTAATCTAGCTAGGATTCAAAAGAAGGTGCTTAAAGCACAAAAATGAAGGATTACCTTGAAACCCTAAGATGGGCTTTTGGTCATGAATCAAAGAGAAGCTCCCAACCACCATGGAAGGCTTGGAAAGAAGCTCAAACAAGGAAAGAACATGGCATGAGAAGGGGGCAAAATTGGGCAAGACCATAAATGGGGAAAAGAAGAGATTTTCCTTAGAATTTTTACCTTAATGGAAAGAGGGGACTCCAAGCTTCAAGAAGATGTGATTTTCTCTTCAAATGGCCAAAACCCATGGAGATGAAATTCACCATTTTGAAATTCTAAAAAGAGGGAAGTGTAGAGCTTGAGGAGGAGAAGAAGAATATGTACTTTTTTCTTGATTTGGAGCATGGAGCTAGCTAAAGCAAGTGGAAGAATAGAGGAAGCCATGGGAGCTTTGTGGAGAACTCAAAAATCATCCCAACCAGAGGGAGGGGAGCAAAATCGGCTGGGAGGAAGAAAGAAGAAGAAAGAGAAGAGGGAAAGGAGAAATGAGAGGAGAGAGAAGGTAAAGTTGCTTTTTACCTTTTTGCTTTACTTGCTTTTTGACTTATTTAATTAGCTAGGTGTGTGTGAGTGTGTGAGAGATGATTACATATTAAAACCGGCCCCCACATATATATACAAGCTGGAGCGTTTTTCGTCTTTTACAGAAAACGCTCGTTAATTTACCCGGTTTTAGCACTATTCATTAACCGGGTCCGTTTTCTGGATTTTTCTCATTTATTTAATTTTAATGGTTCTTAAGCTTCCGTTAATGTTTATTTATAGTTATTTAATGAACTATAATTTTTACGGGTTCATTTGACCACTCAAAGTCACGTTTTCAGGTTTTCTCGAAAAACATGCGCTAAAGCTTTATTAGCGTTTTTAATTCATTTTATGGATCCGTTTTCTTCGGGAATTGTCCCCGTATATTATTTAGGCATTATTAAGCCTTGAAAACCCATCCAATACCCTTTTAGAGGTTGTATTCCTTCTATGGTCATATAACGCTCATTTTAGCATTTTTCGCTTTTAAGCGTTTTCTCATTTATTTTGGCTTTATTCTCTTTACCAAAATTCTTTAGGCACTAATAGGCCCTCAAATATCGTGTTAGAGTAATTTAATCACCCTAATTAAGTTCGGGGTATTTCAAGTAAAATGAATTATTTTCTTCATATGAGACATGAAATTATATAACATAAATAATAAAATACAAACATAATAAAATATAAAAAATGAAATAGCATAATAATAAGTACATGAAATGATGAAATAGTACTATAACAATGGAAGTAAAATATAAGTGAATGCCATAAAATGTAAATTGGATTAGATATGTACGAGTGATTAAAGATAGGATATAATAAACAAGTAATGATATAAAATGAAATGAGTTGAAGTTTAATCGAACTAGTGACATAAGGAATTGTACTAATATGAGTAATAATAGCAAAAGGGTACATAAAATGATAGAAATAATAAAAATAATGATGATAAAATAAAAGCAAATACTAATGGATAAGACACATGTAAAATAACAATAAAAGAGATGAATAAACAAGCAACGAATAAAATAAAATAACAGAGAAATGACTGGGTAAACAAATAAGTAGATCAAAATAGACTAAAATTAAGTGAGATAATAACAAAAGTAAATAACAAAAAGGGACGGGTTTGCTATTGGATTGTCGTTGAAAATTCCTTTTTCGAAGAATTGAGTTTTATGAAATGCTTTGAAAATTGGTTTGATAAATTTGGTCATAAGATGATGATTTCATTTTGACGTGCACGTTAATATGCTTTGAAAAAGAAAGGCGACGCCCCTCTGATTTTATTTATTTTCTCCAATTTGCTTTATGGGGTGAGAATTTTGGTGTCTATAGGGGGATTTCTGTAAATTAGAGTGTAAGTTTGGAATTAAATAAATAAAGGAGTTAAGACTATAGGTTAAATAAGAATAATGACATAATTCTAAAGGTTGTCAAATTCATGGGGTCAAAACATAATTAAGAGAAATGTTGAGATGGATTGAAAATTAAGGTGGGGTCTATTGGTAATTACCAAAATATAAGTAGGGAATGGGAGTTTAATAAAGTAAGAAATAAAACTATACAATAAATGTAATTAGTGGTAAATTGTAAAGTTATGGAAATAAGTGTGGCAAATTTGTAATTACCAAAAGTTATGGGCTAGAAATGAAAGTGGGGACAATTTGGGCTCTGTTTGGATAATTTAAAAAAAGTATAAGTGGAACTTTGGTATAAATTTTTAAAGGATGAAAACTATAGGTTATACAAGCATAAGGAATTTACTTGTAAACAGTTTATTACATTTGGGGTTATATTGTAATAAACAAAAGTATGTGGAAATGAGGCAATGTTATGCATGAAAAAGGAGGATTAAAAATAAAATATCAAGGTTGTTATGTCACTGAGAGAAATTAAAGCATAAAATACATGTTGTAAGTATATACATATATATAAGGTTATATTATATATATAAGAGAAAAATATAATATAAGGTATTTTTGAGTAATATGGAAACCCACAATTATATAAATGAATATTCATGTATATAATACATGCACAAGAGGATTAATGCTATATGTAACGAACTGAATTATAATAGCTTACAATTATAGAGAAGATTATTGTATAAGTAATTATATATATAAGTTGGTGGAATAAACAAAAGAAACTTACAAAGGGATATACTTATGATATAAAGTCATAAATCATGAATATTAAGATTTCATGAGTTAAGGTACATAAAATAATACCTTAAGTGTAACATGATCATGAAATAAAAAAGTAAATAAAGATTAAGAGATAATCTTATAAATCTCATGAAATAATGAAAACGAAACACTTAAACGTTTCGTAAATACGATTAAATATGATTCAAGAGTAATAAGTGTATTAACACACTTGAATAATCAAATTATAAGAGTGTGATAGACGGGACGACAGCCGTGATTAGGTGAGTACCCTCTATGGTGAACGGTATGGATTCTTGCAGCTTGTTTGCTACCGAGTTACATCGGCTTGTGTGCTATCTGTTGTATGTGATATTGACCAAAATAATTGCATGTAATATGTTGTATGTGTTTTCGTATTATTGTTCATGTTTGACTGGACATTATACATTGTGGAATACTAACTATACCTTAGAGTAGGAATACATCACACATACGGTATATGCGATAACAAGAGGATTACGAGCTTACATTTACGTAATGAGAACTTGTACACAAGTTTCTCACTAACTTCCCTTTAAATGTGATGTTCAAACTTATCACCCTAGAAGTAGGATGATGGTTCCATTGAGATTTCTAACACGATCGGGTTGACGGGGAAGCGAGGAGGCCCAGGAAGTTCTGGCCATGCATGTTGAGTTGAGGAGGTCGTATCTGCATCAGATCGTCTTCCAATTATAAATGTACGTCATGAAGGTGGTTGTGGGGGAAGTTTTTTACTCGCCCAACGGGTTTAAAAGTACTTGATTAAATGTACATCTTTCTTTGATGGTGGTTGTGGGGGACGTTGTATACTAGCCCGCTGGGTTTAAATGTGCCTGATTAAATGTACGTCTCTTTTTGACGGTGGTTGAGGGAGTTTACTTTACTCCCTTCGGGTTTAAATGTACCCGGTTATTTATACAATATGAGAGTCTTAGTCTCGTCTAAAGGGTTTATCATATCTGACTCAATATACGTCACAATGATGATGGTTCATTAGAGTTTCGTTACTCTTCTAACAAGGTTTAAACATACCCGAAATAAGTTAAGTTACTTACTAAGGAAGTGACAATCCCCTTGTGTGGATTGTCCACGATAAGTAAAGTTAAGGTCTATAACGAGATTTCAATATAATCTCAAGGCCTAGAAAAGAACAAAACACTGACTTGATATACTGACGTCTTGTTTCTGTTGGGTTTTATTATTGTGTATGAGTAGATATTTGCATTATAAGATGCATGTTGCGTGTTTACATCTTTTATTTATACTGTTGTAATAATTAACCGCATGTTAACGACCAAGCAGTTGTGTATGGCCCGGTAGCTTACAGGCGCATGTTTTCATACCAGCAGTTGTGTTGAGCCCGTTTGGGCCTAACATTTTTAGGTACTTGATGGAGATTCGACCCGACCGAGTGTAGGCGGGGTAGATTTTTGGACCGGGCATACTATTGTTTTGTTATTACCTTGGTTAGAACTTACACACTTTTGTACATTGATGTAAGTCGAAACAAACTTGTATTTTGGAACGATTAGTAGAACTCGGTATGTATAAGTAATTGTTGGAGTTTAAGTTGTTAAGTATTCAGTCATTCAGACCGTTACATTGGAGATAATAAGGCCTAGTTAGTCACGTGGGTGGCTAACGGCGCTAACACCGGGAGTTTAGTTTATTTATCCGCTATGATTTCAATTGAGCTTAGCGTTATTAATTTTTGATGATTGCGAATTACGAGTTGGGGTGTTACAGAAGAAAGGTTTTGAAAAACCAAATAAAAGACTCTATTGTCTCATCATACAACAATACAACACCAAACACACATGTCTTTCTATGGTGATTAAAGCCCACAAACACTGCTGCAATTTGTTTTTTTTAAAAAAAATAAATGTTAGAAGGAAAATAATAAGTAATAATAAAATGTTGAAGGAGAAGTGGTAATGGTTATTAGAAATAGAGACACACATACCTAAAGGTCGATATCCTGAATTAGTCCTAAAAGTTGTATCAAAAGTAAGAGCATCACCAAAGTATGAATAATCAATCTGCATCCTCGCATCAGCCCAAAAAATGTTCGTAATCCTTTCCTTATTATCAACCCTAATGTCATAAAAAATTGAGGGTTTTGGGCAGCTTTAACCATAGAGTACTCTTGCAAGTAAGTTGCCTCACCATGATGATCACCTCTGATGTTTTCTACTCAAGTGATTTTTCAAATCAACTTTCATAAAGCCTACACACTCCCCCCCCCCCCCCACAAGTCCACACATGAGCTCATAAGAAGAACGAATTCCAATACCAGCTTCATTGATAGACATCAACATTTCAGATTGAGAATAACTTAATTGACGATTGGTTCTTTAACATGTGTGTCATTTTGAGAGGATTAAAAGGATGCTCATGGTTATCATTCCACTCTGTGATTCTATATACAGATTTGACTTCATAAAAAAGAATGTAAATGGTTTCTTTACATCTCATCCTTCTCTCATGTACAGTTCGACACTTTTTTGAGCTTGTTTCAGCTTCGTTAGGAAGAATATTCAAATTCTTTGGATCAATAACACTATTTTTCTTAAACCGCTCTTTGTTGCAAGAGTATCTAGCACAACGAACTTTACCGGTAATGGGGTTTTTGGTCTGGTGCATAACCTTCATCGTGAAACCAACACGAATAGAATGACCCACATAGAATTTCTCACTCGTAAATAGAGTAAACTCAAAACCTCTTCCTTGACTCTTCATCATCAGGGCTTACAAAATCTACAACTAAAAAATTTGACTTATCAAACACAAACTAATTTAAATGTTAACTTGATAAGAACAAAATGTTAACATGAGCATAACAATACATTAACCTAATAAGAAAAAAACGTCAACCTAAGAAGAACAATACGTTAACCTGATAACAAAACGTTATCCTGATAAAAACAAAAGGTTAACCTGATGCAGATGATGTGAGTTGCTCAGATTGTGCATTTTCAGTAGAGTTAACAGAGACATGATCATCACCAACTAAGGGTGGAGATATATTTCCATCAAGAACGATAACATTAGAAGAAGATGGAGCACATTGTTCATAAACATTGACAAAATTAAAAGAAGAGGAAGCATCCGGTTTTATCGCCACTGTGGACCCCCCCATCTTCAACTAATTGATGAGCTACGTTAAGAAAAAAAAAGATTAGACATAGAGAATAAAAAGTAGTGTAAAAATTAAATAAAACTTAAGAAAACTTAAAACAATAGAACTTTATGTAAATGATGAGTTTAATGAATACTGTTATCATTTTCTGCATCTTCAACAAGCCTCATAGTTAAGATCGATTATGAACACTATTGATCCCAAAGAAAAGAAAAAAAAAGTAGTAAACATACAAAGTGGAACTGTAGACCATGGACTTGTTTGAACAACAAAAGAAAAAACACACAAACCAGAATGTGTAATTGTAAGGATGAAACATAAACTTTGATCTAAGTAAAAAAAATTAGGGCACACTTAATGTAAGTAGCAAAAAAAAAAAAGACAACGATCCAAACATCTTCACAAAATTATAATAAAAAACAACTAACTAAACAACATGATTATCTTAATATGGTTAGCATCTGTATAATGTTGATATGTGTGTTGAGTTGCATATACTTTGGATATGCTCATCGACGACCAGGTTGAGGAAAAAAAAGTTGTGTGTTGAGTTGCCTATCTTCAACTGAATATATTGGATTGACCAGATTGCTGTAACACAAGAGCTTTGTGTGTAAATTGAATAATCTGATCACAAAGATGAGAATTAATTTGTGAATCAAATTGGGGAAAATAAAATAAGGGTGTCGAATGTGTTAGTTGTGCGAATGTGTTAGAGCATGATTATCAGTAGTTCTTAAGTGTTCTTAGTTAAATAAAATAAAGTTAAAATATGATGTGGAAATAAGATGGAGGAGAGAGATTAAGAACTCATGAGAGAGGGTTTTTCCACAAGAACTCTTAAGAACCTAAATATAGGCCCCATGACAATTATTATTCCAATCACAATGCTCCACATAGATGAAAGAGAAAAAAATAAAAACTAATATTTGAGTTCTTTGATATTGTTAAAAAATAGATATGGTTCTTAAAATGTGGTGGAAGAAAGAGAAATATGTGAGAGAATGTTAAGAACTCGGTTTTAAGTTCTTTGATAATCATGCTCTTAGTTGTACAACCAATCCTGCCTGTTCATTTTCAACCTGTTTCATAGACCGACTTGGTTTTAGCATATACTATTTGTTACTAGCGAGATATTTATATCCATAATTTTCCGGATAAACTTATTCAGTCTTCTCATTTTTTAAATTCCTATAGAAAACCCTAGGGAAAATTCACGAGATACCCCTGTTTTCTTTCGTAATTCACAATATACCCCTGTGATTTTAGTAATTCAACTTTAAACATGTTTAAATGTTGTCCAAAATTGATGAAACTTTACATTGACGATGCTAAAGTGTTATATTTTGGTCCAAAATCACATTTGAAGCTTTTTAACCTCACATGTGAACTATGAGACCCAATGAATATGTGATTGTTCATTGGGTCCCACATATCACAAGTGAGCTTAAAAAACTTCAAATTTGATATTTGACCAAAATATAACACTTTAGCATCGTCTATGTAAAGTTTTATCAATTTTGGACAACATTTAAGCATGTTTAAAGTTAAATTACTAAAATCACAGGGGTATATTATGAATTACGAAAGAAAACAGGGTATCTCGTGAATTTTCCCAAAACCCTACAAGCATTCAAGCAGGGCTGCTGCTCACGCCCTTGCGGGGCAATATGCATACAACTGTGTGTGTGAGAGAGAGTCGGGATGTGAAGCACAGAAGACATTGCGTGCATTGAAGCTGAATGGTTTTGTACATTCTCTTGGGGAATTCTTTCCCTTCTCTCCGACTGTTCTATCCTTGAGAAGACGCGCAATATTGATTCAAGTATCGTGTGGGAATGGCGGCGACCACCCCGAATCCTTGCTGTGCAGCTGTACGCTCTCCTTCCTTATTTTTTCTATTGCTATCCTTGAGCTTGTTTTGCATTGTGGAATAAACTGAAGTTTTTCATTGTTTGAGATTCAGTGACTTATTCTATCGTGGCTTGGATCTTGTTGGCTTGCATTTCTGATCGAGGTGCGTGCGTTTTCTTTTGGGTTGCAGTTCCAAGCAAGGTACCTGAAATCGGAAGAGAAGAGGAACGCGCTACGTCAGGGGCTACGGATACTGACGGATCAGTATAGCAAGCTCCAAGCAGAGTATGACAGCCTCAAGAAAGGCAATCCGCTTCTTTACCCTGAAACTTTTTGTTTCTTCAAATTTTCGGTCATTTGTTTTATCATTTCATTCTGACATGTGGCGGATGTGGAAGTTGATAGCTCCTAACTTGCACGTTTGAGGACGAAGGTTTATACTCCGTCCGTCCTGTTTGACCTTTACTACTTGGACATGTGGTTTCACTTCAATATTTAACATATACGATGACATAATTTTACAAATCTAAGTTTTGTAATGGAATCATATGTGAAAAACTATATGTTGTAGAAATTTGTTTTATAAAATTATTTTATCTAATATGTTTAATATTGAAATGGAAAAACGTGCCAAAAATTAAATATGAAGGTCAAAGTGGGATGGAGGTAGTACCTTTTATGACCTACGGAGCTTTGATGTAGTAACTTTTTGAGTAAATTACTCAGAACCCCCTTGAGAATTTGGGATATTATAGTTAACCTCCTTGTGTTTATCATAATTATTGGTAACCACCTTGAGGTTAAGGTATCTTTGACTACGAGCCCCCGAACTATAACTCTGTTATCAGGAAGTTAACTATATGTGAACCTATCAGCTTAATCATATTACTAAGGTCATGTTGGACAAAAACACTACTTAATATGCATTGTTATTTTCCTTAAAATGTCAAACCATCCTTGAAAATGTATCTAAAGTGGGATGAGAGAGAATTAGATGATGCTGATTAAGCAATTTTGTTGTCCACCATGGCATAATTAATGTGATTAAGCTGATAGGTCAACACATAGTTTATTTTTTATCACAAAGTTATAGTTCGGGGCTCGTAGTCAAAGATACCTTAACCTTGAGGTGGTTACTAATAATTATGATAAACACGAGGAGGTTAACTGTAATATCCCAAATCCTCAAGGGGGTTCTGAGTAATTTACTCTAACTTTTTTTAGGTTCGTATAGATAAGAGTTTCTGTTCATCGTTACAACCAGCTGATTAATGAGCAACTTTCAGGGTTTTTTTTTGTGCTGCCATGTTTTTATTTTTGTTTTCATAAAGGGACCAACGACCAATTGAGGAAAAACCTTCCACCCTAACTACTATGTTACATGAATTCCCCGCCTTATCATCCGCCTCCACCTTGGCAACAGAAACCGGACAGGTAGACCATCATGAATCAAGGGCCAAACCTGCTAACACATCTGCTAGAAAGTTTGCTTCCTTAAAATCATGCTGAGTTTGACAACCCTGTCTATTGCGAAAGACATTTCTTAAATAAGGGGATCAGCGGCAAATGAACATCTATCCTGTTCATTAACATCTCACTAGCATCATCAATATGTAATGTATAAGTATATTGTTAGTGGCAAAATTAATGCTGAGTGGAAAGTTTATTCTCGTATGGGGGAGGTATTTCTGGTGGGGACCAGTGATAGTTGTTTAGGAAGCTTAAAAGTAGTCGTTAAAGGAATAAGAAGATATTAATGTTGAGTGGAAGGTTGAAAGAAATAAGAGGATATTAATGCTGAGTGGAAGGGTGTTTAGGAAGTTTATAAATAGTCATTATTAAGGAAATAAAAAGACATTAATGCCGAGTGGAAAGTTGACCAGTGATAGTTGTTTAGAAAGCTTATAAATAGCGATTAAGGGAATAGGGAAGGGGCATCGATATTCTTGTACACAATTGTAACTACAGTTACTGCTCTCATTCGAGATGCCTCTTTTGGGGAAAGTTGAATTCAAATTTTCATTCTCATTCTCTCGTGTCTTCCTTTCTCCTGTTCCTAACTCTAACATATATCTACTTTTTTTGCTGCTCTTTTAGTTGGACTAGATTGTATAAACAATCATCATCTCAGTTTGATTTCAATTTCTTCAAGTTTTGTTGTTTTCTCAGATCTAGTGCGTCATGAATTTGTAACATATAATTCAATTGACCGAGTTTTCGTTCTGCACCATCATGTTTACAGCTTTTGATGAAGAAAAATCTGCCCGAGCATGCCTTGAGAAAGATCTTAAGCAGAAAGCTTGTGAAGCAACTTGTAAGCAAGATATTTGCGTTCAGTGTCAGAAGAAGGATGAGGAGTTGACAACTCTGCACCCAAAATATCGTGAAAGGGAAGCTGAAATTGTCATGATCCAAATGCTTCTTGCTGAGGAGAAGAGAAGTGCTGATGTTGAAAGGGAAAATGCCAAGATTGAGAGGCGGAGGGCGCTAGCAATTAAGGATGCTTTAGAAGCTGAGAAGACTAGAGTGGCTGATCTTGAAGTGAAGCAAAAATCTGATATGTCAGACTCGATGGTTTCAAAATACAAAAAACTTGCAGAAGAAAATGAAAAGAAGGTGAATGAAGAGCGATCATATGTTGCAGGAGGGCTTCTCATTGATAATGGCAACTGTCCGACATTGGCCTTTAACAGCAAAAGTACTCCAAAAAAACAAGAATATGAGATGGAGATTGAGGCTATTACTCAAGGGATTAAACTGGCAAGCAAAGAAGGCTGCACCAAACTCAACATCCAACTGAACCATACGGAAACGATTAAGATTTGCAATGATGTGAAGAAGAATCTCAATTGGTCAAGCACCCTCTACCCCCATTTGGCTAGCAGTTTCAGACTCATGTCTCAAATTCGGTTTTATATTTGTAATGTTATGTTCAAACAATTTCCTGCTTTCTTAGCTACTAAACTGTTTAATGGTAGTAATCTGTGGAAGATTTGGAGAAGGGGGGATATACCCCTGGCCATAAGACTTGCGTGTGGGGTTAATTCGGTAGAACCCCATCAGAATACTAGTACTTTTGTCTGTAATATGCTTACATCGGGTGTGATATATATGATATGCGAAAACTTTCACTCAAAAAAAAAAAGAGCGATCATATGCTAATAATTTATTGGCACAGTTGGAGGAAGAAATGGTCAAGGTTGAGCGATTGGCCAATGAAAATGAAAACTCAGGTCCTCTCATGATTCTGCTCAGTCCGGCTTTGTTGCCCAACTTTCAGCAAAGGAATCTGAGGTGGAGCGGCTTAATATTCTTCTCATGGAGCAGAAGATGAGGGTTGACTCGGAACAAAAGAAAGCCTCCAAATTAATGGCATCTCTTGAATCTGAAAGAAGCAAAGAAAGACGACTTGCAGATGTAGAGAATGCTCATGCTGTGAGTTTGAAAAGGCTCTCTGAAGCAAGTGAAAAGAAGATTGCAGAAGAGAAGTCCAACTCTAACCGTTTAAAAACACAGTTGACAGAAGAAAGACAGAAGGCAGAGAAGCTAGAAAAGCAGTTGCAGGAACTCCTGTCCTCTCGGAGTGATAGGTCTCTCAACTCTGAAGGTCAGACTTTGACAGGTAATTCAGAGCCATACAAGAATCTTGCATCCGAAAATAAAAAGTTGGACCGAGAGATGAACCGTTTGACAGCAGATGCTGCTAATGCAGATGTACAGAGGAAACAGGCAGAAGAATATGGGAAGAAAGCCTCAGAAGAAAAATGCCGGGCTGATAATTTGGCTCATAAGTTAGAGAAGAGTGTACAAAGTATCCAGGGTTTAGAGCAGGAACTCAACCGAATAAGAAGTTGCAAGGTGTTGGTGGGCCCTCTGTTTCTTCTGATGCAGGGCGAGATGTGCCTGCTTTGAAATTGAAATTATTGCGTGAACAGTTGAAATTGGAAAGGAAGCAATTAAAGCTAGCAAAGAATGTAGCAAAATTTGAAAAAGATAAGAACCTCATGTTACAGCAAGAGCTAGCTAGGCTGAAGCACTCTGTTTCTTCAATATCACAGCATCTGGATATGCTGAATAGTGCCTCTTTTAGCGGCACTGAAGCATTGAATGGTTTAGAAAAGGTAGTTCTGCTGCATAAACATAGTTAAGTGATGACATATTGGTGCAGGTTCCTTCTTACACTTGTTGTCACTGTGGCTTTTTATTATTTATCCTTTAGTTTTGCTGATTGCATTTATTTTGTGCTTTGTATGTGTAGACTGATGGGCTGATAAATTTCCAAGGCGAATATCTGCCTTGTTCTGGGCCCACAATGTCTGGCTCCTCTGCGGGGAATGTATCCAACTGTGTCAACACTACCTTGCCGATTTCTAACCAGGAAAACTGCACGGAAATAGCGGCAGGTATTAAAACTATATTGCATCCTCTCATGGGAGGTTCTCAACGAGAAATCTCTCCAAGTTATGTCATGAACTTCAGTGAAGCATCCTCATCTGACAAACAGTTGCTGGGCTCGCAGGAACCTGTTGCTGGTTCTCTTTCTACATCGACAATCATTGCAGATGAAAATCCAAACCCACTTCAAAGTGCTTCTAGATGGTCATCCAAAAGTGGTAAAAGGAATTATACTGAGTATCTGGCTAGTGCGGTTGAGAATGCTGATTGTCCTTTAATTGATATTCCTTCTGGTAAGCAAAAAAAGAATTTTGACGAGTCTGATTGTATACAGTTTGATGCCCGTATGTTGAATCACCTAATGGAAAGTACAGTGACCGAATTTGATAAGAGGATCAGTAGATTAATAGAGGAAAAATGGCAGTTGGGGCCTGGCCAAAAAGGTGCTCTTTTAATTTGTAATGGATCTCACAAGAGGAGAGAGGCGTTTCATCATGAGCCAGTGGAAGTCACTGAGAAATCCCTTGTTGCTGGTGAACAAATGCAAGGAGGTAATATTTCTGCCCCACCTCCTTGTGTGAGGCTTGCTGGCCACCAGGTGTATAAGGATGGCATAGCTAGCTCGGTGACAAAGCAAGATATCTTTGCTTTTGAGCAGCCAGCTAGTTTGTAGGGGTTACTGGAAATTACTTGATCTTGATAACAAGGCTGATGAGGAATTGTACCGTATGGCTATTGAAAGACCTTTGTCTCCAACACTTCCTGATATATATGGTGATAATTGTAGGGTGGCTGAAGATTCTCCTAGATGTCATGCTAAGGGTGATTGGAGGAGTCTGTCCACCTGCAAAAATCCCAACCCTAGTTCCGTTCATAATCTGATATCCTTCAGTTCTTTGGGCAAAAATGGATCCATTCTTGTCAACGAAAGGAGCAAGGAGAGTCACTCTCATGGTGGTGGGTTCAATGCGCAAGGAATTGATGATGATGTTAAGTTGTCTAATGCACCTAAATCTTCTACAGAGCTGGGTGACTCCAGCAAGTTTCTAGGTGGTGCTGAATGTGCTCCACCATTCTGCATAGTGTTCTCCCATGTAAAGGATGTTAGCAGCATCACTAGGATGTTTTCTGCCTCTAGAACATACTCAATTCAATGTTGTTTTCATTCGCTAGAAGATTGGCATGTGATGGATTCAATGACATGTATTGCGTCAGAAGAAGAGCTTAATCCCAGGTAAATAACATGCTGCTTGTCATATAAATCCAATGCTTGTATTTAGTACCAGCTTATTATTTTGTTTAAACATTAAGTTCTGATATTATTGGAAGCTTTTCTAATGTTTCTTGTTTTTTTTCTCTGTCACAGGGAAAAGCTTTGTGTTTTTTTCTCCCTTATATTACAGAATTTCTTTCATACTATATTAGATAAGTCAGGGGATGAGGTTGACCAAGAGCTTATTCTATCAGGTACATATGTCATAGCTGTAGAATTTCAAAAATACATATTCACTGTTTTAAGAGCTTGTGTTATTAAGAGTGTTTGTTGCCCTTATCATGCTCTTTAGCTTATAAATTGTTTTCTTGTATCATTGCTCAGCTCTATGTGAGACAGAAAAAGGTCGGCAGGTGCTTGCCAAGGTTTGCTTTCACTCTTCGAGGATTTTGTGAGTCACAGAAGGTTATTGGTCCCATGCAAGATGGGATGTGCTACAGTTCCCAGAGAAGAGTTCAAGTTTGACATCATCTTAGATGGTGAGAAGACTGGGTTATGCTATAAAACTGCTTTGTCAAACCAGGTGGTCGCTGCGAGTATCGTATTTTCGTCAATCTGTGTAGCGGTTGGTCAAATCAGCATGTTATGGGAGGCTTCCTTTGGCGTCCTTGCGTTGTGGCAGGTTGTGAGCCTCAATTAGTGCTCTGCATGCTTCATTGTTTTTGCTCATGTGGGGGAAGTAAAACATTTTTCTTTGAGAAATATTACTTCGTTAATAGCCATTGTTATAAAGTCTCTCCTGAGACATTTTGGAGGTTTATTCAAAGTCGGATATACAGATGCCCATCTGCTTGGGAACAGCTACAATTGCATAGAATACTGCTCTTGTGTGGGAAATTCTGAACCTTTGGATGTTGCACTGCTATTAGTTGGAGAGATCAAGAGATGTGCCTCAGAAATTATGAACCTTGCTGCATCAAATTCGGATGATACTCTTCACTCTTGCATAAACAGATCGTTTTCCGGTATGCCTATAGATGCAACAGATCATCCAGAATCTGAGGATGTTTGTTACGTGACAGATGTAAGGTCCTTGGTGGAGCTGATATCGACCATCATGGTAAAAAAAATTGTTTTCATTATTGTATCCTGAAATAGCTGAACCAGAGGCTGTCATATCTAAGATTGCATTTCAAGGTTAGGAGATGATTATAAATCTTTTTTCCACTCATCTGTCCTCTTATCCATGGACCTCTTTTTTAAGGGTCCACTGCATGCTTAATCTTTAGAATCCTAGCATCGCAAATTTGTTCTTTTGCATATATTTTTCTTCTTTCAGAAGTTTGCTTCTGTTTTTAATTAATCGTATATAGCATTCTTATAATTCTGGGATTTTAATCTGATGATGCTCACTCAGGGCTGGGAGTGGACGACCAGTAAAATCTTGCCAGATCTGCTGAAGTTGCTGGAATCTTGCATCCGGGGAAGTTTCATCAGCACATCCCTTATTTTCCTTCTTGACCGTTTAGGGAGGTAACATCTTATTCTGAATGCTCAAGTTGTTTAGGTGCTCGCTTGTTTTCAAAACTCACAAATTACTAATTAATGCACATACATATTTCCTGCACTCTTGTCAGATATGAAGTTGAGAAGGTTGGGTACAAGGATTCTGTGGTTGAAAGTATCTGTCAGTGCTTATTATCACTTTTGGGTCGAGTATCTCCTTCAGAGTCTAATCATGATGTTCTCATAGCTACCACATTGTGTGCATTGAACTGGATTTCAACGTACAGAAGAAACGACACTGATGAGTTCCTTCAAACTAATGATGGTACTTTTTGTTCGGTTGCCAAGCACATTGATTCTCTTACCAGTGAGCAAAGACTTCTGCTTTCTGGTGGCTTTCAAAACCCTTTCTGTTACTAGTCCAGATAATCATGTGAGGTGAGGTACATACCATCCTTGCATTGTGTATGCCCGTAGCTAACAGTCCAGAGGGAGGTGTTTTTGTGCCCCCTGCATTGTTAAGGATGGCCGTTTTTTTTGCTTTTAGGTTGGGAGGGTGGTGGAGGGGCCTGGATGAAAAGGAAATTGAAGGATAAAGAAAGAAATTTTGCTGAATTGTAATGATCTCTGCCTTGCTGTTGTTTTACATGCAGTCGGTGCTGTTTTGGTAAAAAAAATCCAGCGTTTGTACTCATGTCCTGCACACATGGAGATTTAGCTATTTCAGCATTACAGCTTGTATGCTCTGCTGGAAAAAAGTTCCAAAATAACACTATTTTAGGGGAATATACCTTTTTCAGAATCATTGCTCATGTTTTGGTGGAAAAAAAACTGAAAAAAAAACTATTTAAATGATATATATAGGTGTTAGTTCAGTTTGATGTAAATTGTTTTTTCAAAAGATGATTTCTTCTATTTCAGCTCAACTTTTGCATTAGTCTTTTTTGTTCGACTTCTGTATTACTAAGATGTTAATGCTTATATAAATGTTCAAGTTCTATTGCTACAGTAGCAGCATAATAGCACTGGAAAACTAATACAATCAGTTAAACATACAAGGATGAAGTAATGTACCAGTTTAGACTGAATTCGAGGGCAGGTGTTGGCCTTGCTTTAGAGAACTTCAACAACCGTGCGACTGAACGAGAGCTTGTACGTGGTTACAGATGATGACTAATGCATCCGAATAGGTAGGGTTGTACCTTACCAAGGACTGCTCTAGTCAACAGAAGTTAGATCTGTTTTTTTTTTGAATGATTTTTAAACTGGCAAGGTATGAGTGTAGTTCACATGTTTAACAAATAAGACACTGAACAATTACTATTTCAACAATTGCCACGAAATCTAAAAGCCTTAAGCATCATTCGAAAGGTTTAAGTTCATTTTAAGTCTTAAGCTACATCTAAAAGCCTTAAACTCGTCATAGGCCTTAAGTATCCCATATCATTTTCGCAAGTCATAAGCTCATCATAAGTTTAAGCACCACAATCAAACTTTAAGCTCGCCATAAGCTTTAAGCAGCTTTCACAAGTCATAAGCTCATCATACTTAAGCATCACAATAAAACACTTCAGATCTACAAATACCATTATAAAAAGCATGTTCGCCGTTTAAGAGATAAATCATGAGTCCAAAATCCTCAGTTAGGAAGTGACGATCTCATAAGCTCTTGAGCAAGCAACTTTTCATATATGATCAACTCCACGTTTGCCACTTTTGCAATCTAATTTCTCTCACTTTCTCACAAAAGACTTTTACAAAATTCATTGAGTACAAGTTCCGGTCCATATAAGCATCTGATTGCTTTACAATTTATGCATCATTTGCATCAAGCACAATGCATCATCTGCATCAAACACATTGCATTGCATAAACTATCACACTGCATTTAGGTTCTCTACATCTTAGAATAGCCCGGTTAGAAATTAGGTTGCCAACGCCTAGAATAGTCTGGTTAAGTTGGTGTGGTGAAGGCAATAAGTTCTCTATATTTATGGTAATTTTCAGGGTTAACAACAAGTGGGCGAAGACAATAAGTCCCCTTAAAAAACTAGAAGTTATCTCAGCACCCTAGTTGACGGGCGAAGACAATGAGTGCCCTTAGAAAACTATAAGTTATCCCAGCACCCCAGTTGGTGGGCGAAGACAATAAGTCCCCATAGAATAGTAATTAAGAGCATTTAGGATAGGCTTTAGTTCCTATATGCATCCCATGGATAGATTTCGACTCTGTAAGCATTTGATAGGATAGGTTTCGGTCCCCATAAGCATTCGATAGGATACGTTTTTGGTCCCTACAAGCATCTGATAAGATACGTTTTAGTCTCTACAAGCATCCGATAGGATAGGTATCGGTCCCTAAAAGCATCCGATACGATAGGCTTAGGTCCCTATAAGCATATGAAAGGATAGATTGGTCCCCATAAGCATCTAAAAGGATAGGTAGGTCCTCATAAGCATCCAATAGGATAGGTTTCGGTCCCTATAATCATCCGGTAGGATAAGTTTGGGTCCCTATAAGCGTCCGATGGGAAAGGTTTTGGTCCCTATAAGCATTCGATAGGACGGGTTTTGGTCCCCATAAGCACCTAAATATGATAGGTTTCGGTGTCTATAAGCACTAAGATTCCATCACATCTTCAATTAGTTTAAGGTAGTTTGCGCATGTGAATAGCCCGAAAGTTTCTGAGTTCTTCTTCAAGGTAGTTGGCACCTCTAAACTGCCCAACCTTTTCAAGGTTTTTCTTTAATGAAGCCGACACTTCCGAATAGCCAGGCAATTTCAAAGTTCTTCTTCAAGGTAGTCGGCGCCTCCGAATAGCCTGGTAGTTTCAGAGTTCTTCTTCAAGGTAGTCGGTTATACACGTGGTAATCTACGGGTTATAGTGTAACCCGCAGATTGGTGGTGTGATAACTTCTCTAGGGTATGGTGATTAATGACTTGAGTGTGACGATTGACAGGAGTAAATGAGACACAAGGGTGTACGTGTTTCGATCTTGAATGATCTAGTGTACAGGGGTTGATAGAGGTTTTTAGTAGAATCAAAGAGTACATGTGATAGGAGGACATATGATATTTGTGTTGCTAGAATAGTGTGTATGATCGTGTGTTTGTGTCCTGTATAATAAATGACACATTGATTGCTATTTATAGAGAAGAAGACAGTTAAGGCATCTTGCTCCCCCGACTTGCTCCATTGTCTTTTGGTTAGGTTGACGATGCTGACCACAACTATGTGGAGTAAGTCTGACGTCACCAGTGTAATAGAATTATGTGACTATCTCTATTTAGGCAGTGTACCTATCGTTTTGCGGAATAGTGAATTAAGTGGGGTTGTCGATCTCAAAGACCTTGTTCAAGAAATTGACAATTTATTAACTAACTGAGAAACTAAACTAAGAAAATAGGAAAATGTCACTTTTTTTGGGTTTTCTCAATTTAACTAAATTACTGACTTAATGAACAAACACAAAATAATAAAACAATTAAAATAAACTAAGTAAATAAATAAATTAAGATTAAAATTCTAAATATAAGGAAGCACCCCGGATTGTTCTGCAAACCTTAACCTTCAAATCTATTAATAAAGTCTTCCCTAATTCTGAAATAAACTCAGAAACTATAAATAATTTATCAACGACTAAGTCTAACAAATCCTAACCAGTTGCTAGAACTAGCAGCAGACTAATGCTCTAGTCCGGACACAACTAATCGCATAAAGAGTGGTTTCTATTGGAGACCGATTAACCTATAGGCGGGATCACGCTTCTAGTCCCTAATCAGGTTTAACTTCCCATGTCTTGTTATCTATCTAAGCTCTCGCGTGTTAATTAGAAAACTACAAGGATTGCTTTAATATTTAGCTAGAGAATTAAAGCGCATGAAGAAGTGGAATTAAACTACTGCACTAATAATTAGAGAAAAGATTACAACATAAATCTTAAGATCCGGTTTGCTTCCCTAGTTCGGGGAGCTTGGCTAACTACTTAGACATGATGCTAAAAATACCAAAAACAACAAAGGAAGAACACACTGACAGATTGGATAAAAAGGAAGGAGAAACTCTGTTAAGAAGATCCCCCGCTATGTCTTCCATCATCACGTGTCTCTGCATTAATCCTCTGCCATAAGTGTGGACCGTAACAATCGTGGAGTTGTGTATGTGTGGAAGAGATTGAGAAAAAATGAGGCTTTGCTGGCAGCGTGGTAGCGTCCGGTGAGTGAAGAGAATGAGGCATAGAGCCCCTTTTGGGCGTGAATACATCGAACCCTAATGCAGCCCCTCATTTTTCAAACGCAAATTCTTACCTGCCTCTGATTGTAGCCAAATGGCTACATATGCCTGATTTGAGAGACATTAAAAAAAATGTTGGGAGGAGGAGCGCGGCGCGCCTGCGCAGCTGCGCATACTAACTCTTTTTTTTTCTATTTTTTAATTTTTTAATCACAACAATTTTAAATTGTTGTAACTTTTAATATATAAGTCTAAAATGAAAAAAAATTATATCATTGTTCACCTAAATTCAAGCTCTTCAAAACAAGACCAGTCATGGATATTTTTTGTCAACTTTGAAAAAAATTATTTTTATATGTATAGTGCACAAAACGTAAAAAAAACTTGTACATATAGTCATACAAACATGTACAAATGTTCATTAAAACATGTACATCTACACGTAAAAACTTGTACATCATCGCATTAACTCGACAGATTTTTAGGGTTTGTGGTAGCGGGTTTAATGGCCCTAAACCCGCCACTGTAAACCTTAAAAATGTCTTTGACATTTTTTAGCTATCCTAGGGTGGGTTTTGGGGTGTTTTGGGGGTAGGGTAATCTATTTGGAATTTGTTTCGTACTTTATATTGTAGCAACTGACTCGACAGGTTTTTAGGGTTTGTGGTAGCGGGTTTAGGGTAAATGCCTTCGATGTTTTAGCTATCCTAGGGTGGTTTTGGGGTGTTTTGGGGGTAGGGTAATCTATTTGGAATTTGTTTCGTACTTTATATTGTAGCAACTAACTCGACAGGTTTTTAGGGTTTGTGGTAGCGGGTTTAGGGTCGTTAGACCCTAAACCCGCCACTACAAACCCTAAAAATGCCTTCGACGTTTTAGCTATCCTAGGGTGGTTTTGGGGTGTTTTGGGGGTAGGGTAATCTATTTGGAAACCGTTCTATACTTTACATTGTAGCAACTAACTCGACAGGTTTATAGGGTTTGTGGTCGCGGGTCTAGGGTCTGCCACTATAAACCCTAAAAATGCTTTCGATGTTTTTTAGCTTTCCTATGATGGGTTTTAGGGTGTGTGGGGTTAGGGTCATCTATTTGAAAGCCATTATATACTTTAATGTGAGAATGTACATATTTTAATGTGAGAATGTACATGTTTTAATGTGACGATGTACATGTTCAAATGTGAGAATGTACATGTTCAATTATGAGAATGTATATGTTTTAATGAACATATGTACATGTTTGTATGACCGTCTGTACAAGTGTTCTTCCTTATATATACATGTTTTAATCTAAGGATGTACATATTTAATGATTCGTACAGGTTTATATGACTATCTATATGTTTTTAATGCGAGGATGTACATGTTTTTACGTGAGGATGTACATGTTTTAATGAACATTTGTACAGGTTTGTATGACCATCTGTACAAGTTTTCCTTTATGTTCTGTATGCTATATATGTAAACATAATTTTTTTTAAAGTTGTCAAAATATATCCATGATTGATCTTGTTTTAAAGAGCTTGAATTTTGATGAACAATGATATATTTTTTTTTTCATTTTGGACTTATATATTAAAAATTACAACAATTTAAAATTTTTATAATTAAAAACAAAAAACAAAACCAACCCACATTTAAAAAAAAAAAACACTCTGCGCGCTCGTGGATGTAGTCAACTATGGCTACATTCAGGTGTAGGCAAGACTCCCTGTTTTTCAAATATTAAAGTGTCGCCGTCCATAATCATAAACAAATCATCCGATTATGATTTCTCCTTTGTGCGTAGGTGAGTGTATAGTTGTACATGCATGAAGATGTGTGAGCCAATCTGATCGTGAATACAATCTCTCCATGTAATGCGAGAGTGTGCAGCAGATTTTGATTTCAGTCATTATTAAATCAATCTTTTATTAATCATTACTAGATAATGATTATTCAATCAACATGTAATAATGAGTCAATCATTACATAATAATGAGTCAATCAATTGTAATATAAATGCCACGAATGTTGGCTAGGTGTTGTATAAGCACACTATAATATTTGGGGATACTATATCGGATAGATATACGTTATTAATGTTATATCGGATAGATATATACTACCGGGGATTTGATTTCCTAGAATGGTTAATTGAGGAAGAAGACTTCGGGACGAAGTCTCTACAAGGGGTAGATTAAAATACTCCAAACATTAATCACCTTAATAAATAAGTGATTAATTAACCAAGCCCCGGCGGCTTGGTCGGTAGTGGAAGGAGTGGAGAGATACCCTTGAACCAAAGGTCCTGAGTTCGAAACTCACCCACTGCTGTTACCAATCAAAAAAAAATGATTAATTAAATGAAAGAGTTTAATCTATTATTAGTTATTTAAGGAAAGACTAATGAGCCTAGTTCACTAAGGAATTTTTACAACTTCTAAACATACATATATAAATAAATATGTATGGTCCAAATTGGGCACTAAATCCCACATAAAATAATTGACTAAAGAAGGAACATTAATAAGGAGAAATCAACTCCTAAAGTTAATGTAACATGTAACACATTAATACATGAATTAAGAGCACCAACATCAAGAGTGAATCAAAGAGCATACTTTAACTAGTCATAATGAATAGTAAAGTATACCAATCACTCAAAAACACAAATGAGCACACTTTAAGACAAAGTAATCATGTTGGTCACAAACTAACACATGAAACAAGTCCAAGTGTATAACATATAAGCTTAGAACATTATAAGATACCCTATAATAGAACTTCCCAAAGATTGAGCCAAATACCCCCTTATATATTAAGGGGCCGACAAACTCCTCAAGGAAGGAGTGGCACGTGCCACCTTGCAACATTGAGTAGAAAATGTCTTCTTATAAGCCTTAGTCATCCTTTACTAGTCATGACTCACTTATCTCTTCACTTAAGTAAAATAAAGAAAGTCATCCTCTCTTATCCTCTCATTGCCTAAAATACAACCCTTCTTCCTCCCTTCTTCATCCTTTCCTTGGAACCTTGAAGAACACTTCAATGGTGAAGTAAACCCATAATTCCTTTTCATCTAAAATCTTTTCTTTATACATAAACCAAACACGGAGAACACAACAAACACGTTTCCTTCTCCATCCAAGGATGGAATCAATAAATTCTTTGAGCAAAAAATTGAAAATCAACAAGTCATGGAGCAAGGAAGTTCTAAGCTAGCTTAAGGTAAGAAAAGTGTCGTAAGGTTTCATCTTCTCCTTTGATTAAATATGGCTGAAAACTACCACTTTCCTTACACCATTTTCTTCATCTTTTCATATACAAAATGAATATCCTTCTAGCTCCTTGGTTGGCCGAAAGTTCAAGCAAGAACATGCTCCAAAGGCGACTTCAAGGGTATGTCATAATCAAGCCTTTTTGAACACTTAATATACCTTTTATCCATAGACTTTCACTAGATCTGATTCTATGCTATTTTCTTATAGTAGCCGAGATTTTGGTCAAGAAAACCTACCTAGGGATTCAAAGGTAATTCCATCTTTTTAAAGCATATTTTTGTGCTTTGAGCTCTTGCTTATGTTATGGAGTCCTAAAGACCCTAACTTGGTTCCTCTTTCTTATCTTCAAATATGGCTGAAAATGGAGTTCAAAATCTTAGAACCATGTCATGAACAACAAGGCTTTAAAGAAGGAAAAATCATCATTTTTCAAGGTAAACCCTAATCTAAGCTATAGAACTCCTAAAGCATCATTTAAACCCGAGTCTTATGCAAAGATCTAACTCCCTCCTATATTAAAAATAGGTCCATGAGCTAAGGGAGGATAAAATCTAACTTGGATCAACTAAGGGTAAGATTTTACCTTAATGCTCATTTTAAGGTTTTAAGTGTTGTTAATGTGGGGAACTGGTTATGGCCGAGATTAACCTGAAAAATGGTCTATTATGACCTAAAAATGAACATAAAATTTTATGTACATGTTTAGTTATGTTGGTTGGTGGTTTAATGACTTAATTGTCAAGATTACAAAGTTTAAGGACCAAATATGAAATAAGCCAAACATTTAGGGCTTGGGAAAAATATGACCAAGAGTTTGGGTGTATTTATGGATATTTATAGCATACTTTATGTTTATGTTATGATTTTTATGTTGGCCAAATGTTTAGGCATGTTTTTATGAGTTGTAAGGTATATTATATGCTATAAGAGCATAGGTTATGACATTTGATGCTATGGGCAAAAATCATGTGTTATAAGTGTTAAATGAGTGATTTGGGTACACTCCAAAGGCTGTTAGACTTTAGGAAAAGTTGGATGAAATTTAAGGGCCTTAAATAACCTTATGAATTATTAATGATATGGTGGTGATATAACCTATAGTTATGTTAAAGGTTTTGAGGAAATGAAATTTCAAATAAGGTGTAGTAAAATAGCCAAAAGTTTTAGGGTAATATTGGTGAATAATAGAAATTATATGTTTAATAAAGTTAAGGGGTTAAATGTAAACCCTAGGAAATACTTGGGGTCATTTTGTAAATTCTGGAAAAATATGGTCAAGGTAGATTATGGGGTCAAACTTTGGGAGCCTTAGGGGCGTTGACCAAATTATATAAAAGAAAAGGGTTTAAATTGGAATTTGAAAGAATTCAGGATTTAGTTGTAAAGTGTAGGAAAAATAGGGGTTAAAGTGTAATTACTAAAAAATTTGGGTCAAGGCAGTGTGTGATGGTCAAAGTTGGGGAAAACTTAGAGTGTTGACCAAATTGAAGATTCAGCTAGATGATCTCCTTGACAAGGGATTCATCTGACCGAGTATCTCCATGGGGAGCTCTAGTTTTATTTGTGAAGAAGAAGGATGGGAGCATGAGACTTTACATTGATTACTGCGAGTTGAATACGGTGTCGGTCAAGAATAAATACGCTCTACCACAGATCGATGACTTGCTCGACCAGTTGAGAGGAGCATCAATCTTTTCGAAGATCGACCTAAGATCTGGATACCACCAGATACGGATTGCAGTGGAGGACATAGAGAAGACGATTTTCCGGACATGATATGGACACTGTGAGTTCACCGTGATGCCGTTCGGATTGTCGAACGCCCCATCTATATTCATGGATCTGATGAACCGCTTATTCAGAGAGCAGCTTGACACCTCAGTGGTGGTATTCATCGATGACATCCTAGTCTACTCTAAGACTAAGGAGGAGCACGAGGCTCATCTAAGACGAGTTCTAGAGATCATGAAAGAGAACCAGCTTTATGCCAAGCTCTCGAAGTTTGAATTTTGGCTAGACAGCGTGTCATTCCTAGGGCATATCATATCAGCCAGCGGAATATCTGTTGACCCTGCTAAGATTGAGGCAGTCAAGTGTTGGCCATGGCCGAAGACGGTGACAGATATCCGTAGTTTCTTAGGTTTGGCTGGGTATTATCGGAGATTCGTCCGGGACTTCTCCAAGGTGGCCAAACCGATGACTAATTTGATGAAGAAGGAAGTCAGTTTATATGGACAGATGATTGTGAGCTTTCCTTTCAGACATTGAAGGATTTACTGACTTCAACACCCGTATTGACTATCCCTGAGGGTACTGACGGGTTCGAAGTATATTGTGATGCCTCAAGCACTAGGTTAGGGAATGTACTCATGCAGCACGAGAAGGTCGCCACCTATGCCTCCTGTCAGCTGAAGAAACATGAAGAGAACTACCCTACACATGATTTAGAATTGGGTGCTGTTGTCTTTGCACTAAAGTCCTGGTGCCACTACTTATACAGGGTTACAGTCACCGTCTACTCCGATCACAAAAGTCTACAACATCTCTTCACACAGAAGAAGCTGCCATGAGACGGAGACGATGGGTCGAGTTCTTGAAGGACTACGACATTAACATGAAATACAAGGAAGGGAAGGCAAATGTAGTAGTTGACACCCTGAGCGGTAGAGCACACTCTCTATGTGCTATGTAGCGAGCGACAACCTTGTCGACGAAGTACGATGTGCTCAGGAGAGCGACCATTACATACAAACTATCAGGCAGTAGCTGATTGAGGGCACCTTTGAGGGGCACAAGTATGATTTGCGACTCAGCGATGATGGGTTGATCAGACTGAATGGCATATTGTGCATTGCAAGGTCCAGCCCCGACTTGAAGAAGAAGATTCTACATGAAGCTCATTGCTCTTCCTTATCCATCCACCCAGGATCATCCAAGATGTACAAGGATTTTAAAGCACATTTATGGTGGAGTGGGATGAAAAAGGATGTAGCAGAGTTCGTGACCCGCTTCTTGACTTGCCAGAAAGTCAAGTTCGAGCACAGGATGCCCGGCGGATTAGTTCAGCCGATGCCCATTCCTTATTGGAAGTTCGAGGACTTATCCATGGACTTCGTAGTCGACCTTCCACCGACTAGGGGAGGTTCGAACATGATATGTGGGTCATCGTCGACAGATTGACGAAGTTGGCCATGTTTATTCCTATCAAGGATACTTGGAAGGTCCCCAAGTTGAAGGACCTATTCCAGAAAGAGGTCATTAGGCACCATGACGTGCCTAAGACGATCGTATCACACAGAGACCCTCGATTTCTCTCTAGATTTTGAGGGCAGGTGTAGGAGGCCTTGGGTACAAAGCTAAAGCTTAGTACGACCTTTCATCCTCAAGCGGGCGGTCAGAGCAAAAGGACTATATAGACTTTGGAGGACATGCTTTGAGCAGGTGCCTTAGATTTCAAGGAGAGCTGGATCGACTGACTGCATCTTATCAAGTTTGCCTACAACAACAGCTACCATGCATCAATATAGATGCCACCATTTCAAGCGTTGATGGAAGACCTTGCAGGACACCCTTATGTTGAGATGAGGCCAGCGAGAACCCCTTCTTAGGGTCAGAGTATCTAGAGAAAGTAAAGGAGGATGTTCTACGGATCCGTAGAGATATGAAGACGGCCCATGACAGACAGAAGTCTTATGCAGACGTCAGGAGAAGAAACCTCGAGTTCACAGTCGACGACCGAGTCTCCCTCAGAGTGTCGCCTATGATGGGCATCTTCATATTTGGTTAGAAGGGCAAGCTGAGCCCTAAGTATGTAGGTCCTTACATCATCACGGAGCGAGTGGGCCCATTATCCTACAAGTTAGACTTACCTGCAGAGCTTGGGAGAGTACATAACGTCTTTCATGTCTCAAAGCTAAAGAAGTATGTACCTCACCCTTCCAATATCTTAGAGCCTGAGAGGCTAGAGTTAGACCCATCTCTCAGATACAAGGAGACTCCACTACGCATTCTCGATTCAAAGACGAGGGAGACCATGAACAAGACCATCAAAATGGTCAAAGTCCTTTGGTCGAACCATGAGCCGGAAGAGGCCACATGGGAGTTGGAGGACTCCATGAGAGCCAAGTATCCAGCTGAAATATCCCTGAGATTTATTAAATAAATAAAACTTAATTAATAAAGAACGCTATTGAGATGAATTATTCAATTCATACACTTAAGGGATTAATTTTATAAACGAACGTAAGAATTAAAGAGGTTAATAAACCTCACATAAAATAACAAAATAAAAGAATAAAATTTGAGACAAAATTAAATAATAAAATGAAATGTACAATACTTCTACTTAGGCGAATAATGGTAATTCACCCATAACTTTAATAAAAGGAGAATTGAGAAATATTAGGTCGTATAACCTAAAGTACGTTACATGAAATAACGAATTAATAAATGTTGCTAAAGGAGGAAATTAAATAATAAGAGTTGTACACTCAATAGTACATAATACGTAATAAAATGATGTTATATATTAAAATATAAAATTTTGGGATTTAATAACCAACCTGAGCACTTATGGAATTAGTTAGCGGTTTAGAAACTGACAAATAAGTCAATCGGGTAAAAATTTCCTCTCGTTGGACTATTGGGCTGATTCATAAGCAAAATAAAACAAAAAAAATATGTGGGCCGACCATCCCAAAATGAGCCAGCCGGCCCTCCCTCTCTTTCTCGTATCTCTCACGGTAATTTCCTCCAACCCTAACTTGTTAATCTGAATATTTTTTTTAATCCTAATCTAACCTTGACATTTCCTTCTCTTCTGGATGCGCCGCCGCCCTCATTCTCTTCTCGTGAGCTTCTGCTTCTCCTTCTTTAGTAAGTTTCCTTTCTCCTCATTCTCTTCTAGTTTAAGTTTCTCTTTCTCTTACTGATTAAGACAAGAGTTTCATATATCTTCTGGTGAAACAACCGAAAACGCCGCCCCTCTTCTTCCTTCTTTCACAGCGACCCCGACTCTCTTTCCTTCTCCTTTATTTTTCATCTTCTGTACAAATTTGTCTCTGGTTCCGGTATTAAGTCCGAAGAAAAATGGTAACCTCCTAACCCTTGTAATTTCGGTCAAATTTCTCTTCAACTCCTACTTACTTCCCTCTTCTTGTTTATGTATGACAAAAAAACAGGGAGGAACACCCAGATCAGGGCGAGGGCAAGCCGAGAGAAGAGAACCAGAGAGCTAAAGCTTGGTCTGGTCAACTCCTGGGAAGGCAACCGAAATTTTTCTGTCGGTTTTGGCTGAGGTAGAAACCGAAAACTAGGAAAAATTTTCTTCTATTTCTCTGTATGCTCGGCGCCATGGAGCCCGATTTTGCGATTAAAAATCTGTAAAAGAAGACCTTTGCTAAACTCTGTGCAAGCCGTGAACATTTTGTGCAAAATGAAACTTGTATCTGGACATTTACGATTGTGGATAGTTTCTGGCAAACCCGAAACGGCGGTGTTTTATGCGATAATGAAGAACCCTAAATCTGAATTAGGGTTCCGAAATCATTCATTTACTTTATGTAGTTCAAACCGTTAATTTTGAAGTTATGTGAAACACCCCTAATAATTAAAACACATGAAATCAAGAATATGTATGGTATGTTAATTAACCGGTCACATTAATGTATAATTGTACTACAACTTATACCCTAAGATACTAAGGGACATACCTATGTCCGCGAAGGTGATAACAAGTCACATCGTAACTTAAGCATTGGTGCTCATCGGTTTTGACAATAATCAATACAATTGAGCAAAATAAATTATTCCATGTTAGGATCTTTGTACACGAAACAAGTGTGACACATTATGCAAACTGAAATATATGGAGTACTCATTGACACATAACAATTGTACTAGGTAACGTATGTTACGAGAATATATTATACGCACATGTTTACATAAATACTTGTGCTCACCAAATTTATATCTCTGAACTCAATTGTTAAACTAATTAGATATGTGTTACTAGATTTCATTATAATACCACACCAATTCATCAGCCCCCACCATGGTATATCTGAAAGTCCTACAATTCACTAGCAATTATATAATTATCCACCCACACCTTGCATTACCGAGAAATTTTGCAAGTTTCCACTAACCCACAATTAATTACCCACTCGGTAGTCAATTACCCACTCTGTAGTTTTTCCACCTTCCCCATACAATTGTTTTCTCTGCTTTCCAAACTGGTGTTCCCGTCCTTCTCGGGTGTGTGAGCCCCGGCTTCCAAGCACACGCAATCTCCCATTTTCCCAGTTGCTTCCCAAGAAGTGCAAGTCCAGAGCGGGATTTTGAGCTCCCCTCAACTGCTGTCGCATGGGAAGACTTTCCTCTCCCAAGGTTGCTCTTCGAATGCTCATTTGTTCTCGGTTGAAGATGCCCCTCTGTTGCCCATCAATTCCTTACTTGTTATCTGAAAAGTGAAGCCCTCCATTTCTCCTCATGCATGTCCAGAAACAAACGTTTCAGCCTTTGAAGGATCTGGAGCAAACTGGCGTGATTTAGCAAGGTGATCAGTGGTCATATTCTTCTCCTTCTTCCATCGTTTTTTTTCTGTCTGAAATGCTCCAGCTTCTGATTCTTTTCCTCTCAATCATTCATGCATGCGACCTTCTGCAAATACCACCGTGGAATGCGTTGAAGACCTTCAAGAAAAAAAAAACCCACTCCATTCCAGCTTGAACTTGGCGCATGTGATAGTTTCAGCATTTGAAAATCTGGAGCTAGTTGACACAAGATGGCAAGAAACTTGCATGTCACTTCTGGTAGGATCTCTGGTAATAGGTGAACAAATACTCTGTCCTCTTCAACTTTGTTTTCTTTCCTCTGTTGTTGTTGTCCGACAACCCTTGCTCAAAACTCTTTAATCCTCTTCACCTTCCTTCTCATGAACCTTACATGCAAACCCACTGGAAGGATCTCTGGAAGTCGTTGAACAGAAATCTCCTCCTCGAGCTCTCGGAGGTAAAAGCAGAAAAACCTGGAGCTTTGGTTGTTTAAATTCTTTTCATCCACTCTGTTTGATGTCTGAAACATGAGTACTGACTCCCCTGGTTATTTTATCTCTTGTATGTATGAAACCTTTGTGGAAACCACCACAAGGTTGTGCAAAAAAAAAGATCATCCGGAAACTGAATCCCAAACTGTCTGGAAATTAGATCCAAGGTGAAACAACGAACTGTCCTGCTTTCTTGCCTTATTTCTTTCCCGTTTTGAGTTACTAACGATGTAATCTAGCTCCCACCCTTCCACCTTGTTTATTCTGCGTGAAAGTGGCACGCAAGTACCCCAGCAATCTCCCGAGTCCTAGAGCAACACTCTGTTGCAAATCATCTTTGAAAAGCTTCCAAGGTAAAACATTTCAAACCCACATGTTTGTTAGAAGGTTGAAACTATCTTTTCGGTACTAATGTAACCAGACTACTCATAACCTTGCTCGTGCGTGGCCAGCTACAAGCCAAGCGTTCTGAGCATAAGCGCCAACCAAACAAAAAGGAAGCCCAAAGAGCAGCTAGTTCCTAGTCAAGGTAAAAAGAAAAAAACTACCAAGAATCTTGGTAACTAACTTTGGAGGTTTTAATTTGAAATCAACAGCAAACTAACCCTGACGTTTGGATCTGTCTAGGTGGGGAAAAAAGGAAACTACTGAAGGAAAGACAAGGAAATACCCAGGAAAAACACTCTCTAAACTTCAAGGTTGTAACCCAATTCACACCCTAAAACTATGCATAACTTTGTGTAAATTTCTGATTGAAAACATCTTGCTAAATCTGCTAACGGTGAGCTGAAAACTGCTATGTGTCGTGGGGCTAGTGTACTGGTGGGATGATGGTCTAAACACCAGGTTTTAGGATGATGAGATCTTGCTTGAGATATTCTGAAAACATGTGAGAAGTGCTGTTAGTAATAAGCAGGAACTACCGAAACAAAAAAAAACTGGTTGACAGCTGCATTAGTAAGATGCAAAGGAACTAATGTACTCAGGTTAACAAAAGAAATCTGGTGCGTTTTCTGCTGAAATGGTGTGTCATTCAGGTAGAGTTGGGCTGACATATTATGGGAGAGCTTGTTGATTTATTTAGATGATGATGTCCACTCTTTGTTTTCATAGAAGCCAATCGGATAACTGTTAAGGGAGGTTGCCCATTAGGGTATAAATGGTTCTTTCATTTGAGAGAGGAGGGATTAGCAGAGTGGAGTCGATAAAAATAGAGATACTGGAAGTGGTATGAAGAATATTTTATACTGTCATGTTCCCTACACGTAGCCAGTATGGTAAGTCCCATTACAGTGTCCCACCATAGATCTAGGGAACTCTGTTTACCCACTGCCTAGTGCTAAGCCTATAGACCAACTAGATCCAATATGCTCTTACTCCCTAAGCTAACCGCATAGGTTCATAGCACTAGAATAAAATCCACCCGTGGGACTAACCTTACATTATACGAAAAGTAGAATCATAACTACTACTGAATCAAACACGTTAACACATCTGAAAGAGTAACAGAACCAGAATGCAGAAACGTAATTCAATCCCAGTTCTTTCTACAGTTTTTGGTTTCAGGTTAATGAAAGATTCAGTAGCATTAACAGTGTGGTTTTGGGTTGTTTGGGTTTAAAAATCTGGCTCAAACACCTAACTAAATAGGTAAACATTTTGGAAAAAAAATAGAAGTCAGTTGAATGAACTAAAAACAGATGAAAGAGGAAGTACATATATTGACGTTTTAGTTTTCTGAAAACGATTACTTATGTATAACCGACTTTCAGTAGGTGTAGAAGGGTGATATTAACTAGGTGTTGAGTCTAAAACATTTCTAAAACACATAAGTAAAACTATAAACACTTGGGGAGGGATAAGATCAATGTAATGCAAGAGAGGAGAAACATACCGTAGTGATGTTTCATTTTTTCGTTCACATCAGTTTTTGTGTTCATTTTCTTGCTGCAGTATATGAACATTTCAGTAGGATGGAGTTTCAGTAGCTTTGACCATGTTGTGGATCTGTTCTGAATTCAAGGGCTTGATAACACGTTTGACTAGGTGGGCAGTTAGGTGGAGAGAAAATCGAAAGAAAAACAGATTCGTGAGCAAAACGAAAAAAAATATAAGGAAGAGACGTACAAATCCTTGTTGTAGATTGTCGGATTCTGCTTCTTCTGTATGACTAAGTTACAGGAGTTTTTCAGAGTGTTGAATTGGCTTAATATTAAACCCAAATCCTAATATTACATTGGCTAGATAAGTAAAGCACTGTGGGAGAGTTAGACATGAGGTTGGTAATTTAAACATGGAGTAAGATGAGGATAGGTGTTGTTGGTGTTTCAGTTTCGGTTGGGTATAGATTGGTAAAACACTTTGGTGTTTTAGTTTCGGTGGCGAGTGGCGTTGTGTTAGGCATTGGTTATGAATATAAAACCTTGCTAAGGTGCCTAGTGAAAGGGGTACAACTTAGGCAGTCTGAAACTAAGTTTTTGGTGAACTAAGAATGGGAAATAACCAAGTTAGTGGGCATAAAAGTTGGGAAGTATTCTTTAGTTGTTAGGTGTCAAACCGTAAACATTAGGGTTGGTCTATGAGGAATCAATAATATGAGGCCTAAAAGTATAACCAGATCAATAGACCGGAATGACGCATACTTATAGGTGTTCGAAAGGTGATTAGAAATAACCTTAGAGAGTACGAGAGGATTATATTGGGGCAAGTTTGAGTTACCTTATATGTTACTGCTTGGCTAAAACAATGGACCCAAACCAAACGGATAAAATAGGGCCAACGTTGGCAACTATAACACTTAAGACTAGGCCAAACATTATGAATAGAACTATGAACAATAACGCATGATCAAACGCTCTAACCCGCTCGAATAATCATTACAGGAGTGAGTCGCACGAGCAGCGGGGAACCCTTATGCAAGTATCTGTGACAACTATTATAAGGTATGGATATGTGTGGTCCGTATGTTGCAGTGTTACACGGCTTGTTTGCTGTGTGCTTGTTTGAAAATGACCACAAGACCAAAGCATGAAATTGGCTTGCTTGTTTTAACCTGTTTATATGCCTATGCTATTATTGTTGCATAATGCTTGCGCGCACACAGTAGTGTAGTCCCTTCTCGTTGATGAAACCTTGAGATGAAACACAACGAACTATGTAAACAAAACAAAGGAACTATGTAAAGGGAACACTCCTCTTAAACTATAGAGGACTTCTAATGACACCCACTATGGTGTCGAACTTATAATGATAATGAAAAGTAAAGTACCAGTTGGCGGAACACATCCTGAGGTCTAGGGGTGACCCCGCTTTCTCGACGCATGACGCCGGGAATGGAGGATTAGCTATAGAGAAGACGTCCCTCAATTTGAGGTGATAAGAGAATGCACAAATAAACCTTAAGGAATCAAGGAAAGATTGGCCCCTACATGATATGGTCACGAGATCTAACTATATCCCCAGACCTGGTGCAAGAGAAGAGAAAGAAAATACACATTATGGGAACAAGAGAAAAGCAATGAAAACACACAACGCTCGAATGATCCCATAGTGAGGATCATTAGTATAATATACCTATGCACACGTTTTATTACTTACATGACTGCTGTTGCTATACTAGCAGCTTGTTGTGCTTGTTTGGTGTTGCTATGATACTGTCATGTTATGCTTGGTTGCTTGTTGCTAATGCCTTGCAACCTTTAAGTGTGTATGATATCATGATGTTTTGTGGTGTGCTTTACTGCTTTATTATAGCATGTAATTGGACTTAATAATATTCGACCAAGTAGTCGTGTAGCCCGGCAACATACGGGCTACACATATTCATACTCAACATAGTTTTGCTGAGTCCTTTATTTTTACAGGTGATCATCTGGAACGTGACGGAGTGTAGGTGAAGGACTATCATGGGGGTAGTCCACTCGGGCAAGACTTATGAGTTGTTCTGTCTAATTTATGAACTGTACCCTGTAGGACTGAACTCAGGATGTAATGTTTCAGTTGTGTTGTTTAACCTAGTAGCTATGTTGTATACACTAGGTATTTGGGAATTGTATCCATATTGTATATGAGTTTTTATTGAGGGCTGTTTCCAGTCGTGCAGACCGTAACTTGGTGTTGGTAATGTGGTCTATCAACCACGTGGGTGGTTGGCATCTGTAGCACCTGGATGAAGTTTGAGAATCCGCTGTGTAGTTATCTTGTAATATGGCTAGGAGCTTTGTTTGTGCTATTGGATGTTTGTACGGGGGTGTTACATTATGGATGATTAAGAGTTCAGATCAAAATTAAGGTTCCAAACTAGTAATTAGGGTTTCTTACAATTAGGGTTTGAAATATAAAATTGGGGTTTCTGATTAATTGGGGCAAATTGAGGAATTGGATTTTTGGAATTGAAATTAGGGTTTTAAATCGAAATTGGGGCAAAATTGATGATCTAGGGTTTCTGGGAGGAAATTTGAAGTTTCTGGAATTTGATTTTGGGTATAGGGGCAAACCGGTAATTATGGAGGAAATTGGGGTAAAATTGTAAATTTTAAAATGGGGGTTAAAGTGTGAAACTGAGAATTTTGGGTCGAGAGTGTAAATACGAAAATCTGCGGCGAAATTATAGATACGGAAAATATTAGGGTTGAAATAGAATTTCAGGAAAATTTTAGGGTCAGAATAGTAATTCTGGAAAGTTAGGGTGCGTTCACTTCGAGGTAAGGAAACAGAATGGAATCAGCAAAGGAAATGAAGAGGAAAGGAAAGGGATTCCCGTGAATCAGCAAGTCTATTTGCGGCTAACACGGAAATGAAATAGAATTCTCAATACAGTGAAGTTATAATTAATTTATATATTAACATTTATATAAATCATATGTACCATATATTAACATTTATATAAATTAGATGAAATATATAAATATTTATTCAAATTATAAATTTAATATGTTTATATTTATATAAATTGTATATATTTCTATTTATAAGAAAATATTATATGTTAATATTTATTAAATTATAAATAAACTTACTAGTATTTATATATTATATATACTATATTATATTATTTATATAAAAAATGTATGTAGATATTTATATAAATAATATATAATATTAATATATATCAGTAATATTATGTGTTTTTAAAGTATTTAAATTATAAATGATATTTATTAATATTTATATACTCCCTCTGTCCCAAACTTAGAGTCCGATTGCCTTTTTCCTTCTATCCCAAAATTGTGTCTCATATAGTGTTGTTAAATTTGAACTCTTCTCTACTTTTTTCCGTTGTCTTAAATTTTATGCAAAAGCAAATGGGAGTCAGCACATGGGACAGAGGGAGTATATTTTATATAATATCTATATATTTATTAATAATACATATAAATAATTTTTATAAGTTATATGTAATATATATTAATATTTATTTAAATTTACAAATAATTATATATATATATTTAGAGTATTTAAAATAAATAATTTTTTTAAATTATTAATTAAGATTATATGTATTAATATATATAAATTTATATAAATTATATAATAATATTTTTAATTTTATTAATAATATATTATTATTTCTGATTATAGGATTTAGAGTATAAATAATATTTATATATAGTATTTTCTTCATTTATACAAGTATAAATAAAATATATTAATATTAATATCTATTTAAATTATAAATGATATATATTAAATATTTATACTATATATATTATATTCATATTCATATCCATATTTATGTTTATGTTTATATAAATTATATATATTAAAATTTAATTAATATATCACATGTATTATATTTTTTTATGTTAAAGATGATGATGTGGAGTAAGATGGAGGAAAGGGAATACCTTTCCCTTGCATTATGGGGGAATCACTAAAGAGATATAGGGGTTATTGAAACTTGAAATAGGGATATGATCACTAAAAGTAAAAAGCAAACAACCACAAAGGGAATGAATCCCTTTCCGTGTGTTGATTCCCCCAAAGTGAACGCACCCTTAGGTGTGAAATAGTAAATTCCAGAAATTCGAGGGGTGATATAGTCGTTTCTGAAAAATTCAAGGGTCAAGTGTAATTTGGAAAGATATAAATCATGGACTAGGTTAATTAAGCTAGGACTGAATATGGTCATCCAGTCAAATTAAGGTCGGACTAGTCAAGCTTGGGCTAGATTGCAATTGGGCAGTATGGCCCAATTAGTTGGGCTGGATATTTATTTGGGCTTTTGATTAAACAGTCTCATAAATTAAAGTAGGCTTAAAAATAGTCCACTGATGACAGAAAGATCAAATTGGACTTAGGGACTTAATTAAGCAAATATGAGTTTCAGATAAAGGCCTAAACTCAGTAACTTAGCAGATAAGTAAATTGGGTTGGGTTAAATAAAATCGATTTGGGCTCAAATTAGTCAAAGTACAAAGAGAAATGGAATTGGGTTAGAAACCTAATCAGAATTAAATTGGGCTTTAGTCAGAAAAGAAAAATGTATTGGACTGAGATTAGTCAAACTAAGTTGGACTGAAGATTTAGAAAAACTAAAGTGGGCCTGATTTGTTAGACAAACAGAATCTGTAAAAATTATGAATTCGGGTTAGAAATAATTTTAACCTAATCAGACCATGTATTGGGCTTAAGCCCAAATAGGAAGAGAATAAATTAGAGTAAAATTAGGGCCAACCTTAAACAAATAAAATATGACCTTAATATAGTTAGAAAAATAGAATGGGCTAACTAGAACAAAAATGTGAGCTAGTTATAACTTAGTTAATTTGGGCCAGAACCTAAGTTGAGGCCTAACTCCAAATTCAGTCAACTAAAATAAATGAGCCCTAGATCAATGGCAAGTTAGGCCAAAGGGAAGAAAAACCCGTATGCAGATACAAATGAGGAAACTAAGCAGGACTTAGTACACAATAAAGTTTAAGAAAGACATATACAAATGGAACTTAATGAGTTAGACAAATAAAAGGTGTTACTAAATTCGATCAACAATAGGAATTAGGGAATGACCTTGAAGTACGAGTAAGTGTCATGGACCAGTAATGGATAATTTTATATCGCTTAAAATATGATATAACTTGTGAGGGGAATTAGATACAGAAAGCTAGTAATTAATACAAGACTATTCCGTTCAAAGAAATTGGGATTTTAGTTGGGCCTGATCCAATACGTCTTAAGTTAAAACGAAATCCAATTAAAGAATGCATATGTCTAGTTAAATTAGCTACACATGGATTATGTTATAAAACATAACTTAAGGTTCGATATTCGTGGAAAGATTCCGGTAATGATAATAACGGGTTCTTTACCACTAATTTGGTAGAACTGGTAAGGAAAGAGTTAGATTACTATAAGAGGAATGTAATAAGAAATTAATAATAAGTTACCCTCATACTCTAGGATTCAGGAAATGGGACGCTCATGGCAAGATGTGGATGATGGTATACTCATGACTAGGACATATTATAAAGCTACATATTCCAGGTATGTTGTTGTGTGATCCGAATGGCCCGAAGGTTACCTCGGGTCCGGATAAATTGTGTGTTGTGTGACAAGATGATATGGGTGTTTAATTTCCTGCACAATATTATCTTAATTATATATACAGCATGTTGATTGAGATGGTAACTCTGATGATCTTACCATATGATATGTTATCACAACGAAATCCTTGTGATTATTCGAATGCGAATGGGTTGTTTGCCAACTGAGTACTCTAACCTGCTAAACTGGATAGAGATACATGTGGTACTAAAATAGATACATTAAGAGAATGTGTTACCATTGAGTAACTTGGAAAGAAATGTAACATGATGTTACAAAACTATGAGGTGGAAAGTTTGGTTATGATGTTTATGGAATACCTTCCTAAGAATGACTTAGGAAGAAATTGGAAAGACCTTGATAAGGCACTAACACTGATTTATATGATCCATGTTTTACTTGTATGACTATCCTAATCAGTGCTTGGCTAATGGGGTAGGATGGGGGGTTATGAGAGTAGTATAGGAACAAGAATACTTACTGGGTTCTTGGTCACGCATTTTGGTGCACCGAGTGGATGATGACTAACCACTCCGCTCAGATATTGGTATATTCATAATGGTATGATTCAACGAGGTCGATGTGATTGTTGACATGGTAAGGGCCACCACGTAGGTTGACCCCCCTTGGAATAGGGTACGTGTCACTTCCTCATACATGACATGGGTGAAATTATGTGAGGACACGCGCGATGGGCCCTCAAACTTAAGCAAACAAACCGCCAGATGGCACTAACAACGACTGACTTATCTTGAACTTTATGCATAAAATTTGAATACATTAATTGTGTTGCTTAAGTTATGTCTTGTTATGATTTATGATTTGTTTGTTTACTATGTTTTAATTATTATTTTTAAGCATGCTTGTTATATATTATAAAGCGGAATTTGCATGAAATGAACCTGCATGCTCACTTGGCAAATACCTGAGTTAATTTTGAGGGTTCAGGAAGATTGCATGATGACTTACTCAGTAGCTGCACCGACCCCTCCAGTTTTGTTTTTTTCAGGTGTGTAGGCTGGCGGCAAAGATCGAGCGCGGGCCGGGTAGACTTTTATTTTTGGGTTTCTGGGTAACAGTTGGCCTGTTACCCTGTGTAGCTTGGTTTTGCTCACAGATGTAGTTAGAGTTGGTATCGTTGGTTAGACATTATCCCTGTCATCATAGCGTTTTTGGACGGTTGCTGGTTTTTGAAGGCCTTGTCACGTGCGTTGGGCACGTGGCAGTGGTACCATCCCTTTCGGTTAAATTTGGTTGTAGACTTCTGCTGTTAATACTTGTATGGGTGTATATATTATATGATGTTTTGGTGATAATAATGGGAAAGGGATGTTACACCAGCGCTCTTTTCTTAGTGTTTCTTGTATACTTGTGGGGTACGAGGGCGTAACCCTTTTTTAAGGGGGGTAGAGCTGCTTGGTGTGCATGTGTGCACTAGGTTTTGTTTAGTATGTATGCGGTGACATACTTGGTTTTATGGTTTGGTTGTATGTGCTTATAAGCACTTGTATGTGATGTGTACCTATCCTTAGAGATACTTTGATGTGTATGTATATACTTTGATATGATGTATCCTTTGTGATACTTATGATATTGTTATACCCAAAATTTTGACCCCCTGGTTAGGGTCTACGAGGTACTGGTGTTGTGAGAGGCATTTTAATCAAGCGGTGAGGGATCCCGGCCCGATCGGCACGTTCCATGGCATGGGGAGCAGCTTCGTCACTTTCAGGGGCGTTTTGGTAATCTTTAAAGGCTCCTAAGACCTCTTGTAAGCTTTCTCTCCTCCAAAGGATGCCCAAATCAGCTTGAAACGCTTTGATATTTTAACCCATGATAGAGGATGACATTTTAAGCATAATGGCGTTGGAATTTTGATTTTTCGAATTTCCAATAATTTTCAGCAATTTCTGACTGAATCTGACGAGAAATTCAATTTTAAAATATTCCAACATTTAAAAAATCCGATTCCACTTCAGAAAATTCATAATTTCCATCCTTGACACGTGGTTAAAGTTTCACAGCAAAATTCCTTTGGGAAGTCACTTAACTAAAATATCGAAAAATCTTACTTTTACTAGATTTTCTTTATCTTTAAGAAAGTCTATATAAGGGGATAGGTTTTTGGATAAAATCAGAACCTCATATGCTCAAGAACCCTAGAGAGTCAGAAAACACAGCCTCCTCTCTCTCTCACGTTTTCCAACACCCGGCCACCCAAATCATACCGAAAATCCCCCGAAATCACCATCTAAACACGTTTTCCAATTCCCAAAGCACCAATAATCATCAAAACCCCACAAAAACACCTCCAAAACGTGAAGAACAGCAAGAACAACCAACAACCAGAAGCTTGGGTCGAAATCCTCTCGGGTCAGCCATCAACGGAGCACTCGACGAATCCCGGTGTGAAGAAACGTTGTGAATCCGAAGGTAAAATAGGTAGAAGCTCCACTTCCCTAATTCTCCACGGTATTATCTGTCTTGCCTCAAAATTTGGGCTCAAACTAACCTTCGTACGCTTCTGTATTGCTGTTTATTCAAGCTTCTGTCCAATAACTTGTTTACCAAGTTTCGTGCATAATTCGAATTCAAATTGAGAACTTTCGATCACTAACGCATTGTACATCTTTCAGGCTACACACCCATAAAATTTGAGCCAAAAACACCTTCGGGAACAGCCTCAACGCCGCCGTCCGAGGGCTGTCCGCACCCACGGACGTCGTGTCCGGGGTCCCGGACTCCCTGTCCGAAAGCCCGGACGCCCACGGACGGCGGTGGGATTTTTAAATTTTTTAAAATTTAGGTTTTCTAATAATGTCCGGGCCCACGGACAGCCTGTCCGTGGCCCCGGACTTTACAATTTTCTGTTTTCTGTTTAATTCGACTTTTATTGTTATGTAGGTTAACTGGGGTCCGTGGCTTCGGACATTAGGTCCGTGGCTACGGACGGAAACAAAATTTGACTTAATTCTACCTCCGAAACCCTAGTTTAGGTAATTTTGATTTCCACTTTAGTTTTCTGTCAAAAAATGCTAAAAAACACGAAAAAACAGAAGCTCGCACACTTAGGTTAAAACGACTCGTAACAAGCCGTAAATAAACCAAGTAGAGGAAAAACGACCTAGGAAGGGTAATGAAAGTAATTGAACCCTAATTAAGTCGAATATCAAGCCCCCGAACCCGAACTCCCTTTCCTTTTAATCTAGGTCAAATTAGGTGGCGACTCATAATAGGTTCCAGTGAGCTAGCTTAGGTTTTAATAATTATTGTTATATGACATAGTTATTAATCTTAGGTTATAAGTGGACCTAAAACCCGATTAGATCCTAATCAACTTAATCCACATAGGATAGGGTTTAAAATCGAGGCTCACAGACTGGCGACTCTGCTGGGGATAAATTCTTAATTTTAACTTGTTTAATTTTAAGAAAGAGGGCTTAACTCGAAAAATTGTGTATTTACGGCTTTATTACTTTGTTTGTTTACTTTCGTGCGCACTTTAAATTTTTGCGCCCTTGCATCACATGAGAGCGAGGGTCCACCTAAACCAACTTCACCCCGGGACCCGTTTGAGGGTCCCCTGTCAGGGACTCACACCTTTTAGGTGATGTGAATAAGCGGGGGAAAAGAGGAGGGTGTCGTCTAACCACACCCCCTTAATACCTGGGCTTTAGCCCCAAGCGTTTTACTGGCAGTGTCCTTACCTAGCCCATTGTTTGGTCAGTCAAAGACCCGACCGTAGACGCACACCTTCAGGTGATGTGGAAAAAAGTGGGGAAGCCCAAAGAGAATAGCGTGCAAGCCCTATTCCTTTGAGGTGACCTGGGCCCATGCCCCAAGCACCTCTCCGGATCGATCCATACCCGTTTGGATTTAAACGTCTAGTGAGGACATGTTGAATTTTTGTGGGCCTTGTTTGCTTGTCTGATCAGCCCATTACCCAGCCTACAGATTGATAGGAACTTCTCCTACATTAACCTAGCCCAACCCGAATTGGCGGCTCTACTTGTTTGCGGCCCAGAGGTCCTGTTTGGTTTAATATGTGAGTCATTCGGGCTTCAGCCCAAAAGCTTAGACTTAGGTGATTTCTCTTCTGGCCCAATTTGAATTATCCAATTAGTTCTAGGCCCAAAAAAGAAAATCCACATGAACTTGAAATAACTCACAAGGCCTGAAAATAAAATCTTTTTCGGTTTAGCAACCATCTTCTCTGGCCCAAAGAAGGTTAGGCTCATTTGTGATTTAGGGACCACTCTAGCCCATGTGCTTTGCTCTAGGCCCAAACACATTCCGGCCCAAGGGCTCATTCTAATCTAGGCAGACTTCTTATTCGGGCCCTGGCCCAAACCCTAGATCTAGGTGTCACCTCTCAGGCCCAATCAAAGCCATCTGTTTACATTTCAGTCCAAATTCCAGTTCATAGCCTGAGAGATACTTCAGCCCAAGCACCTCATTTTCTGGGTATCTTGGCCCACTTGCTTTCAGCCTAAGCCAGTTTCGATCTACCTTGTGAAGTGTCATTATCACCTTAGTTAGCTAATAATGGACTTCTTGGAAACAGGCAAGCCCGAATCCAGATATGGCAGAAGGAGGAAATCCGATCAACACCGAGGCCCAGTTGGCCGCTGTGCTGCAAGGGTACAAGGTCTTGGAGTCCATTGTCGAGGAATTGAGGAGTAAGGCTAATCTTCAGGAGACAAATCAGCATACTCTGGAAAAGCTTGTGGATGAAAATCTTAATCGTAGTTACATCGAGATTGACTCTGTTAGAGCCCAAGATCCTCAAACACGTATGGGGAAGGATGTTCCTGACAACCAGCTAGCTGCATAGGTCAAAAGGGTTTTGAAAAGGATTGAGCGCATAGAGAAAACCAACAAACCAGCTGGCTTCGATTATTTGTCCACGGCGTCATATCCCGAAGTTGATCTTCCCCTAAAGCTGAAGCTGCCTGCACTCGCTTTGTACAAGGGTTCCTCGGATCCACAGATTCACTTGGCTATGTTCGACCGAGAAATGTCCATCTTGGGGCTCAACGATATGCAAAAAGCCAAAGTTTTCGCACGCTATCTAGCGAGACTCCTCAGCGTTGGTATCTCACTCAGAAGATGAATACCAAAACCTACGAGGAGGTTTGCGAGGCTTTCCTAAATCATTTCGAGTATGCTAAGAACCTCGAGGTCACCAGAATCGATCTGGCAGGAACTCGACAGAAAGACGGTGAGTCCATGTCTGACTTCATCAAGCGTTGGAGGAGAAAGGCTGCAGCCATGCCTACCAGAATGGACGAGCAGGAGCAAATCCGCATGATAATTGAGAACATGCGAAACAACACAACCATGAGCTAAAATTTATGTACTTTCCGAGTTTGGACATGTTGATGGGACAAGTCGGTATTCTAGAGGAAAGGATTCATAAGGAAGGTTTGGAGCTCGAGTGCTCAAGAAACTCCGGCAGTGGCTCCAAATTATCTAAGCCAGGACTAGAAAAGGCATATCTTCAGACAGTAGCTTGCGCTCAAAGCAGTTTCCCAAAAGTGAATATGGTTCAACGACCTAGATCTCCGCATCAAAACCTTAGGACAGTACCCTTACCACGCCGAGACTCATCGCAAAGGGAGTTCACCAACATTGGCCGAGCACCAAGTCAGGCGTTTGAAGAGCTTCAGAAGAGAAACCTGCTACAGCCCCTGGCCCCTCGGCCAGGAACCACTCATTTGGGGAGGCATCTTAATCAATTCTGCCACTACCATCAGTTGCCTGGCCATTATGCTGACAATTGCCGAGCATTGAAGCACAAGATTCAAGACCTCCTTGAGCAAGGAGTCCAATTTTTCTAAGTGTGCAGATCGTTTTCTGCATCTTCAAATTTTCCTAGTAGCTTATTAGTTAGTTTCAGTCACCTCTGATTGTAATCTTTACGTTTCTTTCATGATTCATAAATAAAATCATAGTTCCATTTTCACAACTTCTGTACAAACCATTTTTCATTCATCGAAAAAATAAGGAAAACAAATAGTTTTTTAAGGAAAAGGATCACGAAGCAATCATTTTCTGACTATGCAATGGAACGGCTTGTCTCTTGTTTCTAAAAAATTGAACATGCCTAACCAAACACCACAACAACTCACCCTATAATATCCAAACAATCCACAAAGAGGTTCAAAGTCGACATCAATATCGAATTGTTGTCACAAACCCCAATTCAATACTGGGGGCAATCTAAGTTTAAGTTCGTCGTCTTTTATCTTTTGTTTAAATGTGCGAACGAGTTTCCAAGTGAAAATCTCACGAGAGTGTCTTGAGTGGGAAAACCATGAGTGAACGAGCGTGTCATTTTTACACGACTCTGGTAAGACCACATTCAAAGGTGAGATAAATGGCATAACTCTGACCGAAGGAGATAATTTGTAAATTTACTCTTAGATCTGCGAAAAGTAACAAAGAGCGGATACACAACTATCAGGAATGACGAAGCACCTAGGTACAGCACCACATAGCCAAAAACTTGTGAACCCTGACATTAAACCCTAGGCACCCCCGCTGAGCCTTTCATATATCCCTTTTCGATAATATGAACACCATAAAATAACCCAGCCAATGATGAATGCCCGACCCGGTGACCAAAGGAAGCAAGGAGCCCGACTCTCGGATAACATTATCATCAGTCCGAAGAAGCGATGCCGCTATCAGCATGACGAAGTGATCCGTAAATGGTCCCAGAGTGACACAGGATCAAAAGAGCTCACATCAAAACAGCTCTCGAAGCCCAAACCGGGAACACAAGAACCCCAAAGGCAAAGTCAAGAAAGGATAAAACAAAAGGCGAACCCGAAGCGCCTCGAAGAAGTCCAAATGACAAAAAGAGAAATGGTGTAAAGGACAACTCCAAAAGTCCAGGTCCAGAAGCTCGAAAACAACGTCAACATGAAGCAGCCAGACAACTTCAAGACAATAAGATGAATCTGAGAGAAGACGCAAGTTGCAGCTTTGGTCACCCATTTAAGCTCCACATACCTCAAATATCCCTCCATGATCCCGTCGTCTTTCATCACACCCCTATGGCCACGTTATGAGCTTTAAAGACTTCCGACTTGATAGTTGTGTGTCCAATCACGTGAAAGTAACAGATCAAATGCGTAAATCCATCAAATATCGAATTCAATGGTTTAGAAGTTATGACCATGAGCAAGAAATGAGTGCAAACACCGACCACATCGAGTGTAGGTTAGGAAGCACCACATCAAAGAATAAGCCTCAACCCTGTGAGGATGAGACTTGTTCGCACGTTTAATCAAAGAAAATACTGGGGGCAATCGATCGTTCCGATCGATTGCCATGAACTCTAGCTCGGATTGTCCTAAGGAAAAATACTGGGGGCAATTGTTGGTTCCAACAATCGCCATGTCAACACCAATTGAAACCCAAAGCTTGAGCACCACCATCCCACCACAGACACACATAAGCCCTTCCCACCACACACACACTCTCAAGCCCATCACAAATCACAACCCAATCCTTGGTCTATCACAAATCTGGAACACCGGCAAAAGCCTTTAGCACCACAACAAACACCACACACTTCCACCAATGGCATGTTCATTTTTCAAGAAGCAAATTGCAGATTTGAAATTTTTAGTCAGGAAATGATCATTTCACTTTCCTTTTTCAGCAGGGTTTTTCTCAAGCATTGCCAAGTTCGGCACCTTTTCCAACAGTTTCCTGTTTTGAACGAGTATCTTTCATATATTTTGATTGCATACATCTTATCATCATTGCCATGTTTGGCACTCCAGTAATCAGTTTTCATCATTTGCACGAGACCATTATCTTCCTAACTCATTTTAGTTCGAGACCTAAAACAGTGCGAGGCCCTACAGTTTCCTCATTCAGTACGAGACCCACCATCTTCATCAGTGCGAGACCCATCATTTTCGAGACTTTAGTACAAGACATCTTCATTCAGTGCGCGACCCAGAATCAGTGCGAAATCCAGCTTTTTCTTCATCCATTTAGTACGAGACTTCAGTGCGAGACCAAGCATCTTCATCAGTGCGAGACCATCAATTTCGTCAGTGCGAGACCCATCATCTTCATCAGTGCGATACCTATCATCATCCAGTGCGAGACCAGTACGAGACCTAGTATCATCTTCAGTGCGAGACAAGTACGAGACAGAGCGTGATCTAGTTGGCGGGGCAGAGGCAATAAGTCCCCATCTTCATGTCAACTTCTTGGGAGAAACAACTAGTGGGCAGTGGCAATAAGTCCCCTTGGTAATCTAGAAGTTATCCCCGCACCCCCGTTGGTGGGCAGAGGCAATAAGTCCCCATAGTATACCAACAAGGAGCATTGGAACGGGTTTCGGTCCCCAGAAGCATCCGAACGTCATTTTCATATCATCCATATCATTTTCATCATTTTCGTCATCTACATTTGCATCACTTTCATTTGCATCATTTTCATCATCTACATTTGTATCACTTTCATTTGCATCATCTTCATATCATCCATCTGCATTATCCAGGCGCGTCACAAGACCTGGCGACAGAAAAGTTGGCGAGGTGATGGCAATAAATCCTCCTTTTCTGATGTCAACTTATTTTCGGGATCAACGAATGGTGGGCAAAGGCAATAAGTCCCCAAGGTTTTTACCAGGAGTTATCCCTGCACACCGGCTTGGGGGGCGATGGCAATAAGTCCACATTGGGTCCAGCCAGGAGCATTGGCACGGGTTTCGGTCCCCAGAAGCATCCGAGCATCATCAACATTCTTGCATCTACACATTAAATCGTCTTTTAGGTTGTCAACGCCTTAGAATCGCTTGACATTACTTCGTCTTTTAGGTTGTCAACGCCTTAGAATCGCTTGACATTACTTCGTCTTTTAGGTTGTCAACGCCTTAGAATCGCTTGACATTACTTCGTCTTTTAGGTTGTCAACGCCTTAGAATCGCTTGACATTACTTCGTCTTTTAGGTTGTCAACGCCTTAGAATCGCTTGACATTACTTCGTCTTTTAGGTTGTCAACACCTTAGAATCGCTTGACATTACTCCATTTTCATCATTTTAGGTAGTCAACGCCTTAGAATCGCTTGACATCATCACATTCATTATAGGTAGTCAACGCCTTAGAATCGCTTGACATCATCTCATTCGTCATAGGTAGTCAACGCCTTAGAACCGCTTGACAACATCACATTCGTCATAGGTAGTCAACGCCTTAGAACCGCTTGACAACATCACATTCGTCATAGGGAGTCAACGCCTTAGAACCGCTTCACAACATCTCATTCATTGTAGGTAGTCAGCGCCTTAGAACCGCTTGACATCATCTCATTCATTGTAGGTAGTCAGCGCCTTAGAATAGCTCGACACAACTTATCAGTTTTCTGATAACATGCAGGTCTTGGAAACATTTGAAATTTTGGGGTATCACTCAGGCATCAACTAGCCTTCTCACTTTCATTACAAAGTCTAGTTGACGGGGGGCAATCTGTTATACCCAAAATTTTGACCCCCTGGTTAGGGTCTACGAGGTACTGGTGTTGAGAGGCATTTTAATCAAGCGGTGAGGGATCCCGGCCCGATCGGCACGTTCCATGGCATGGGGAGCAGCTTCGTCACTTTCAGGGGCGTTTTGGTAATCTTTAAAGGCTCCTAAGACCTCTTGTAAGCTTTCTCTCTCCTCCAAAGGATGCCCAAACAGCTTGAAACGCTTTGATATTTTAACCCATGATAGAGGATGACATTTTAAGCATAATGGCGTTGGAATTTTGATTTTTCGAATTTCCAATAATTTTCTAGCAATTTCTGACTGAATCTGACGAGAAATTCAATTTTAAAATATTCCAACATTTAAAAAAAATCCGATTCCACTTCAGAAAATTCATAATTTCCATCCTTGACACGTGGTTAAAGTTTCACAGCAAAATTCCTTTGGGAAGTCACTTAACTAAATATCGAAAAATCTTACTTTTACTAGATTTTCTTTATCTTTAAGAAAGTCTATATAAGGGGATAGGTTTTTGGATAAAATCAGAACCTCATATGCTCAAGAACCCTAGAGAGTCAGAAAACACAGCCTCCTCTCTCTCTCTCTCACGTTTTCCAACACCCGACCACCCAAATCATACCGAAAATCCCCTGAAATCACCATCTAAACACGTTTTCCAATTCCCAAAGCACCAATAATCATCAAAACCCCACAAAAACACCTCCAAAACGTGAAGAACAGCAAGAACAAACCACAACCAGAAGCTTGGGTCGAAATCCTCTCGGGTCAGCCATCAACGGAGCACTCGACGAATCCCGGTGTGAAGAAACGTTGTGAATCCGAAGGTAAAATAGGTAGAAGCTCCACTTCCCTAATTCTCCACGGTATTATCTGTCTTGCCTCAAAATTTGGGCTCAAACTAACCTTCGTACGCTTCTGTATTGCTGTTTTATTCAAGCTTCTGTCCATACTTGTTTACCAATTTTCGTGCATAATTCGATTCAAATTGAGAACTTTCGATCACTAACGCATTGTACATCTTTCAGGCTACACACCCATAAAATTTGAGCCAAAAACACCTTCGGAACAGCCTCACCGCCGCCGTCCGAGGGCTGTCCGCACCCACGGACGTCGTGCCCGGGGTCCCGGACTCCCTGTCCGAAAGCCCGGACGCCCACGGACGGCGGCGGGATTTTTAAATTTTTTAAAATTTAGGTTTTCTAATAATGTCCGGGCCCACGGACAGCCTGTCCGTGGCCCCGGACTTTACAATTTTCTGTTTTCTGTTTAATTCGACTTTTATTGTTATGTAGGTTAACTGGGGTCCGTGGCTTCGGACATTAGGTCCGTGGCTACGGACGGAAACAAAATTTGACTTAATTCTACCTCCGAAACCCTAGTTTAGGTAATTTTGATTTCCACTTTAGTTTTCTGTCAAAAAATGCTAAAAAACACTAAAAAACAGAAGCTCGCACACTTAGGTTAAAACGACTCGTAACAAGCCGTAAATAAACCAAGTAGAGGAAAAACGACCTAGGAAGGGTAATGAAAGTAATTGAACCCTAATTAAGTCGAATATCAAGCCCCCGAACCCGAACTCTCCTTTCCTAATTTAATCTAGGTCAAAATTAGGTGGCGACTCATAATAGGTTCCAGTGAGCTAGCTTAGGTTTTAATAATTATTGTTATATGACATAGTTATTAATCTTAGGTTATAAGTGGACCTAAAACCCGATTAGATCCTAATCAACTTAATCCACATAGGATAGGGTTTAAAATCGAGGCTCACAGATATATATATATATATATGAATACCCCAAACCTTAGTATGTTGTTTAAACATTAAAATATGGTATATTAAGACTAAAAAGAGTCTTAAAAACATTAGTAAACAATTTAAACATAGAAAACACAATTAATACCTTAAGGTCAATTTGGGCGAAAATGTGCTCTAAGCTTGGGATAGTCTTGGCTAAGACCTAATGAGCTTACCAAGACCTTATTTATATATTAATAAACATATTAAACCATTTACAAAAGAAAACCAAGCTTGAAAACAAGTTAAAACACAAAATGTGCTTTAAGGAGTCTTAAAGCACATTTTTGAAAAATTGTCTTGTAAATGAGTTTTGAGTGGCTAAATGTCCATCATTACTCTTTAATTAACATGTGTACTACTTAGTATCACATTAGGAAGTATAAATCAATGAGAAATCAAAAATTTCACAAATATGTGCCTTGTTTTGGTGAATAGTAACCAAATTAAGCAAGTTTATAACATATGTCAATATAAGTGAGACAATTGGTCAACAAAGACTAAATACCCCTTATTATAATATGGGGGCGGTTTTCTTGATGACTCACCACAGTTAAACAAAAATAAGCTAAGTAATGTAATAAAGTAGAAAGTACTATTTACTTTAACTACAAATATCTTCCAAAAGTAAACTTCAAACTCATTCTCTCATTTCTCTTCATTTCCCACGTCTTCTACCTTCCTTCTTGCTCTCATTCACGGTTATGCTACAGCACCACCACCATTCTTCATCTTCAACCTCTTGTAATTCCTAGCTCCATTCACCAAATCAAAAACCAAGACCACCATTTTCTTTGTCTTGCCAAGCTCTTCAACTTCATCCTTTCAAAACTCCAAGAGCTCCATTTCAGTGCCAAGAGGAATCTCCATGGGAGGAGCTTGAGCTCATCTTTTTACATTTTATTGTTCTCCTTTGCTTTAAGGTAAGGAAACTCAAAGAAAAACTCCATTTCCTTCATGTTTTGATGTTAACCGAAAATCACCATTGATGGTGTTCCTTACCTTGCTTTGTTTTAGCTTCATTTGAATATTCCAAGGGCTTGGTGGAGTCCTCTCTTGTTACTTTTCAAACTCTCTTCCATTCTCAAGGTAAAACAATCACCTTAATGTTTTAAGACAATATATGTAACTAGGGTTTTCAATGAGATTAAGCATGAAGCTTGAATACTCATTATATTGCTTGTATATTATTTAGAAGTTGACAAGCAATCCCAAGTCCTTGCCGATTTTAATCAAGGAAACATGAAAGAAGTTTGTGAGGAAAAGAGGTAAATGTGCTAACCTAATGTAGTTTAAAGTCTAGGAGAAATGAGCTTATGTTGCTTATTAAAACTACTTAAGGAGCCAATGGTGAATGACCTAGTAAATGTTCTCAAGGAGACTATTAAAGGGCATATGAGTTGTTGTATGTATTTGCAGGTCAAAGGCAAATATATTGTAGGAAATTCAGTGTTTAAGGTTTATGCATCTTAAGGGCCTAAGAGCCATGCTATTTAAGGGCCTAAGTGCCATGCAATTTAAATTATGCACTATATTTGATGTAGTGTGGAATGGGTGAATTTTTGTGTATAAAATGTTCTTGGTGCATTTAAGTGTTCTTGGGTGTGTAATGGTAAAAATGATGTGTTTTGGTGTAACAAGATGTTAGTAGAACCCATGTCAAAAATTAGGTATTTTGTAAGAAGTTCTAGGTGTTTTAAATGAGATTTGGTGAACTAGGAAGTGTTAGGTTGTTAGAAATGAATAAGTATTTTACTAAAGGAAATTTGGGTTGTAAGAAGAGATGCTTGGGAGATGATGTTGTAATGGAGAGGAAACATTTTGGTATAATGATTATCATAGGTATGAAACACCACATAGGAACCTAAGGAGAAAATATTATAAGTGTTAGGAATTTTGGTAAGAAATGGGTAAGTGTTTAAGGAGATAGAAAATGGGTTTTATGGATGTTGTATGATGGTGTAAGTGTGCCAAATGATGTTAGAACACATTAGGAGGCTTGTGGAAAAGTTTGGAGAAGATTGGACAATTTTTGGGCATGTTCTGGTGTCGACCGACCCAGGGGCCGACCCAAGGTTGGGTCGGTCGGCCTCTGTAAGTCACCTGTGAATGGTTCTGGAACGGTCCGACCCAGGGGACTTGGGTCGGACATGGGTCGGTCGGGTGTGTTTAAAAGATGGAAAAATTTCTGGAGTGGTCCGACCCAGGGGACTTGGGTCGGACGTGGGTCGGACGAAGTGGAATTTTCAAATCCGAGAAACTACTGGAAGGGACCGACCCAGTTGGTTGGGTCGGTCGGTGGGTCGGACTGACCTAAAACTTAAAAAAAACAAACAGAAGAGAATATGACTTATGTAGTTAACCCTAGGGGGTATAATGAAGATGATCAAGGATAAGTTTGGGCATTAAAAGATGTCATATAACCATGTAAAATACTTAGTAAAATTTGAAGTTAAGTAAATTAATTAACCAACGTTATTATCATGCATAGGAGTGGCCTACGGTGGAAACAAATCGAAGCAAGGACCAAGGTATGGTTTTCTTGCAGCCTGTTGCCTACCGGTTTACACCGGCTTGTGTGCTGTTTGTTTTTCTGTATGTTTATGACCTTGTAAGACTTAATTCATGTAACGAGTTTACAGTTGTTTATATTATTGTGATGTTAAGGTGTGACTCATATCCCTTGTGTGTGTCTAACAAGACTTAACCACTTGTTGTGATTTGTTATTAAGTTCCAACAGTGAACTTCTAACGAGTGCTAACTGGGGAGTGAGGAATCCGGTTGTCCGGTCACGCGTGTAAGTATAAGAGTAGATATCTGTATCAGATTCGACTCTTATAATGTTAAGGTTGTTCTCCTTTATTTGGCGTTCGATCTCCCGTTAGCTTCATCCAAAGCTTACCTATTCTGACTTATGATTGGTTTAGTGGGAACATGTGTTTGTGTGGTGTGTTCGGGTCACAATATTCGATCCATCTGTGAGTTAAGTTACTCGTTCGACTAACAGAACGGTAATGAGTGTGTGTAACAAGCTTAACATGAGGGTGAACCATTCTCTTGGCTTATGATGTTGACTAACCTTCTTGGTTTGTTATAATGGAAGTGTACTCACTATGTGTGTGATGTTGTGCTATGCAATATTGTTGCTATGCCATGTGTATATGTTGTATGTTAAATCAATGCCATGTTATCATGACAAATAGTTGTGCGCATCCCGGTAGCCGATGGGCTGCGCGTTAATCATACCAGCCAAGGGTTGCTGACCCCCTCGGGGGCTCCATATTTATATTGCAGGATGAGGATCGAAGAAGCAGAGTGGCTGTAGATCTAGGTCATGTTATACTTTTGGTTATTTTGGATGATAGGCCCGGGATGCGCCTGTGCTCCCGTGGCGTTATATTTTGGTACCGTTATTTTTGACAGTGACGGTTGTTGACGGTTACAGTGGCAGATTATAGTTTACATCTTACAGTGATGGAATGTAATTAAATACTCGGTATTGTATATGATATATTTATGGTTTTAGTTCTATGCTCGGGAGTCTGATCATCAGACCGGTACAATGTGTACGTATTCTGCCTTGTTAGCCACGTGGGTGGCTAACGGTGTGTAACACCGACCCGTTTAGTGTTTGGTTAGTTATTTAATTCCGCTGCGATTTCATATGGTTGCTAAGTGCGTAGTAGGGGTGTTACAAAAAGTGGTATCAGAGCGAAGTATCGCTCGCTCTGATGACTAGAATACCGAGCTTAGGAATATACCGAGTTAGGAAATCTAACTGTAGTTACCAAAGTGAACAGTTATGGAAAGGTTAACCACTAACTAAGTGTGGAGATACCTCATTGTCGGGAAGATGTTACAACCGTCGGACCGATAAGTGTGCAAGCATGATGCTAATGAATGTTCCTGTGAATTCAGATGTCAGGTAGAGCACGTGCTAGAGGCCGCGGGAGCGGCATTGGTGATACCGGGAACCAGGGAGAGAATCCTACGGCACAAGTCATGGCCGATGCTGTAGCGGCCGCCGTAGCCCAGATGGTCCCACAGTTAGTAGCTGCGATTCAGCAGGGGCAACAGCCCGAAGTTCAACCACCACCCCACCGCCACGAGAGTCCAACTGGGTCAAGGCGTTGGCTGATTTGAGACCCCCGTCGTTTAATGGGGAGACCGACCCTCATAAGCTGGAGGCGTATATCTCTGAGCTGGAGACCGCCTACGAGACCTTGGATGTGCCTGCTGGGGCCAAGGTCCGTCTTACCGCTTACTACTTGAAGGGTTCGGCACAGAGTTGGTGGAAACTTGTGAGAGGGGACAGGATGGCTGATCCTCAGTTTGGTTGGAGGAGTATACGGCTCTGCTGCGAGCCAAATATTATCCTGTGCATGTACAAGAGGCCAAGCGCCTAGAGCTGGATAGTCTGAGGCAGGGGGATAAGATGTCGGTTGATGACTACTACACCGCTTTCACCGGCCTTATCCACCTGCTACCTGACCTGGGATACTCGAACCGGGTGTTAGTGAACCGTTTCTACAACGGTCTCAGCCACCGTCTTCGCTACGGGATGGGGCCAGCTGAGTATACTACCTTGCAGGTAATTTAAATACCGTGATGTGAATCAGTTTATACCGTAAGTGAATGTTGATGTGAGTTTGTGAGTTTGTTTTGCGGGGCATGACTGACATCCTAAATTCAGGAGTGCTATCATGCCGCTGCTAAGGTTGAGATTACCGTCCGTCTGAGGGACGAGGAGAATGCGCATAAGCGCAAGGCCACGAGCGAGGGCCAGAGTCTGCAGGGGTACGGGGGAGGAAAGAAAAGAAGCCTTACCCTCAGCCCCAGAAGATCAGCACCAGGGTGACAAGGGCCAAGCCCAGACCACCACAGCTGAGGAGCCACTGAAGCTCACATACGCATATGCGGCGAAACCCCTACGCTCTTACCCGCCTAAGGGTAATTACTTAATCATGTGTGTCAAGTTGAAGTGTATGTTGTTAAGATATGAAGTAAGTATTGATTGTGTATTGTGATAGCAGCCAGCACGGGTTCTGGACCGGAGCACCACTACTATTGTAAGTGGTGTAACGGAGACCACCCCGGCAAGGACTGCAAAGGAAATGACGTGCAGTGTCGCTACTGCGAGAGTGGGGTCACCGTGACTATGAGTGCTACCGGAACCCCAACAGTAGAACAATAAGCCCAAGGGGCAGTGGAAAGGTAAGGCCACCGCGACCACCGATGGCCCGAAGTCGGCTAACCAGCCACCCACAGATCAGAGGAACACTAATTCCCAGAAGGGGAAGGGGCAGGATCCGGCAAGGCCGCCCTGAATGTGGTGGACCGGTCTGAGGCGCCAGGACCTCTTCTAGACCAGGTACCGCCTAAACTGTTGAGTGAAATAAGTGATTGCATACCGCATTTCATGCATGTGTGTTAGTGAGTCTAAATGTACAAACATGTGAGTGAAGAATTAAAGTATAATGTGAAAACACCTAAATAGGTAATTTGAAAACTTAGGAACCTTCAATATCGGTATCCAATCCCTCCCCACCGAACCCGAAGAGACAACCCATCAGCATCACCGAATTCCAATGGAGCAATGTCAGGTTATCCAGCCAGGTATGACTTTTAAATGATACCTGACACCGGAGCACAAATCCACTCATCAGGCGATGCAACGAACTTGAGCACACCTGGAGGTTTCTACACACCCGAATACCCGCAGGTCGAAGATGAAGTTGAAGATGATGTGCATGGTAAGGATTGGAATCCTTACACCAAGACATATCACACGCACTGAGACGGCACCATATCCAAGTGTACCAGAGGATTTCCTTGCGGTCGTTAACCACGCCGTGGGAATTGCTCACGAGTTGAATCGGATCCCAATTCCGAGTGTTAAAAGCAGATCTGTGTATGTGAACTTCTACCAGAAGGTGGACGGTTAGGGTTAACACCAAGATCAGGACGAGTCACCCAAGTCTCTAAGTAAGGGGAGTACCCGTGGTGTCTTGGTCCATTGGTGATACCGCATGTTTATTACGGTGAGGCAGAAGCGTGGTGATCTCGCAAAGAAGTTAATACTGAAGTCAGGAGATGTGTTAATCATGGGTGGGCAGTCAAGGATGTTATATCATGGTATCAAGAAGATCAAACTGAATACCGCACCTTCGACAGTGATCAATGCCACACACATGAAACCTGGACGTTTGAATTTGACCTTCAGACAATTTTAAAGCCTTGTGTAATTATGTAACGTGTTCAGCCAGTTGTATGTTAAGAATGCTATATTTAGCTAAGTTTACAATGTAACCGACTTGGGATGTGAAAGAAGTGTTAATGAATAAAGAGATGTTGTTTTGGAGTATATCAACCGTGTTGTTATCAATACTTATAAGTTGCCAATGAATTAGGCTGTGCACTCGGAACGGGAGGTATACTGAGTGTCTGCAATAAGGCAGAAGCCGGCAAGAGCGGCACAATCCTCACCGGTACCTTTCCAGTCAATGGCGTGGATGCATCGATCTTGTTCGACTCCGGAGCCTCACATACATTTATTTCGATATCTTTTGCGAAGAGGCTGGGATTAGAAGGTGAAGAGATGCCAGCCTTTCTAGTCACCCTCCCGTCGAAAGAGCGGATCAGGTGTACCCGCTACCACCGAGATGCTGTTGTACGAATCCAAGATGAAGAGTTTCCGATCGACTTGATAGAGTTCGACGGACTTGGTTTTGATGTGATTGTTGGGATGAGCTGGTTGGAGCGGTATAAGGGCAGAATCCTATGTGCCGAGCACCATCTGCTTCTTCGGAGTCCGTCTGGGTTACTATGTCATACCACCAGAGGCTTAGGGAGCCTTCGACTCAGATCATCACCGCCATGGCTATGTATCGTGAATTACGACGAGGGATTGATGTATACCTCTACTATGTCCAGGACATAGAGAGAGACCCAGAGTTTAGCCCAGATGTGCCGGTAGTGTCGGAGTTTCCTGATGTATTTCCTAAGGAACTGCCGGGCATGCCGCCAGCACGGGAAGTAGAGTTTGAGATTGATTTGGTTTCGGGTACCGGACCAATTGCGAAGGCGCCCTACCGTATGGCTCCAGCTGAAATAACAGAGCTCAAGGAACAGCTGAGAGACCTACTCGACAAGGGATTTATCCGCCCTAGCGTTTCACCATGGGGAGCACCGGTTCTCTTCGTGAAGAAGAAGGACGGTAGTCTCCGCCTTTGTATCGACTATCGAAAGCTGAATGCAGTTACGGTGAAGAACCGTTATCCTTTACCGTGCATCGACGACTTGTTTGATCAGTTGAGAGGAGCATCAGTATTCTCCAAGATAGATTTACGATCCGGTTACCATCAGATTGCTATTCGGGAAAGTGACATTGAGAAGACCGCTTTCAGAACCAGATACAGTCATTATGAGTTTATGGTTATGCCGTTTGGTTTATCCAATGCACCGGCGAAGTTTATGGACTTAATGAACCGCTTGTTCCAAGATCAGTTGGACAAGTCAGTGGTAGTCTTCATCGACGATATTCTTGTGTATTCAAAATCGAAGGGTGAGCACGAAATCCACCTGAGAAGTGTGTTGCAAACATTGAGAAAGAATCAGTTGTATGCTAAATTTTCAAAGTGTGAGTTTTGGTTGAACCAAGTATCCTTTCTTGGACATGTTATTTCTGAGGCCGGGATCGCTGTTGATCCGGCAAAGATTGATGCAGTGCGCACCTGGCCTAGGCCGAAGACAGTCACCGATATCAGGAGCTTCCTCGGTCTGGCAGGATATTATAGGAGGTTTGTGAAGGACTTCTCCAGTGTCTCGAAGCCGATGACTTCCTTGATGAAAAAGGAAGCTCCATTCGAGTGGACAGATGACTGTGAGAGTTCTTTCCAGAGTCTCAAGGATGCTCTGACATCTGCACCAGTCCTAACTATACCAGACGGTCCAGATGGTTTTGAGGTCTATTGCGACGCATCAGGCAGAGGTATGGGTTGTGTGTTGATGCGACACGAGAAGGTCGTAGCGTACGCCTCCTGACAGCTGATGAAGCACGAAGAGAACTACCCTACCCACGACTTAGAACTGGGAGCCATAGTCTTCGCTTTGAAGATATGGCGGCATTATTTGTATGGGGTAAGCGTGACAATTTATTCTGATCACAAAAGTTTGAAATACTTGTTCACTCAGAAGGAGTTGAACATGAGACAAAGAAGATGGGTCGAGTTCTTAAACAAGTACGACATCAATTTACAGTATAAGGAGGGTAAAGCAAATGTGGTAGCTGACGCATTGAGTCGCCGAGCACACTCTCTCCATTCGCTAGTCTCTCATTCTAGCTTGGTTGAAGAGGTGCGGAGTGCTCAGATGACGGATCGGTATATGTTGGAGATCAGGCAGAAGCTTATTGATGGCACATTCGAGGGTCAGAAGTACGACTTCCGACTCCATGATGATGACCTGATTAGGCTTAATGGCCGACTATGTATTCCGAGGAGTAGCGCTGAGCTGAAGGAGCGCATACTGAGTGAATCTCATTGTTCTACGACTTCGATTCACCCCGGAGCTTCAAAGATGTATAAGGGTATGAAACATTATTTTTGGTGGGCAGGTATGAAAAAGGATGTGAATGATTATGTGTTGAGGTGTCTCACTTGTCAGAAGGTCAAGTTTGAGCACCGACGGCCTGGTGGTATGGTGCAGCCAATGCCAGTGCCTGAGTGGAAGTTCCATGACATTTCTATGGACTTTGTAGTAGGGCTTCCGCCTACAAGGGGAGGTCTGAATATGATTTGGGTTATTGTTGACCAACTGACCAAGGTGGCTCGATTCATACCAATGAAGGACACCTGGAAAGTGGCTAAGCTTGCAGAGCTCTTCGACAGAGAGATTGTAAGACATCATGGGGTACCGAAAACAACTGTGTCTGATAGGGATACCAGATTCCTTTCGAGGTACTGGAAATCCACACGGGAAGCGCTTGGTACCGAGCTGAAGCTAAGTACGGCGTTCCACCCGCAGACTGATGGTCAGAGTGAGCATACCATCCAGACACTCGAGGATATGTTACGTGCATGTGCACTTGACTTTCAGACCAGCTGGATTGATAAGTTACATCTGATTGAGTTTAGCTACAACAACAGTTACCATGCTTCGATCAAGATGTCTCCCTTCCAGGCTTCGTACGGTAGACCATGCCGCACGCCATTATGCTGGGATGAGTCGAGTGAGACGGTCATTATAGGACCAGAGTATCTGGAGCAAGTACAGTCAGAAGTACGCTAGATCCGGGCTAACATGAAGGCAGCGCAGGATAGGCAAAAATCATACGCCGATGTGCGCAGACGTGACCAGGAATTCGCCGTGGGCAATCAAGTATTTCTTGGAGTATCCCCCATGAAGGGAGTGTTTCGTTTTGGCCAGAAAGGCAAGTTGAGCCCGAAATATGTGGGGCCTTATGTTGTGACGGAGCGGATCGGCCCGGTAGCTTACAGACTTGATTTACCCACCGAGCTGGGCAAGGTACATGATGTATTTCATGTGTCCCAGTTGAAGAAATATATGTCTCATCCGTCTCATGTACTTCAGCCTGAAAGGCTAACCTTAGAGCCGACCATGCGATCAGTGGAGACTCCCGTACGGATTCTGGACACTAAGACTCGAGACACTCGCCATAAGTCTGTGAGACTGGTGAAGGTTCTCTGGTCTAACCAGGACGTTGAGGAGGCCACTTGGGAGCTGGAAGATAAGATGAAGGCGAAGTACCCGTCGTTGTTTACTTCTTTGTATTTTTATGTATAGGGTACGGGGCGTACCCCATTTTAAGGGGGGTATAGCCGTTTCGGTTAGTGTGTACGACATGTATTTAAATACATCGTCTATGTTATGTTGTTATGTTGTTACCTTGTTATGTTACAGACCGTTGTGTCTGAATGATGTTTTGTTGTTTGGACCTTGTGTCCGGTGCTATGTAAGTATGTTGTTATGGAAGTATTGTTGTATAAGTATTCCCCGTGTTTTAATGTTTAGGATATGTGGGAAGCATGAACTTTGGGGACAAAGTTCTTTTTAGGGGGGTAGATTGAAATACCCCAAACCTTAGTATGTTGTTTAAACATTAAAATATGGTATATTAAGACTAAAAGGAGTCTTAAAAACATTAGTAAACAATTTAAACCATAGAAAACACAATTAAATACCTTAAGGTCAATTTGGGTGAAAATGTGCTTAAGCTTGGGATAGTCTTGGCTAAGACCTAATGAGCTTACCAAGACCTTATTTATATATTAATAAACATATTAAACCACTTACCAAAGAAAACCAAGCTTGAAAACAAGTTAAAACACAAAATGTGCTTTAAGGAGTCTTAAAGCACATTTTTGAAAAATTGTCTTGTAAATGAGTTTTGAGTGGCTAAATGTCCATCATTACTCTTTAATTAACATGTGTACTACTTAGTATCACATTAGGAAGTCTAAATCAATGAGAAATCAAAAATTTCACAAATATGTGCCTTGTTTTGGTGAATAGTAACCAAATTAAGCAAGTTTATAACATATGTCAATATAAGTGAGACAATTGGTCAACAAAGACTAAAATACCCCTTATTATAATATGGGGGCCGGTTTTCTTGATGACTCACCACACTTAAACAAAAAATAAGCTAAGTAATGTAATAAAGTAGAAAGTACTATTTACTTTAACTACAAATATCTTCCAAAAGTAAACTTCAAACTCATTCTCTCATTTCTCTTCATTTCCCACGTCTTCTACCTTCCTTCTTGCTCTCATTCAAGGTTATGCTACAGCACCACCACCATTCTTCATCTTTAACCTCTTGTAATTCCTAGCTCCATTCACCAAATCAAAAACCAAGACCACCATTTTCTTTGTCTTTCCAAGCTCTTCAACTTCATCCTTTCAAAACTCCAAGAGCTCCATTTCGGTGCCAAGAGGAATCTCCATGGGAGGAGCTTGAGCTCATCTTTTTACATTTTATTGTTCTCCTTTGCTTCAAGGTAAGGAAACTCAAAGAAAAACTCTATTTCCTTCATGTTTTGATGTTAACCGAAAATCACCATTGATGGTGTTCCTTACCTTGCTTTGTTTTAGCTTCATTTGAATCATCCAAGGGCTTGGTGGAGTCCTCTCTTGTTACTTGTTCAAACTCTCTTCCATTCTCAAGGTAAAACAATCACCTTAATGTTTTAAGACAATATATGTAACTAGGGTTTACAATGAGATTAAGCATGAAGCTTGAATACTCATTATATTGCTTGTATATTATTTATAAGTTGACAAGCAATCCCAAGTCCTTGCCGATTTTAATCAAGGAAACAAGAAAGAAGTTTGTGAGGAAAAGAGGTAAATGTGCTAACCTAATGTAGTTTAACGTCTTAGGAGAAATGAGCTTATGTTGCTTATTAAAACTACTTAAGGAGCCAATGGTGAATGACCTAGTAAATGTTCTCAAGGAGACTATTAAAGGGCATATGAGTTGTTGTATGTATTTGCAGGTCAAAGGCAAATATATTGTGGGAAATTCAGTGTTTAAGGTTTATGCATCTTAAGGGCCTAAGAGCCATGCTATTTAAGGGCCTAAGTGCCATGCAATTTAAATTATGCACTATATTGTGATGTAGTGTGGAATGGGTGAAGTTTTGTGTATAAGAATGTTCTTGGTGCATTTAAGTGTTCTTGGGTGTGTAATGGTAAAAATGATGTGTTTTGGTGTAACAAGATGTTAGTAAAACCCATGTCAAAAATTAGGTATTTTGTAAGAAGTTCTAGGTGTTTTAAATGAGTCTTGGAGAACTAGGAAGTGTTAGGTTATTAGAAATGAATAAGTACTTTACTAAAGGAAATTTGGGTTGTAAGAAGAGATGCTTGGGAGATGATGTTGTAATGGAGAGGAAACATTTTGGTATAATAATTATCATAGGTATGAAACACCACATAGGAACCTAAGGAGAAAATATTATAAGTGTTAGGAATTTTGGTAAGAAATGGGTAAGTGTTTAAGGAGATAGAAAATGGGTTTTATGGATGTTGTATGATGGTGTAAGTGTGCCAAATGATGTTAGAACACATTAGGAGGCTTGTGGAAAAGTTTGGAGAAGATTGGACAATTTTTGGGCATGTTCTGGTGTCGACCGACCCAGGGGCCGACCCAAGGTTGGGTCGGTCGGCCTCTGTAAGTCACCTTTGAATGGTTCTGGAACGGTCCGACCCAGGGGACTTGGGTCGGACATGGGTCGGTCGGGTGAGTTTAAAAGACGGAAAAATTTCTGGAGTGGTCCGACCCAGGGGACTTGGGTCGGACGTGGGTTGGACGAAGTGGAATTTTCAAATCCGAGAAATTATTGGAAGGGACCGGCCCAGTTGGTTGGGTCGGTCGGTGGGTCGGACTGACCTAAAACTTAAAAAAAAATAGAAGAGAATATGACTTATGTAGTTAACCCTAGGGGGTATAATGAAGATGATCAAGGATAAGTTTGGGCATTAAAACATGTCATATAACCATGTAAAATACTTAGTAAAATTTGAAGTTAAGTAAATTAATTAACCAACGTTATTAATCATGTATAGGAGTGGCCTACGGTGGAAACAAATCGAAGCAAGGACCAAGGTATGGTTTTCTTGCAGTCTGTTGCCTACCGGTTTACACCGGCTTGTGTGCTGTTTGTTTTTCTGTATGTTTATGACCTTGTAAGACTTAATTCATGTAACGAGTTTAGAGTTGTTTATATTATTGTGATGTTAAGGTGTGACTCATATCCCTTGTGTGTGTCTAACAAGACTTAACCACTTGTTGTGATTTGTTATTAAGTTCCAACAGTGAACTTCTAACGAGTGCTAACTGGGGAGTGAGGAATCCGGTTGTCCGGTCACGCGTGTAAGTATAAGAGTAGATATCTGTATCAGATTTGACTCTTATAATGTTAAGGTTATTCCCCTTTATTTGGCGTTCGATCTCCCGTTAGCTTCATCCAAAGCTTACCTATTATGACTTATGATCGGTCTAGTGGGAACATGTGTTTGTGTGGTGTGTTCGGTCACAATAACTGATCCATCTGTGAGTTAAGTTACTCGTTCGACTAACAGAACGGTAATGAGTGTGTGTAACAAGCTTAACATGAGGGTGAACCATTCTCTAGGCTTATGATGTTGACTAACCTTCTTGGTTTGTTATAATGGAAGTGTACTCACTATGTGTGTGATGTTGTGCTATGCAATATTTTTGCTATGCCATGTGTATATGTTGTATGTTAAATCAATGCCATGTTATCATGACAAATAGTTGCGCGCATCCCGGTAGCCGATGGGCTGTGCGTTAACCATACCAGCCAAGGGTTGCTGACCCCCTCGGGGGCTCCATATTTATATTGCAGGATGAGGATCGAAGAAGCAGAGTGGCTGTAGATCTAGGTCATGTTATACTTTTGGTTATTTTGGATGATAGGCCCGGATGCGCCTGTGCTCCCGTGGCGTTGTATTTTGGTACTGTTATTTTTGACAATGACGGTTGTTGACGGTTACAGTGGCAGATTACAGTTTACAGCTTACAGTGATGGAATGTAATTAAATACTCGGTATTGTATATGATGTATTTATGGTTTTAGTTCTATACTCGGGAGTCTGATCATCAGACCGGTACAATTGTACGTATTCGTCTCTGTTGTAGCCACGTGGGTGGCTAACGACGTGTAACACCGACACGTTTAGTGTTTGGTTAGTTATTTAATTCCGCTGCGATTTCATATGGTTGCTAAGTGCGTAGTAGGGGTGTTACAATATATATGTTGGTGGAAATTGGAAGAACAATATATGAGTTGATATGATATGAACACCTCGGGGAGGTTATTAAGTTATTGTTATGGAAAGGAAATAGGGTGTTGATGGATCACCTATATCCATATATGAATAAAGTAAATGCCACGAGTGTTGGCTAGGTGTTGTATACGCACACTATAACATTTAGGGATACTATATCGAATAGATATACGTTATTAATGTTATCTAGGATAGATATTACTACCGGGATTGATTTCCAAGAATGGTTAATTGAGGAAGAAGACTTCGGGATGAAGTCTCTACAAGGGGGTAAATTAAAATACTCCAAACATTAATCACCTTAATAAATAAGTGATTAATTAAATGAAAGAGTTTAATATATGATTAGTTATTTAAGAAAAGGCTAATGAGCCTAGTTCACTAAGGAATTTTTACAACCTCTAAACATACATATATAAATAAATATGTATGGTCCAAATTGGGCACTAAACCCCACATAAAATAATGGACTAAAGAAGGAACATTAATAAGGAGAAATCAAACTTCTAAAGTTAATGTAACATGTAACACATTAATACATGAATTAAGAGCACCAACTTTAAGAGTGAATAAAAGAGCACACTTTAACTAGTCACAATGAATAGAAAAGTATATCAATCGTTCAAAAACACAAATGAACACACTTTAGGACAAAGTAATCATGTGGTCACAAACTAACACATGAAACAAGTCCAAGTGTATCACATATAAGCTTAGAACATTATAAGACAACTTATAATATAATTTCCCAAAGTTTGAGCCAAACACCCCCTTATATATTAAAGGGCCGACCAACTCCTCAAGGAATGAGTGGCAAGTGCCACTTTGCAACATTGAGTAGAAAATATCTTCTAATTAGCCTTATTCATTATTTACTAGTCATGACTCACTTATCTCTTCACTTAAGTAAACTAAAGAAAGTCATCCTCTCTTATCCTCTCATTGCCGAAAATACAACCCTTCTTCCTCCTTGAGCTTCTTCATCCTTTCCTTGGAACCTTGAAGAACACTTCAATGGTGAAGTAAACCCATAATTCCTTTTCATCTCAAATATTCTCTTTATACATAAACCAAACAAGGAGAACACAACAAACACGTTTCCTTCTCCATCCAAGGCTGGAATCAATAAATTCTTTAAGCAAAAAATTGGAAATCAACAAGTCTTGGAGAAAGAAATATCTTAGCTAGCTTAAGGTAAGAAAAGTGTCTTAAGGTTCCATCTTCTCCTTTGATTAATTATGGCTGAAAACTACCACTTTCCTTATACCATTTTCTTCATCTTTTATATACAAAATGAAGATCCTTCTAGCTCCTTGGTTGGCCAAAAGTTCAAGCAAGAACACGCTCCAAAGGCGACTTCAAGGGTAAGTCATGATCAAGCTTTTTGAACACTTAATATACCTTTTATTCATAGACCTACACTAGATCTGATTATTAGCTATTTTTCTTATAGTAGCTGAGAAGAAACGTACTTAGGGCTTCAAAGGTAATTCCATCTCTTCTTAAAGCGCATTTTTGTGCTTTAAACTCTTGCTTATGTTATGGAGTCTTAAAGACCCTAACTTGGTTCCTATTTCTTATCTTCAATCATGGCTGAAAATGGAGTTCAAAATCTTAGAACCATGTCGTGAACAAAAAGGCTTCAAAGAAGGAAAAATCATCATTTTTCAAGGTAAACCCTAATCTAAGCTATAGAACTCCTAAAGCATCCTTTAAACTTGAATTTTAGGCAAATAACTAACTCCCCTCTATATTAAAAATATCTCTGTGAGCTAAGGGAGGATAAAATCTAGCTTGGATCAACTAAGGGTAAGATTTTACCTTAAAGCACATTTTTAAGGTTTGAAGTGTTGTTAGTGGGGGGAACTGGTTATGGGCAAGATTAACCTGAGAAAAATGGTCTATTTTGACCTAAAAATGAACATATAATTTTATGTACATGTTTAGTTATGTTGGTTATTGATTTAATGACTTAATTGTCACGATTACAAAGTTTAAGGGACCAAACCGAAAATTTGGGGCTTGGAAAAAATATGGCCGAGAGTTAGGGTGTATTTATGGATATTTATAGCATACTTTAAGCTTATGTTATGATTTTTATGTTGGCCAAATGTTTAAGCTTGTTTTTATGAGTTTTAAGGTATATTATATGTTATAAGAGCATAGGTTATGACATTTGATGCTATTGGAAAAAATCTGGTGTTATAAGTGTTAAATGAGTGATTTGGGTACACTCTAAAGGCTGTTAGACTTTAGGAGAAGTTGGATGAAATTTAAGGGCAAAAATGTGCCTTAAATAACCTTATGAATTATTTAATGATATGGTGGTGATATAACCTATAGTTTGGTTAAAGTTTCTAATGAAATTTTGAATAAGGTGTAGTAAAATAGCCAAAATTTTTGGGGTAATATTGGTGAATAATAGAAATTATATGTTTAATAAAGTTAAGGGGTTAAATGTAAACCCTAGAAAATATTGGGGTCATTTCATAAATTCTGGAAAAATATGGTCAAGGCAGATTATGGGGTCAAACTTGGGGAGCCTTAGGGCATTGACCAAATTATATAATAGAAAAGGGTTTAAATTGTAATTTGAAAGAATTAGGATTTAGTTGTAAAGTGTAGGAAAAATAGGGGTCAAAGTGTAATTACTAAAAATTTGGATCAAGGCAGTGTGTGATGGTCAAAGTTGGAGAAACTTTGAGTGTTGACCAAATTGGAGAACAAAAATATGGAAATATGATTTAAGGAAAACTTATGGGGTCAAAATGTAATTTTAGGAAGTTTGGTATAAAATCAGAATAGACCAACATGGGGACTGTTTGGAATTTTTGGGAAATTTTGGGTGGATTTTGGATATTAAATTAAAATATATAAAGAATATAGGATAGGAATTAAATTGTAACATTTATAAAGTATATGGGTCACTTTGTAATTTGGGGAAAAGGGGATGAAAATTGAGGAATGACATTAGGGGCTGGTCGACAATATTAAGGAGTTAGAATAACACCTTGGAATGAATTAAATAAGGAGTTAAATTTATAAGGTAATTGTAAGTTTAGATAACATTTGTGGGCAAAAGTGTAATAATTAAATAAAAGAGCGCTATGCCGAGAATTATAGAGAGTTAGGGATGAATATAATACAAAGTTGAAAGATTACATGACATAGCATTAAGACTATGGTCATAATGTCATTACATGGAGTTAGTATTAATTATAGGAATTTTATAATTCATATTGAAATACCCCAAACCTTGATATGTGGTTTAAATATCAAACTAGGTTATATAAAGGCTAAAAAGTGCCTTAGGAACATCAGTGAACAATTTAGACCACAGTAAATGCAATAAAGCACTAAGATAAAGTTTGAGCAAAAACATGCTCTAAGCTATGAGTGAACTTGGTTAGGACCCAAAGAGCCTACCAAGACTTAATAACATTTAATTATGACTTTATAAGGCTAATTAAGTCCTTAGGAAAACCTTGGTAGACAATGAAACCAACAAAACACAAATAAATACCTTAAAGTCAATAAGAGCAAAATGTGCTCTAAGCTTGGGATAAATTTTGTATAAGACCTGATGGTCATACCTATACCTTATAAATATGTTAATGAACATATTAATCAATTACCAAAGAAAACCAAGCTTGAAAACAAGTTAAAACACAAAATGTGCTTTAAGGAGTCTTAAAGCACGTTTTTGAAAAATTGTCTTGTAAATGAGTTTTGAATGGCTAAATGTCCATCATTACTCTTTAATTAACATGTGTACTATATAGTATCACATTTGGAAGTCTATATCAATGGGAAATCAAAAATTTCACTTCTATGTGCCTTGTTTTGTGAATAGTGATTTTTTATAAGCTAGTTTGTAACATATGTTATCATAAGTAATTAAATTGACAAATAAAGACTAAAACACCCTTATTATAATAAAGGGGGCCGGTTTCTTAAGTGTGGTGACTCACCACTCACTTGTTAACTTGTTAAAGAAATAAAGATGACTAATATAGTTACTATTTGCTTTATAAACACAAATATCTTCTAAAAAGCAAACTTATCTCATTTCTCTCATTCCTTCTCCTTTCCATTTCACACACGGTTCCAACTCCTTCTTCCTCCCTCCCTCTTGCTGTTTCCCCTATCGCGGTAATATACACCACACCACCAGGAAGTCCACCTTTGAACCCTGTAAAATCTAACTCACTTAGCCAAATAAAAAAAACACCACCACCTCTTTGTCATCAAGCTCTTCATTTCTATCTTCTCAAAACTTCAAAAGCCCCATTTCGGTGCCATGGAGTTCCACCATTGAGGAGCTTGAGCTTGTCCTTTCCACATTTATTGATCTCCTTTGCTCTAGGTAAGGAATCTCAAGAAAAATCAAGTTTTTCCTCCCTCCATGTTTTGTTGTTAACGAAAATACACCTTGATGTAGCTCTTTGTGTGACCTTGTGTACTAGCTTCATTCCAACCTTTCATGGACTAGGTGGGAGTCCCCTCTCTTCATAGATATTCAACTCTCCATTCAAAGATTAAGGTAAAACAAGTACATTAATGTTTTTGAAACAATGTAAATCAGGGTTTACAATGAGATGAGCTTAAAGCTTGAATGCTCATTATTTGTTTGTACAATGTATGAACTTGACAAGGAATCAAATACCTTACACGGTTTTAACAAGGAAACAAGAATGAAGTTTGAGGAAAAGAGGTAAACAAGCTATCTCAATGTAGTCTAAATGCCTTAAGGAAAATGAGCTTGATTTGCTTAATAATACCTAAGGAGCCAATGGTGAATGACCTATGAATGCTCTCAAGAGTTTATTAAAGGAATATGTATTGTTGGGTGTATTTGCAGGTCAAGGCATTATTTGTGGGAAAATTCAGTGTTTATGGTTTATGCAATTTAAGGGCCTAAGAGCCATGTTTTAAGGCCTAAGTGCCAAGCAATTTAAGTTATGCACTATATATTGTGATGTAGTGCTTAATGTGTGAAGTTTGTTTAAAAATTGTGTTTGATGATTTTAGGTGTTCTTGAATGAAATAAGGTAAACACCTAAGTGTTTGGATGTGGATATATACAAGAGAAGCTATGGCAAAATTTGGGAAATGTGTAAGAAGTTCTAAGTGTTTTAAGTAAGTTTTGGTGAACTAGGAAGTGTTAAAGGTGAACAAATGTTTACTAGGGAAGAAAACATGTACTGAGGTGATTTAGAGTGATACAAGGATTTAGGTATTATCTTGGAAGTTCTAGGAAATTCAATGTGTGTTTGTGAGAATGTATTTAAGTCTTGGAGAAGTTTGTTTAAGGTTTAGGTAATGTTGATATCCAAGGAAATAGGTGATGTTTAGGTAAGATGTGAAAAAGGAGGTTTAGTTAGTAAGAAAAGAAGTTGAGAGAAGATGTTAAGGTGTAGAGGAAACACCTTGGTGTAGTGGTCATTATTGGTGAACTACCACTTATAAATCTTAAGGAGAAAACATCCCAAGTACTAAGAATTTTGTAAGAAATTTGTGAATGATAAGATGGTTTTGGTGTGTGATTTAAAGAGTTTAGTACATGGCTAAAGATGTGTTTGAAGTGCCCAAATGAGGTTAGGACATATTAGAATATATGAGGTGAAGTTTGGAGTTAAATGGGCAATGGAAAATAAAGGTCTGGGGCAGACCGACCTTGCGACCGAACTTGCCAAGGTCGGTCGAGCCCAGTTTACCCTGCGAGAATTAGTTTCTGGAATGGACCGACCTTGGGGACCGGACTTGCAAGGTCGGTCGGGCTTGTATTTTTTGTACGGATTAACTTTCTGGAACCGACCGAACATGGGACCGGACTTGGCAAGTTCGGTCGGGCTTGAATTTTCAAAGGGAAGAAACTCTCGGGAATAGACCGAACATGCGACCGAACTTACAAGGTCGGTCGGAGTAGAAAATTTTGACGGAAATGTGTTCTGGAATGGACCGAACTTGGACAAGTTCGGTCGGTAAGGTCGGTCGGACCAAAAATGTTGTTTAAGGTTATGAAATGATATGTAATAATGGGGATTGATTAGCAATGATGTTATAAAGCTGTTAAGGACATGTTAGGTGAGTGTTAATGGCAATTAAGTGGGTGAAAAGTTGTATCAAATGTAAAAGTAAAACAAGTTAAAATGTAAAGTTATGTAGGTAAGTTAACGGGGAAAGTAATAAGCATTAGACATTAAATAATCAAGCAAACCGGATGTTAATAAAAACACATGTGATGTTAACAGTTGTTCGAGAATTGCTCGAGGAACATAAGTGGACGTGGTAAAGTGGACTCCGGTGACAGGTATGGTTTTCTTGCAACCTGTGTCCTACCGGATTACACCGGCTTGTATGCCAATGTGTTTTCTGTATGTTTGCCACGTTATAAGATAAATCATGAAACGAGTTTACAGTCGTTATTGTTGTTGCATGTTTACGTGCCGGTACCGGTAACCTCGAATGCGCTTGAAAGGCTAGTTAACCACTATTAGGTAAACGTAAGAGAACGGTATCCGGTAATAACGTTTCCAACCTAAGGAACGTTCTAACCACGGCTATGCGTGAGTTAGTGGTGTGATGTTGCTGTAAGTGTATGATCCTCCTTTGCGTGATTAACTCAGTTGTAATACTGTATTGTGTGCTGATGTGATAGGTTCCACAGCGGAGTCTTCAACTGTGAATATTTATATATTATGGGGGGGTGAGGAATCCGGTTGTTCCGGTCGCGCGTTGTTTGGGAGTTGTTGTATACAGTTTCTTCAGCTTCCTCTCTGTTGATTGTCTTCCTTCATTGGTCTTCGATCACCCCTGAGCTTAACCAAGGCTCTTGACTCACGTCTGTTGGGGATTATGTATGTTGTGTTCGGGTCACTAAACCCGATCCATCTTTATGTTAAGTTATTCGTTCGCCTAACAGAACGGTAACGAGTTATGTAAACGAGCTTAGCATGAGTTTGACAGCATCCTCTAGGCTCTCCCAGTGAACTAACTATGTTTGGGTCGGTTCCTAAGAGAACCATTCCCGTTATGTTATGTATTTTGTGGTGATGCAATATCCATTGCGGTATTATGTTGTGCACGTGGAAACGTGCAAGGTGTTGTTAGGTGTTGTATGTCGTGTATGTTATATGTTGTATAATGTGGAGTGAGTGGATCATGGATATGATTCCCAGTTTGTGATAAGAGACGTCCAAGGATAACCCGATTTAAGGGTAGGTGTCGTCTATTAAGGAAGTAGCTCCATTAGAGGAGGAACACTCTAGGAATAATGAATACCATGAGTGACTTATCAAGTAAGGATATATTATCCGTTTGTTGAGCCCATTGAGGCGAAATGTTATGTGTTGTGTGTTTACAGTTGCGTGCATGACTAAATATAATCAATCGCATGTTAAGACGACAATTAGTTGTGCGTGGCCCGGTAGCATGTGGGCTGCGGGATTACCATACCAGCAAAGGTGCTGAGCCCCTTGGGGGCCACCCTTTCTCTTCCTTTCCTATTTCAGGTACAAGGAGCTGGAAGCCGTTCGAGAGTAGGACGGGTAGTCGTTGTACATGGGTAATCGTTCATGTGGTATATATACAGTAGGTGTAGTAAGACCGAGATTGTTATCGGCATTAGTTATAAATACTCGGTATAGTTGGAAGGTGTATGTTGTTGTGGTGATTAATGGAAAGGGATAGTAATGTGTAGTCGCTCGGGAATTTAGCCCATCAGACCGGTACAATGTGTATGTATTAGCCTTGTTAGCCACGTGGGTGGCTAACGGCGTGTAACACCAACGAGATAAGTAATGTGATGAGGTTGTTTTTCCGCTGCAGTTAATTGTAAGTGTGTTATTGTTGGATGGGGTGTTACACATATGGAAAATAGGTGTATATAAAGGGATTATAAACTCTACAATAAAGTTTAGGATGTGATGATTAAGAAGTGATGGTTATACGGTTGGGAACCATATTAACTAGCATTAGACATGAGATCTAAATGTTAGCATGTGAGGGTAATACAAATGAAAGGAAATTGTAACTCACATGATATATTTGGATTGCCATAAGTTATGTAGCATGATTGAAGAATTAAATAAAGTAGGATGGAGTTTATTGTAAGGTGGGGAATTTCATTATGTAACATTAAAACAAAGACTTAGCGTTATGGTGTAAGAGTTATACAAATAATGGAATTATATAATTCAATGGATTATATTACGGATTATATAATAGTGTTGACTAGCATACCTTGACCAAATAAAATCGATTTGGGCTCAAATTAGTCAAAGTACAAAGAGAAATGGAATTGGGTTAGAAACCTACTCAGAATTAAATTGGGCTTTAGTCAGAAAAGAAAAATGTATTGGACTGGGATTAGTCAAACTAAGTGGGGCTGAAGATTTAGAAAAACTAAAGTGCGCCTGATCTGTTAGACAAACAAAATCTGTAAAAATTATGAATTCAGGTTAGAAATAATTTTAACCTAATCAGACCATGTATTGGGCTTAAGCCCAAATAGGAAGAGAATAAATTAGAGTAAAATTTGGTCCAACCTTAAACAAATAAAATATGACCTTAATATAGTTAGAAAAATAGAATGGGCTAACTAGAACAAAAATGTGAGCTAGTTATAACTTAGTTAATTTGGGCCAGAACCTAAGTTGAGGCCTAACTCCAAATTCAGTCAACTAAAATAAATGAGCCCTAGATCAATGGTAAGTTAGGCCAAAGGGAAGAAAAACCCGTATGCAGATACAAATGAGGAAACTAAGCAGGACTTAGTACACAATAAAGTTTAAGAAAGACATATACAAATGGAACTTAATGAGTTAGACAAATAAAGGGTGTTACTAAATTCGATCAACAATAGGAATTAGGGAATGACCTTGAAGTACGAGTAAGTGTCATGGACCAGTAATGGATAATTTTATATCGCTTAAAATATGATATAACTTGTGAGGGGAATTAGATACAAAAAGCTAGTAATTAATACAAGACTATTCCGTTCAAAGAAATTGGGCTTTTAGTTGGGCCTGATCAAATACGTCTTAAGTTAAACGAAATCCAATTAAAGAATGCATATGTCTAGTTAAATTAGCTACACATGGATTAAGTTATAAAACATAACTTAAGGTTCGATATTCGTGGAAATATTCCGGTAATGATAATAATGGGTTTTTTACCACTAATTTGGTAGAATTGGTAAGGAAAGAGTTAGATTACTATAAGAGGAATGTAATAAGAAATTAATAATAAGTTTTCCTCATACTCTAGGATTCAGGAAATGGGACGCTCATGGCAAGATGTGGCTGATGGTATACTCATGACTAGGACATATTATAAAGCTACATATTCCAGGTATGTTGTTGTGTGATCCGAATGGCCCAAAGGTTACCTCGGGTCCGGATAAATTGTGTGTTGTGTGACAAGATGATATGGGTGTTTAATTTCCTGCACAATATTATCTTAATTATATATACAACATGTTGATTGAGATGGTAACTCTGATGATCTTACCATATGATATGTTATCACAACGAAATCCTTGTGATTATTCGAATGCGAATGGGTTGTTTGCCAACTGAGTACTCTAACCTGCTAAACTGGATAGAGATACATGTGGTACTAAAATAGATACATTAAGAGAATGTGTTACCATTGAGTAACTTGGAAAGAAATGTAACATGATGTTACAAAACTATGAGGTGGAAAGTTTGGTTATGATGTTTATGGAATACCTTCCTAAGAATCACTCTTAGGAAGAAATTGGAAAGACCTTGATAAGGCAGTAACACTATGATTTATATGATCCATGTTTTACTTGTATGACTATCCTAATCAGTGCTTGGCTAATGGGGTAGGATGGGGGGTTATGAGAGTAGTATAGGAACAAGAATACTTACAGGGTTCTTGGTCACGCATTTTGGTGCACCGAGTGGATGATGACTAACCACTCCGCTCAGATATTGGTATATTCATAATGGTATGATTCAACGAGGTCGATGTGCTTGTTGACATGGTAAGGGCCACCACGTAGGTTGACCCACCTTGGAATAGGGTACGTGTCACTTCCTCATACATGACACGGGTGAAATTATGTGAGGACACGCGCGATGGGTCCTCAACCTTAAGCAAACAAACCGCCAGATGGCACTAACAACGACTGACTTATCTTGAACTTTATGTATAAAATTTGAATACGTTAATTGTGTTGCTTAAGTTATGCCTTGTTATGATTTATGATTTGTTTGTTTACTATGTTTTAATTATTATTTTTAAGCATGCTTGTTATATATTATAAAGCGGAATTTGCATGAAATGAACCTGCATGCTCACTTGGCAAATACCTGAGTTAATTCTGAGGGTTCGGGAAGATTGCATGATGACTTACTCAGTAGCTGCGCCGACCCCTCCAGTTTTGTTTTTTTCAGGTGTGTAGGCTAGCGGCAAAGATCGAGCACGGGCCGGGTAGACTTTTATTTTTGGGTTTCTGGGTAACAGTTGGGTTGTTACCCTGTGTAGCTTGGTTTTGCTCACAGATGTAGTTAGAGTTGGTATCGTTGGTTAGACATTATCCCTGTCATCATAGCGTTTTTGGACGGTTGCTGGTTTTTGGAGGCCTTGTCACGTGCGTTGGGCACGTGGCAGTGGTACCATCCCTTTCGGTTAAATTTGGTTGTAGACTTCCGCTGTTAATACTTGTATGGGTGTATATATTATATGATGTTTTTGGTGATAATTATGGGAAAGGGATGTCACACCAGTGCTCTTTTCTTAGTGTTTGTTGTATACTTGTGGGGTACGGGGGCGTAACCCTTTTTTAAGGGGGGTAGATCCACTTAGTGTGCATGTGTGCACAAGGTTTTGTTTAGTATGTATGCGGTGACATACTTGGTTTTATGGTTTGGTTGTATGTGCTTATAAGCACTTGTATGTGATGTGTACCTATCCTTAGAGATACTTTGATGTGTATGTATATACTTTGATATGATGTATCCTTTGTGATACTTATGATATATATATATATGTTGGTGGAAATTGGAAGAACAATATAGAGTTGATATGATATAAACACCTCGGGGAGTTATTAAGTTATTGTTATGGAAAGGAAACAGGGTGTTGATGGATCACCTATATCCATATACGAATAAAGTAAATGCCACGAGTGTTGGCTAGGTGTTGTATACACACACTATAACATTTAGGGATACTATATCGAATAGATATACGTTATTAATGTTATATAGGATAGATATACTGCCGGGATTTGATTTCCAAGAATGGTTAATTGAGGAAGAAGACTTCGGGATGAAGTCTCTACAAGGGGGGTAAATTAAAATACTCCAAACATTAATCACCTTAATAATTAAGTGATTAATTAAATGAAAGAGTTTAATATATGATTAGTTATTTAAGAAAATGCTAATGAGCCTAGTTCACTAAGGAATTTTTACAACCTCTAAACATACATATATAAATAAATATGTATGGTCCAAATTGGGCACTAAACCCCACATAAAATAATGGACTAAAGAAGGAACATTAATAAGGAGAAATCAAACTTCTAAAGTTAATGTAACACTAACATGTAACACATTAATACATGAATTAAGAGCACCAACTTTAAGAGTGAATAAAAGAGCACACTTTAACTAGTCACAATGAATAGAAAAGTATATCATTCGTTCAAAAACACAAATGAACACACTTTAGGACAAAGTAATCATGTGGTCACAAACTAACACATGAAACAAGTCCAAGTGTATCACATATAAGCTTAGAACATTATAAGACACCTTATAATATAATTTCATAAAGTTTGAGCCAAACACCCCCTTATATATTAAAGGGCCGACCAACTCCTCAAGGAATGAGTGGCAAGTGCCACCTTGCAACATTGAGTAGAAAATATCTTCTTATTAGCCTTATTCATTCTTTACAAGTCATGACTCACTTATCTCTTCACTTAAGTAAACTAAAGATAGTCATCCTCTCTTATCCTCTCATTGCCGAAAATACAACCCTTCTTCCTCCTTGAGCTTCTTCATCCTTTCCTTGGAACCTTGAAGAACACTTCAATGGTGAAGTAAACCCACAATTCCTTTTCATCTCAAATATTCTCTTTATACATAAACCAAACAAGGAGAACACAACAAACATGTTTCCTTCTCCATCCAAGGCTGGAATCAATAAATTCTTTAAGCAAAAATTTGGAAATCAACAAGTCTTGGAGAAAGGAATATCTTAGCTAGCTTAAGGTAAGAAAAGCGTCTTAAGGTTCCATCTTCTCCTTTGATTAATTATGGCCGAAAACTACCACTTTCCTTATACCATTTCTTCATCTTTTCATATACAAAATGAAGATCCTTCTAGCTCCTTGGTTGGCCAAAAGTTCAAGCAAGAACACGCTCCAAAGGCGACTTCAAGGGTAAGTCATGATCAAGCTTTTTGAACACTTAATATACCTTTTATTCGTAGACCTACACTAGATCTGATTATTAGCTATTTTTCTTATAGTAGCTGAGAAGAAAACGTACTTAGGGCTTCAAAGGTAATTCCATCTTCTTAAAGCGCATTTTTGTGCTTTAAACTCTTGCTTATGTTATGGAGTCTTAAAGACCCTAACTTGGTTCCTATTTCTTATCTTCAAATATGGCTGAAAATGGAGTTCAAAATCTTGAAACCATGTCGTGAACAAAAAGGCTTCAAAGAAGGAAAAATCATCATTTTTCAAGGTAAACCCTAATCTAAGCTATAGAACTCCTAAAGCATCCTTTAAACTTGAATTTTAGGCAAATAACTAACTCCCCTCTATATTAAAAATAGCTCTGTGAGCTAAGGGAGGATAAAATCTAGCTTGGATCAACTAAGGGTAAGATTTTACCTTAAAGCACATTTTTAAGGTTTGAAGTGTTGTTAGTGTGGGGAACTAGTTATGGGCGAGATTAACCTGAGAAAAATGGTCTATTATGACCTAAAAATGAACATAAAATTTTATGTACATGTTTAGTTATGTTGGTTGTTGATTTAATGACTTAATTGTCACGATTACAAAGTTTAAGGACCAAACCGAAAATTTGGGGCTTTGAAAAAATATGGCCGAGAGTTAGGGTGTATTTATGGATATTTATAGCATACTTTAAGCTTATGTTATGATTTTTATGTTGGCCAAATGTTTAAGCTTGTTTTTATGAGTTTTAAGGTATATTATATGTTATAAGAGCATAGGTTATGACATTTGATGATATGGGAAAAAAATCTGGTGTTATAAGTGTTAAATGAGTGATTTGGGTACACTCCAAAGGCTGTTAGACTTTAGGAAAAGTTGGATGAAATTTAAGGGCAAAATGTGCCTTAAATAACCTTATGAATTATTTAATGATATGGTGGTGATATAACCTATAGTTTGGTTAAAGTTTCTAATGAAATTTTGAATAAGATGTAGTAAAATAGCCAAAAATTTTGGGGTAATATTGGTGAATAATAGAAATTATATGTTTAATAAAGTTAAGGGGTTAAATGTAAACCCTAGAAAATATTGGGGTCATTTCATAAATTCTGGAAAAATATGGTCAAGGCAGATTATGGGGTCAAACTTGGGGAGCCTTAGGGCATTGACCAAATTATATAATAGAAAAGGGTTTAAATTGGAATTTGAAAGAATTTAGGATTTAGTTGTAAAGTGTAGGAAAAATAGGGGTCAAAGTGTAATTACTAAAAAATTTGGATCAAGGCAGTGTGTGATGGTCAAAGTTGGAGAAAACTTTGAGTGTTGACCAAATTGGAGAACAAAATAATGGAATTATGATTTAAGGAAAACTTATGGGGTCAAAATGTAATTTTAGGAAGTTTGGTATAAAAATCAGAATAGACCAACATGGGGACTGTTTGGAATTTTTGGGAAATTTTGGGTGGATTTTGGATATTAAATTAAAATATTATAAAGAATATAGGATAGGAATTAAATTGTAACATTTATAAAGTATGTGGGTCACTTTGTAATTTGGGAAAAAGGGGATGAAAATTGAGGAATGACATTAGGGGCTGGTCGACAATATTAAGGAGTTAGAATAACACCTTGGAATGAATTAAATAAGGAGTTAAATTTATAAGGTAATTGTAAGTTTAGATAACATTTGTGGGCAAAAGTGTAATAATTAAATAAAAGAGCGCTATGCCGAGAATTATAGAGAGTTAGGGATGAATAAATACAAGGTTGAAAGATTACATGACATAGCATTAAGACTATGGTCATAATGTCATTACATGGAGTTAGTATTAATTATAGGAATTTTATAATTCATATGGAAAATAGGTGTATATAAAGGGATTATAAACTCTACAATAAAGTTTAGGATGTGATAATTAAGAAGTGATGGTTATACGGTTGGGAACCATATTAACTAGCATTAGACATGAGATCTAAATGTTAGCATGTGAGGGTAATACAAATGAAAGGAAATTGTAACTCACATGATATAATGGAAGTTAGTGTGAATTGAAAGAGTTTTATAATTCATATAAGTTGAGTATGAATATTTGGATTGCCATAAGTTATGTAGCATGAATGACGAATTAAATAAAGTAGGATGGAGTTTATTGTAAGGTGGGGAATTTCATTATGTAACATTAAAACAAAGACTTAGTGTTATGGTGTAAGAGTTATACAAATAATGGAATTATATAATTCAATGGATTATATTACGGATTATATAATAGTGTTGACTAGCATACCTTGACCAAGTAAACCAAATTGACCAAGAAGGTCAAGTTGACTAACTCACAAATTAAGTGAGAATTTAAATGCCAACGGCTAATAAAACTTAATAGTAAATTAGACATATAGTAATAATAACTATATTGGTAAGAATACATATATATATATAAAAACATATACTCATGGATAAAAGAGATTACATGTGAGAATTAAATCCTAAGTTGTAGTATATTACAACATGTTAGTTATTAACAGCGGCATAACGTTATTTTGAATACCGTAAAACGCTAACCCGAAATCGAATAAATAAACAATCATCGGGGGTTGACTTTAGGGGGTACCGCATTTATTTAAGTTTATGGAGAGCTAATATTTAGCCTCGTAATTCCAGAGCTAGAGATTTAGAGGACGAGCTCAGGATCGCAAGTAGCGTCTTCTACCCTGGTGAACAGTATGTTATTGTGTGGTTGATTGTTCCTGAGGATCCTTGGGTTCGGACATTTGTGTGCTTCTTGCTAAGGGCGATATGTGTGCTTTGATATTAATATGTCTATATGATTTTAATTGCCCGACTATCATGCGACATTAATTGTGCGCTAACTTCTTCCGTACTGAGGCAATACTAAATATGAACTCGAATTGAGTTACGATAATTGGTTAAGGGAATACTGCTCACAAATGATTAACGAGAGACATCACATTATCCTTAATCATTCTAAGTAATTAACTTAGTTAGGGAAATGGTAATACCATTCTCACGAGCACATGTATTCAAGTATGAAATGACCTAGGTGACTTCTAGGTAATGTGTAAGACCTAAAAGGAAACTACATGGATAGAATATTCACTATAACCAAAGAATAGATCTTAGGTAAGATGATTAAGTAAACTTAATCACATGGTGGAAAGAAATGGTTATAAAGGGAAATCCAAGGGAATCACTGATTACCTGGTTGCGCATAGTGATAACTAGAGAGGATTACCGAATCGGGTCCACTCGTTATGGAAAGCCAGTGAGCCATATTTGATCGTTGGTCGGAGGGCACTACAGTTGGTGCATGGCTACGGTAATAATAGACACCTTCACAAAAGCAAAGAGGGAATCCAGAGATCTTCAGATTGTTGGTTGGAGGGCACTACTGTTGGTGCACGGGCCACTGCCCAAATAAACATGAAGTACGGAGTACATAAATGGGCTATCTCAACACGATGCCTGTCAAGAGTTAATGAATTAAAGATTAAATAAATTTGTAAACGCACACTAGTTACAAGTTAGTACAAGACGTAAATAACGCTCCTAAATATGGATAACGAATGAAAGGGCCTTAAAGGACGAATAAACGTGAACCGTTCAAATGAAAAAACCCTTGTATCGTTATCTTACGTGCACATTATTGTTTTGCGTGTATGCATTATTAAATGTGAAACTATGTGTGTTATATTGGATGAACTGATGGATGTTTACTTACGCATTTACAATTATTATTATATATTTGTAAAATGGAATAGCATGAAAATGAACCGCATGATAGCTCGACTAATTAACTTAGGGAGTTTAAGGGTTCATGAAGATTACACCTTAGTAACTCAGAGGTTGTGTTGAGCCTTTATGACAACATATTACAGGTGTTTGATCGAGATTGAAGCCAGAGCGCGGGCTATTTTTGGGGGTAGTTAGTGGTACACTTTATTATCACACTTTTGGACCTTGTTTGTATCGTACTACGGTTGTACACTAGAATGCTCACTAGTTATGAATTTGGTATTGTATATGTATTTTTTGGTTAGCTATCTCTTGCCATCACAGCGTGTTATTGTATTTTTGTTTGGACGCTCCACTGCTCACGTGGGTGAGTAGTGGCGGTAACACCCATCGATAGTATTTCGATTTTTATTTTCCGCTGCGAATTGACTATTTAACTATGCTACGATGGTAGTTAGTACGAGATTTACGAGTAAGGGTGTTACAAGGAAGCTTCCTCGCCTTACTTAGTTCCCCTTAATTGCGGAAAGGACACACGCAATCTCGGGCTACTAATGATATGTCAGTGAAGCTGATGATACTGATGAGACAGAATGTTAAGGAGGTGCCATGCATACTGAATCACTAGTGTTTCTTCGTGGCGAGAGGATCAAGCAGTTGAAACTCGACTATCTATTGCTTAAGGCCTTGCCTTCTTTTCTTGGTCGGCCACGACTGGCTTGCTGGTCTTGACGTTTGGTGATCGGTGCGGGGATCTTGCACCCTGGTTGTTAGGACGTCATCTGGGCACATACGATTATAGGAAATATGTGAGTAGTTCTTTTTTACATGGTTAAGGTGGAATTTATTACAATGTACCAACAGTCGACACCTTCAAATAGCTGGACAGTTTCAAAGTTTTTCTTCAAGGTTTCCAGCACCTTCAAATAGCTTGGCACAACTTCACTTTAGTCACAATCCCAGCATCACCTCAAGGTTTCTAGAACCTTCTAATAGCTCGTGTAGTTTCATTTCACCCTAGGCAGTCAGTGCCCAAAATAGCTCAGCATTTTTAATTTTTTTGGCTAATCAGAGCCTAATGATTGGTCAAAGACTTCAAAGTTCAAAAATTTATTGGGATGTAACTCAAGCATCAACTATTTTTTTTCACTCACATTATAAAGTCTAGTTGACCAGGGGGTCCCAACTCACAAATATAAAGTGAAGGGTAAAATGGTCAAAAGGCACAATGTCGGGATATTTTTAGCGTTAAAGGGGTATTTTTTTAACTTTCTATGTTCATCACTTTGAAAATGTTTCATTTCATGTTTCCCATCAAGGGCACTTCTCTTAGCTTAAGGATGATTTTTATTCTGGAAATTCAGCTTTTAATGACTATTATAAGCTAAATTTCTTATAAAAATGCCCTACACTCTCAAAAATAGAAAGAAATGCTTCCCCTTGTTAAAAAAAAGAAATGCTATATGAATAATATGTCTATATATAGTCATAAACCAGGAAAAATTCATTTGGAGCCAAAAGTAAAATTTTCATAGGGAAAATTATGGCTCTGCAACATTCACCAGAAAAGCATTCTTTAGCACCCCATCGAAGCTCCAATTATTAACCGAGCGGCGAAGCCCTGCCCATACGTGAAAAAACAGACCATAGAAGGCTCAATCAAAAGTTGAAGGTCATTGCCGAAACAGAAGCCAATCAACAAACAGATTGAAGGTTTTTCCAGTGAACATTGATGACCTTCACTAACCCCCTAAGATTGTTTTATGTCAACATTCAATTTCAAAGTGCAATCTTTCTATGTTTTCATGCTTTTTGTTCACTAACTTATTATCAAGTTTCCCCTTTAATTCGACATCAAATTTAAAACTTTGATTGACCAATTGTCTTAGAATCTTAAAGGGGGCTCACCCTCAAATTCAGATCAAAACTCCACCAAAATAAGCCTAAACACTACCCAAGGGTGGTCCTCACCCACGGACGCCGTGTCCACCGGACAAAACAAAAATCAATTTTTCTAGTAAATTTTAAATTAGTTTAGTAGGGGTCCAACGTCACGGATACTAGGTTCGGGGTCCCAAACACCTAAAAATATTTATTTTCCTGATTTGTGCTTCTTATTATTTTTCTAGATTTGGGTATGAGGACACGACCACCAAGTCTGCGGTCATGGACACAAGCAATTTTAACCTTAATCCTCCTCCCGAAATCCTAGTTAGCCTTAGTTAGTTTTCCCTTTAATTTTCCTTTAAAAATGTCAAAAACATAAAAAAAACTGAAGGTGCCTCCTAATGTAGTAAATCAACATTAATATAATCCTTAAGATAACATTAGTGAAGTTAATTTAGCTTTGATGGATAATGAAAGTAATTGAATCCTGAAAAAACTGCATACCAAGCCCCTGAACCCGAACTGTAACATTTTCTAGTAATTAAGTTAAAACTTGGTGGCAACTCATAATAGGTTCCACTGAGCTAACTTTGGTTATAATGATTAATGTTATATGACATAGTCTTAAAGTTAGGTTAAAAGTTAGTCCTGAAACCTGAACAGAACCTAAACGCTAGACCACATAAGATAAGTTTCGGAAATCAGGACTCACATCAATATGTTTATTTTCATGCGTGAGCCCCATTCAGATAGCTAAGATCCCCATTGGATCATTAGGAAACAACATGTCACAAGTAGGTTAAGGTGGAAAGAATCATCATCTCTACTAGGTTGTCTGTATCTTATCTCGTTATTACTTCATTGCATTATTGCAATGATTCATCAAACTCCCTTTTTATCTTGTCTAATAGGATTAATAATTGTAACGCCCCTACTTATCATAAATGCAGCGGAAATAAAATACTAAGGCGATTACAGATCATCGGGTTCCAAACACCCGGCACCAAACCTCACCAATTACAACTTATGATATTACAAATGCTACGGTCTGAACTCGAGAAAACATAACTAGTGCAAGATATAAAAACTCTCCACAATTCCTAATTCCCATCCCAATCACTCATACTCTTCGTGGCCACCTGTATAACAGTCCGTACCTGCAAGATGAAACCAAGCAGCCCACCCCGGGAGGGGTGAGTCAGTTCCCTGGAATGGAACTGGTACAACTCTCTAAAACAAAAGTTTAAAACATAACTCTTGAAACAAACAAAAACCCGAAGTCAAATGCTTAAAACAAAAACAGAAGAACAAGGCACATCAAAATCACCAAGTCAAAGATATCAAGTCAAGGATAGAGATAAATAACAAGAAGTAAAGCGAGTCAACTTAAAAGAAACCACGCCAGAAGTTAGTGAACATCCATTGCTTAAGTTAGATTCAGTTCCAATTAGGATTAGAAAGACCCAAGTAGTCACATGGACTGGAATGAAAGAAGATATCCAAGAACCCATAACTCTAGAGTGGAATAAAACCAATTGGGAGAGATGGCCCCCACCGCCAGTCAGTTGTCACAAGGACGAGGTAAACAGACCTCCGCTGTCAGTTGTCCATATGGACGAGGTATAGCAGACCTCCGCTGCCACCGACCCGTTCTCAGTCATCGGTGAAAAGTGAGTGCACCACTTATTAGAAATAATCCATACCCAATACCAAGATTGACATTTTCCCATATTCCCACTAGATTATTAACTGTACAAGTGCAATACCAAAACACTTAGTCCTACAGAGTGCAGAGGCGTAAACCCTCAACAGTCAATATCTAATGAGGCAACCAGATAAGAGGAACCAATGATCATGTGAGTTGTACACCCAAGGCTCAGTTAGTCACATCAAGCTGAGTTAGTCACACAACCAATTTCTTTTCAAGATTCATTCAAGCTCATTTAGCGTTTCTCAAAACATTCCATAAAATTCGTCATCAAAAATATCTGAGTACGAGAAATCATACAAAACATTCCATCAAGTCCATAACACATCAAGCTGAGTACGAGAAATCGTACAAAACATCCCATAAAGGCCAAAACCCAACAAGCTGAGTACGAGAAATCGTACCTGGTAATCGCTGTAGCAGTTCTAGTCGACTTGTGCAAATAATCAACAATACTCTGAGGAATATTAAAGGTAGTCTAACATCAATAACTTGTAACCTATGTTAAACTTAAATAAATTTCCTCACTCTTATTTCTAAGTCTCAATTGTCTTTTAAGCCCTCACTTAAATGTTATGTATAACCTTTGACTTATATTAGAATGTTGTATAACCCAAGGTTGTAAGACTAGGGAATGTATGTTATTAACACTTGTTAATTGTTACACTCTTATCCACTTTATTCATACTTAACCCTAATTCAAGACTCTTGAGACCCTTATATCATAAGTGCATATTATATTATCATCTAATCTTAGAATCTCAATAATAATTTTTAAGCTTAATACTTTTATTCCTAATTTAGAATAAATATCGGGTTATGACCTATGATAGGTTTATCTTAGAATATTATACTATTATTTCACAATGTAATGATATGTATTTTATCAGTATTACCAAATAATCTATTATGATTAAGTTTTCCCCCTCAACTTAATTAAGATCTACATCCTGTATATTGGAAACATGGTGTTATAGATGCATTTTATGATAACCTAATTGAGTTACTACACTCATTTATCATATGTTTAGTTTAGGATGACTTTTATTACAACCATCTAATAATCTTATCATAAAATGTTAAATTGCTTCTCACCTTGAATAACTATGTTATAGTTAACTTAAATTTATCGAACTCTTACATTTAGTATTTCCAAGGTATATTATTTACTTTATCATTAACTATATAATAAGGCACTTTAAGATAACCTTTTATTTATCCTTGCTTACATTTAATTTCCCAAATGTTTATTTTTACACACATTCCCGCTATAGACTATGTATAATCCTTTTATACTAAATTTTGATAAACTTACGTCTTAAAATACACTTTTCATATTGTTCACAAAACCTAAGGTTTCAAAGGAATAACTTAATAAATTAATCTCCTTTATTATGTTTTAGCATGAACATTATATCTTAACATAAGGTAGAATTTATCTAAGAATTAAACTCTCATTCACAAGTGAAATTGTCAATTACTTAATAAGATAATATGTTCAGAAAAATCCTCATACCTTATACTCAAATGACACATTAATATTTTAGTGTCGTAAAGTAGATCAATATAATCTCTTATGTAACTTAGTTTTATCTAATAAAAGGTTCAAAGGTTTTAAGCATCAAATTCCTATTTATAAACCTTTCTATAAATTCTAACTACTAAATACCTCACTTAATTGTAGACTCACATCCTAAGTATTGGTAATTAATGTTATAAATGTATTTCATATGGCTTATCTAATGCCAAGAAGCTTAAGGATTATTATTTAGATAAATTTCCAAATCATAGTTTAATGGAGTTTTATATCATAATCCTTTTTAATGATTTTATCTTAAAACATTAAGTTATATTTCAATACCTTAAATGTTAAGAAATGATTAAATCTAGACTTACTAATCCACCTCACATTCATATGTAAAAGTATTTTATTTACTTTATTATTGTTTAATATTAAGAACATTTAGATGTAAAAGTATTACATTTATTTATCATTAATTATAGAATAAGATCTATTTGTGTAACATTTTATGTAATCTAATCACAATTTTTCCTAAGTTTTAACTTATTAATTACTTAACCCAATTATAGACTTACATTATGGTCGTTGACTAATACTATACATGTATTTTAATACGGTTTATATAAATCTTAGAAATTCAAAGATAACTCCTTAAGTTTAATAATCATAATTTAATACCGCCTCATATAATATTCTTTTATTAGTATTATGTAGAGGTTTAGTTTATCTCATTAATTCCTTCATATTATATTTTCTATAAGGCATTTTATTTCTTTTATTTATGTAGTTTTTTTATGTGTATATATATTAGGATTTATTCAAGACATTCCTTGTGTAGTTTTATTGCACTTAATTATTTATACTAACTTTTACACATAGCTACATCCAATATATGGTTTATAAAATAAAGTATTTTCCCTTAGTTTTCGTTAAACATATTAGCTTCCACATTATATATAATAAATAAAATGTAGTTTAGTTAAATTCCTTGATTTAATATGAGTTTCTATTTATTTCTCTCATATAAATATATATATATATGTAACAATTTTTACTTCACTTAAAGTTAGTACCCAAAATATTTATAAACATACTGTATTAAATGTTAATCAGTCTTATTATATTTTCCCCAACCTATAAAGTTCATTAATCCACCATACTTTAATTTTTGATTACATTAAAAACCATATATTATAAGTTATTCTTATGAAAAACTCATAAACACAATTTTTAGACCCATTTACAATTGTCCAAAAATCCCCAAATTAAATATATAGTAACTAGAACATTTTAGACATATTATAAAATTTTTATTTCATAAAAATATTATTTTAAATTATCCAAATAATTCCATAATACTCGTAACTTGCAAAAATCATAACTTATGTTTAAAAACTCAAAACCCATATTAATTTACATCAAAATAAACTAGATTTTATAAGGAATCTATGGTTAAAATTTCAAGTCAAAATACATTCGGGAAGGCCATTAAATAAATCTAGCAAGTTAGGACTTTATTCTGGAAAACATATTCACTTAATACTTCTTAAATCCCCCGATCTAATCTCGGCCGTCCATGTTTATTAACCGCGATCGGACGGCCCAGAACTCTCGAGTTCATCAGCGAAGGTGATAAGGGGATCGAGTACTAAATCTCGTTTTTCTCACAATCTACAGAACCAAATTCGATGATTCTTGTTCCTATCGATTCGTAATCAAAATCCGGTTCTAACGGTACCTATTTCCCCAATTATCATGCGGAATCGAGTAGTTTCGAATCTGGGTTCGAAGTTAGGGTTCACAGTTTTGTTCGAATTCAATTTTGACAAATTCTCCCATTGTAATGCATAATAGACTAAATTGGCATGTGGGTTTGATCGGTGATGAAATTTCGAATAGAAAACATGGAGAAATTTGATCGGAAACTCACCGGAAATGCATTAACGGGGCGAAATCAAATCGGGAAAACTGGAAATCGTTATTTCATGTGCGGTTCAGGTATGCCACTTCTCGAATCAACTCGCACCAACTGAGAGAGATTTGATTCATGTAACCTATCACAATCCAAACTAGACATGTAACTCTAGATGTTAGTGGAAGAATCATTGATTCTGATGAACTAGGGAGAAAGTTATAGATCTCACAAGATCCGAGTTTACCTAGTTGGTTCGGGATGAAACTGGGCAGAATTACCGCCGTGATCGAGTGGGCAACTTTAGACAGATTTATCTCCCAAATCCGTGAGAATCAGCCTTGGCCATAAACATGAAAGTTATAGAGGGATTTGAGATCTTCAAAACAAGCTAAAGCACACGAAATTTGGACGAGAAACGAAGAAGTTATGGCGTGACGAAGTTTACCCGATTTCAGGAAAAACTGCAGTTCTGGGTTACGCAATCGCGAGGAGCCAACTTTAGATCGATTTTCCCGTCGATGTAGAATGAGTTAGATGATGTGTGAGTAATGGTTGGAAAGAGGAAAGATAGGAGAATCGAATGAAACAAACGGCATACCAAATGGTGGAGTAGGGAAAAAGATATAGGTGTCTAAAGATCGACCCTTGGCATGCCATAACTGAAGGAAATCTGAAAAGACTAAGTTAAATCGGGCTGACTGGGCGCGACACGTGTCCTGGACACGTCAGCATCCTTCAAAATTTTGGCTCTAAACTTCAATTTATCATAACTTTGGCTAGGATGATCCGTTTTTAACGTTCTTTTTATCGATCTTCATGGTTTTTCATAACCTATTTATTGGTATAGGTTTCATGGCCTGGTTTGACTATTCTCAAAAAGTCAACTCTAGCAAGGCTTAATAAGCTCTAAGGTTTCTAGAATTTTATATTGACTTTTATGTTTCAAAACAATGTTCCAACACTTCCTAAAATCTTTATAATATATTTGGAGTGTTTAGAAATTTTCCCAAGATTTATTGACTTATAAATCTTATTATTAAATTCATAATACTATATAATAATGTATAATAATTAGGGTTAAATAGGAGAAAACCCCTAAATAAATTTCACAATTCCAATATAATAATTTAATATTCATAATTCCATACCATAATTTAATATTAATAGTATTATTTATGGTTTAATAAAAGAAATCCCCTAAATTAATTTAAATTAATTTAGGGGTATTTCAATAATCAAAGTAAAGCAACCTCTTATACCTTGGATTCGATAGAAAGTTAAGTCTTGTTACTTTAAAAACTTGCTACAACTACTGGTATACATGCTGCACACACTCGCCCAAAATCACTTTTCATTCCACAAATTACTGCGAACACTCACCCACATTATCATTTTCCTATCCATAAAACACAAATTATCTAGGTAGTACAACATTGTCACTAAAAAGGTGTAACTAACGAGAGAGGTGAAGTTAATAAATGCTTGTATTGATACTTAATAAATGCTTATCAACAAAAACGAACAGCGTCGGCCGGTGTTTAGGTTTCCTCCATCCAAGGTTTCCTTCCTTCGCTAGGGTTGTAACACCCCAACTAACAACAACACACTGAACAACCAACTGCAGCGGAAAACATACTTCATCACATTACTTAACTCGTTGGTGTTACACGCCGTTAACCACCCACGTAGCTAACAAGGCTATTACAAATACATTGTATCGGTCTGATGGACTAGATTTCCGAGCAACTACACACTACTATCCCTTTCCATTAACAACAACCATTATACATATACATTCCAACTGTACCGAGTATTTACGAACTGACGCCGATAACAATTTCGGTCTTACTACACCTACAATACATATACAATTGAAATGGCTACCCATGTATAAACAACTACCCCGTCCTACTCTCGAACGGCTTCCAGCTCCTTGTACCTGAAATAGGAAAAAGAAGAAAGGGTGGCCCCCCCAGGGGCTCAGCACCTTTGCTGGTATGGTAATCCCGCAGCCCGCATGCTACCGGGCCACGCACGACTACTTGTCGTCTTAGCATGCGGTTGATTATATTTTAACCATGCATGTAACCGTAAACACATAACACATTACATACACACAACAATAGGGCTCAACAAACAAGCATCACATCTACACTTAATAAATCTCTCATTGTGTTCTTTAACCCTAGAGTGTTTCTCCTCTAATGGAGCTACTCCCTTAATAGACGGCACTTACCCACTAATCGGGTTATCCTCAAACGCCTCTTCTTACAAACTGGGATTCATATCCATGATCCACATACTCCACATTTTAACAACATATAACATCACATCACAATAAGCATTGCAGTACATCAATAACACATAACATGCTAAGAGAATGCTGTTAAACTCATGCTAAGCTCGTTTACATAACTCGTTACCGTCCTTTTAGGCGAACGGATAACTTAACACAAAGATGGATCGGACATAGTGATCTGAACACACCGTACATAATCCCCAACAGACGTGAGTCAAGAGCCTTGGTTAAGCTCAGGGGTGATCGAAGACCAATGAAGGAAGACAACCAACAGAGAGGAAGCTGAAGAAACTGTATACAACAACTCCCAAACAACGCGTGACCGGAACTACCGGATTCCTCACCCCCCATAATATATAAATATTCACAGATAAAGACTCCGCTGTGGAACCTATCACATCAGAACACAGTACAGTACTACAACTGAGTTAATCACACAAAGGAGGGTCATACATTTACAGCAACATCACACACAACATCACACAACTAACTCATGCATAGCCACGGTTAGAACGTTCCTTAGATTGGAAACGTTATTACCGGATACCGTTCTCTTACGTTCACCTAATAATGGTTAACTAGCCTTCCATGCGCATTCGAGGTTACCGATATCGGTACGCAACACATAACAACAATAACGACTGCAAACTCGTTTCATGATTTATCTTATAGCGTGGCTAACATACAGAAAAACACATTGGCATACAAGCCGGTGTAATCCGGTAGGACACAGGTTGCAAGAAAACCATACCTGTCACCGGGGTTTCACTCTAACGTGCCATCACATGTTCCTCGTAACATCTTTGAACAACTGGTAACATTACATTTACTTTCATTAACACCGGGGTAACTTGTTTGTTTAAAGTCTAATGCTCATGACTTACTCCCGTTAAACAGTTGTTGGAGAAATATGTGACTACTTCTTCCACTTAGGCAGTGTACCTAATCGTTATGCGGGATAGTGGATTCGTGGGGTTGTCGTACTCTTGGGGACCTCGCTGTGGATAACTGAAAGTGGATTAAATTTACTGAGACTTCTAATAAATAGATTTTATCATTTTTTAAGGAGAAGAAATAATCGAAAACTTAACGTAAACAAAATAATAATAAAAACAATTAAAATAAAACAAAATAATAAAAATAGAAATTATAAATATTTTTTGTCTTTTAAGAAAACATCCCGGGTTGTTCTGCTCACCTATTTTATCAATTATATTAATATAAACTTTACCACTTAAGTAATAAACTCAGAAATTATAAATAATTCGTTGACGACTAAATCTAACGAACCCTAATCAGTTGCTAGAACTAGCAGCAGACTAATGCTCTAATCCGGACACAACCAATCGCATAAAGAACAGCTTCTATTTGAGACTAATTAACCTATAGGCCGGATCAGGCTTCTAGCTGTTAATCAGGTTTATCTTCCCACGTCTTGTTATCTATCTCAGCTCTCGCATGTTGATTAGAAAACTACAAATATTGCTTTAATAATTGATCAGAGAATTAAAGCAGATGAAGAACTGGAATTAAACTACTACTTTAGATAAAATCATAGTGGAAAGCTTAACATAACATAATTATATAAAATAGGCTCGCATCCCAAACCTGGGAGGGCTTAAGTTTATTAATTAAACATAACTACATATAAACAACATTTTAACAAAATAAGAGAAAGGGTAGAGAAAACTCCAGCTAGCAAGTTGACTCTGAATCCTAGCTCCGCCTCTGTATCCACGTCGTTCGTAATAATAATACTAATTAATGGAGTGATGTGGTGTGGTGGAAAAACAAATTTAAAATGGAGAAAACGGGGAGAAGAGAAATGGATGTGGTCGTATGGTAGTATGGTAGTGGAGAACGTACGTGGTGAGCGCTCCGGAGAGCTGATGAAATGTTGTGAACGGGCAGCTTTGGATTTTTAGAAGGGATGGTTTTGAATGAAGATGGGCGTTGGTTTTTATAGAAGAAATGAGAAGCAGACAACGGAGCAGTCAGGACGGTGCAGTTGGTGAGTCGATATGGCGGTGGAATTGGTGAGCAGATCCGCGAAGATTTGCAGAGAGCAGCAATTGATTGCAGGCGGCGTCACGCGTGAGTGAATTAAGGTAGGCGCCGTCTGCAATTAATGAAGAACAACTGCGGCGCCGGAAAGGAAGAAAACTGTTCGCGTGCGCTGATGGTCAAGTCCACCCGGAATGGGGCGGTTGTCTCACAATTCCTCCTCTGTCTCTTGTCCGCGCAAATGGAGGCGGACGCCTGCCTCTTGTCCGCGCCTAATGAGGCGGACGCCTCTGCCCTCTCTTGTCCGCGCCTAATGAGGCGGTTGCAGCCTCTACCGCCCTCCTGTCCGCCTTGTTGTGGGCGGTTGTCTCACGGTCCGTCTTGTTTGCGGATGTCTCACAGCGGACAAGTGTATGGGGGTGTTATATATGTATATATATACGAGTGTACTCCAATCTTCAATCGGCTCCAGATTCTTCGTTATAAGTCCGTTTTACTCGCCGTTTGTTACGTTGGAAAGCTCATGAGATAAACTATGTGATTCCAAGACTTTTTACTGCATTTGACACATAAAATGTATCAGTTCATATCAAAACATAAATCTAAGGAAAAACATATGATAAGTGAGAAATACGACACAAATTGCTATGAAAATAGGAAGAATTGAAGCCCTAAAAGTAGATGTATTTCTCGCTTATCAACAGTTAAATAACTTCACATTTTAACTTGTTTTACTTTTACATTTTAACACAACTTTTCACCCACTCAATTATCATTATAACTCACTTAACATGTCCTTAACAATCTCATAACATCATTACTTATCAATCCCCATCATTAGATATCATTTTCTAACCTTAAACGAAGTTGTTTGGTCAAAATTGTACCATGTCCGAACTTGTGTCCGAGTTTCCAAAGTTCGGACATTGGTCGAGACTCAAATGGGTGAAACCAGACGTATGTCCGAACATGTGTCCGAGCTTTCAAAGTTCGGACATAGGTCGAGGAAAAATCAAAGGAAAAATTTCGAGTGTCCGAACCTGTGTCTGAGCTTCCCAAAGTTCGGACACAGGTCGAGGAAAAACCAGAGAAAAGAGACGGGTTTGTCCGAACATCAAAGGCCGGACAGAAGTTCGGACACTGGTCGAAACTCAGAAAATTTAGACGCAACAGGGCATGTCTGAGCTTCCAAATTCGGACGGAAGTTCGGATGTGCCAGAAAACTCATCTTCTATATCCTTAAACACTTACTCATTACTTGCCAAAATGCTCAACACTTATAATGTTTCCTCCCTTAGGTTTATAACATGTTTCCACACATTATTTAGCCCACCAAAACACTTTATGTCCTTCCTAGAATTTTCTTCACAAGTTCAAACATCTTCCTTATAACACCTTACTTCCTCATTGTTACCAACCTTTGTATAGATCCTTAACACAATCTCACCATGGCTTGAAGTATCCTTAACTCTCATTTGCATTCTAAATCCTCCAAGATAATGACCAAGACACTTTAACACTTAAGAACACCTTAATTCACTTTCTTTCTCCAATTTAAACCTTAATCATTCCTAGTTCAACCTAGATCACCTAACATCATTTTAAACACCTAGAACTCCTTGTTCATTAACCAAATTTTGCCATAGCTTCTCTTGTATCACCTAACACCAAAACACATAGTTGTTCACTTTAATACAACCCAAGAACACTCAATGTCTTAATTCACATCCTTATACACAACACATGGCTTTTCATCCTTTAACCATCAAAGACACAACTTTACAAGGAACACTCTTTACACACAACTAAACCTCAAACTACACTACATCACAATATAGTGCATGAACTTAAATTGCTTGGCACTTAGGCCCTTAAATAACATGGCTCTTAGGCCCTTAAATTGCTTAAACCTTAAACACTGAATTTCCCACATATATATTGCCTTTGACCTGCAAATACACTCAACATCACATATGCCTTTTAATAATTCCCTTAAGAACAATTCACTAGCTCTTTTGCCATTGGCTCCTTAGGTATTTTATTAAGCAAATCAAGCTCATTTGTCCTAAGGCATTTAAACTACATTGAGTTAGTTTGTTTACCTCTTTTCTTCAAGACTTTTACTTGAACACATTTGTTCTTCCTTGTTTGGAAATCGGCAAGAGGACTTGGTTACTTGTCAATGTTCTAATCAATATACAAGTAAAACCAATGAGCATTCAAGCTTCATGCTTAAACTCATTTACAAACCCTAGGTTATATATTGTCTTAACACATAGGATAGTTATTTTACCTTGGAATAAAAAGAGAGTGAATAAGCATCAAGAGAGGACTCCTCCTTGTCCTTTGAAGATTGAAATGGAGCTATGGAAGAACAAGAGAAGACACCATCAATGGTGAATTTTCGGACATATACAAAAACAAGGGGAAATGTTATTTTTCTTTGATTTTCCTTACCTTGAAGCAAAGGAGAATGAAAGCATGGAAAGGTGAGCTCAAGCCTTCAATGGAGATTCTTCATGGCTCCAAAATGGAGTTCTTGAAGATTTGAAAAGAGAGAAGTGTAGAGCTTGGCCTAACTAAGACAAATATGGTCTTAGAATTTGATTTGGTATATGGAGCTAGAAGTTACAAGCTATGGAAGTTGGAGATGGTGTGGTTTGCTGTAGCAAAACCGATGGGGGCTTGGAGAAGATGAACAAATCGGTGATGATGGAAGAAAATAAGAGAATGAGGTGAAGAGTACTCTTGTTAAGATATTTATGTAATAAAGTAGAATAGTACTTTTACTTTATGTCTTCCTCTCTTTAATTGAATTGTAAATGGTGGTGACTCATCATGTTGGAAACCGGCCCCCTATAGCAAAATGGGGTATTTTGGTCTTTGTTGACCAATTAAATCACTTATATTGACTTATGTTATAAACTAGCTTATTTTAGTTACTATTCACAAAACAAGGCACATAATGGTGAAATTTTTGATTTCCCATTGTTTTAGACTTCCAAATGTGATACTAAATAGTACACATGTTAACTAAAGAGTAATGATGGACATTTAGCCACTCAAAACCCATTTACAAGACAATTTTTCAAAAATGTGCTTTAAGACTCCTTAAAGCACCTTTTGTGTTTTAACTTGTTTTCAAGCTTGGTTTTCTTTGGTAATTGGTTTAATATGTTCATTAACACATAATTAAGGTATAGGTATGACCTTTAGGCCTTATACAAACTTATCCCAAGCTTAGAGCACATTTTTGCCCATATTGACTTTAAGGTATTTATTTGTGTTTTGTTTGGTTTAATTGTCTACCAAGGTTTCCTAAGGACTTAATTAGCCTTATTAAATCATAATTGAATATTATTAAGTCTTGGTAGGCTCTTTGGCTCCTAACCAAGTTCACTCCAAGCTTAGAGCATGTTTTTGCTCAAACTGTGTCTTAGTGCTTTATTGAGTTTTACTATGGTTTAAATTGTTCACTGATGTTTCTAAGGCACTTTTTAGCCTTTACATACCATAGTTTAATGTTTAAACAACATATCAAGGTTTGGGGTATTTCAATCTACCCCCCTTAAAAGAACTTCGTCCTCGAAGTTCACACTTCCAACGCATCATTTGGATTAGAACACAGGGATTACTTGCAAAATAAAACTTTCGTAACCAATCATACTTTACATCACAACCTCGGACTTAACGGTCCGGGCAACATATTCACATCCATACATAACATAACATAACATACTTACATGATAACCTCGGACTCAACGGTCCGGGTATCTTAACAACATTGTACTTACATAACAACCCTTAGACTCACAGGTCTGGGTAACATAACAACATTTAGACACAAAGGTCTAGGTAACATAACAACTTTCGGAACTCAACCACATTAGGACTCCAGGTCAAAATAATATTTATTACACATACCACACAACATGTCTTAGCATGTATATCAACCGAAAAATACCCTTTTATATACACTGTGACCCCGTAGAACCCGGTCGCGATGGACACCTTCTGTCCCCGTTCCTTCGGGAGATTAAAACAATCACTTAAGTATAAGAAATTTCTTTATTTAAAGTATCTATCGAAGGTTTTGAAAATACCAATTGAAAATCCTTTTGAAAACGCATACAACTCCAAGTCCAACTTAAGCTCTTTGCTTCTTTTCCTAGAGTGGTTATTTGTGACCACTTATAGGGAGCTTCAAGAATCATCCAACCCTGATGTGATCAGCATCAGTGTTGAACTATCCTTCCACCCCAATTTGTGTTCGGCTTCCCTTGATCACATGCAAATCAAGTTCCACCTCCCACTTCATTTTCAAGCATCAAATAATACACTCATTTCCAATTTTCTATCTTGTTGGTCATTCTAGTCATAATAATTACATCTCCAAGGGATAGAACTTCGTCTATCAGTTATCTCCATTCACTTTAATCCTGTTACCTAAGGAATCTTATTCTCACTAGGTTCTATATCGGTTGCATACCCTTTCATGAATCACTATATTGTATATATATTCATATATTTTATCAAAATACAACACACCGCTTCACATTTAGTGTCATATGAACATATAATGTCGGGGTTTTAGTTCCCCGGGAGTTTCTCTACTCCCCACACTTGTACTATCACACACAACTGCTAACAAATAAACACACTTATTACAATGGTATTCGCATCTTCTGTGCGCAATTACCACAATCAAACCATGAATGAATGCGTATGTTTACGTAACACACACACCAATCATCAAAACAAATTATTTGTGCTATGCACACCATAGGTCACGTACACTTGTACGGTAATACACATTAAGTGGTTTTACGCTCTACCCCCCTTAAAAGGGATTACGCCCATGTAATCAATCACTTAATCATTGGTTTAAAACGTTCTGCCGTCGTGAAGTACTTTAACTTCCACGCGGTCTGTTATACAATGCATTCCAATTAGAGAATCTTAACCATATTGGCGGTTTAGTTCCTAAACCAAGAATTTTCATTAGAGTTTATTTAACTCATAACCAGTTTCGGTTCTGGCCTGTAAGGCTTCTAGGCATTAATAATTAGCCATTTATTCGTATTCACAATGCATATTCGGTATCTGAAGCATGGTTTCATTGGCCTCTACTGCAGAACTCTAATAACTTTAGAGCTTAGTTTGCCCCATTCGTTATTCTTCCAGTATTCTACATCTCCCATTTATCACCATTATCTTGGTAATAATGGTTTCTCAACCGACGCGTGTTATCTCTTACCGTGAGCGAATTCGGTGAGTTACAAACTTTTATCCACTTCCATAATAATTTACTGTGTGAGGTTGAGCTACTACCTAGTGTGTAGTGCTCTCCCGGTTATTTCCACACTTGAGGTATATTCCATACCAATATTTGGTATTTAGTGCTACTGTAGTCACTTGTTCTTAATCATGCCTCCACATTTGGTTCTGTACAAGTACTCTTTCACTGGTACGACCTTGCATTTCCTATGTATCGGTCACTATGGCGTTATAAGCTGCTTTCTACTTCCACCACAATTAACATTTCTCAAGTCCTAGCTATCTCGCTTGATCATTACTGCACTAGAGCAATACCAAAACACTCAGTCATACAGAGTGCAGAGGCGTAAACTCTTGACAGTAAATCTCTTATGCGGTTCGCAATGGAATTCACACTGTGTTTCACTGGGATTCTTATTTCGTAATACTAGCTACTGGCTCACTGCCTGGTTCATTTGTTAACACTTACCGTTGTATCTCCACTGGGTTTAACTCATAACTCGGCCCCTTTCGCCATTTTATCATTTAACAATACTTATACAACGGTCGCTTACAGCGCACCATGCTCTTACCCCTTGTATAACACTAACTTACATGGTATTTACTGTCACATTAACTCCCACACATATACTTACATCATTCGTATTATGGTTCGTCACTCATCTGTATGGCTACAGAATGCTCCTTGAGCGAACCATTACTTTGTTACCCTCACTCGAGTTATAGACCGGCGTTACTCAGCTCGGTGCTTCACATTATACACATATGCTAGCAAGATAGCTACTCTCCCGCAATAACAACATGGCCAATCCTTAACATATTTCTTGAACTTGGTTCATATAACTACCGCTTCAGCGGATTCACAACATCGAGAGGTATCCCCACTCTTAAAGTAGTGGTTCGTTATCCGCTTTATTTACTTATATAACATATACTATTGTAATCGATCAAATTTACATAACACATTGGTTTGTGGCTTATAAGCCTCACTGCCTCGAGCTCTGCTCATGGTAGGCTGTCCACACCCATTTACTTCTCTATACAACATTACATGGTTTAGAGGTAGTATTGGGCTCCATGACAAGGTCGTTGCATCACGCTTCCTTTCATGGGACGCCCCTTCAAGGATGTCAAGCTTCCTCCTGACGACTTATGTTTAAACTGAGTGTTAGTTTCAACCCTTGTGTTTCTGTCACGTTATTTTGTTCAACTATCGTTGATGCGAACACCCTTCAAGGATTGCTCCTGGGTGTTGCTAAGTTATGCCATTACATCTGGTTCGCACTTATTGGTATATTCAGTTAGCCACGCCGTTTTGCCTCCAAAACCCTAGTTTAGGTAATTTCAACTTTCACTTTTATTTTCAGTCCAAAAAAATGTTAAAAAACACAAAAAAAACAGAAGCTCGCGCACTTAGGTTAAAACGACTCGTAATAAGCCGTAATTAAACCAAGTAGAGGAAAAGCGACCTAGGAAGGGTAATGAAAGTAATTTGAACCCTAAATAAGTCGAATACCAAGCCCCCGAACCCGAACTCTACCTTTCCTAATTTACCATAGGTTAAAATTAGGTGGCGACTCATTATAGGTTCCAGTGAGCTAGCTTAGGTTTTAATAATCATTGTTATATGACATAGTTATTAACCTTAGGTTATAAGTGGACCTAAAACCCGGTTAGATCCTAATCAGCTTTAACCAACATAGGATAGGGTTTAAAATCGAGGCTCACAGACTGGCGACTCCGCTGGGGACAAATTCTTAATTTTAACTTGTTTAATTTTAAGAAAGAAGGCTTAACTCGAAATTGTTTATTTATGGCTTTATTACTTTGTTTGTTTACTTTTGTGCGCACTTTAATTTCGGCACCTTTGCATCATATGAGAGCGAGGGTCCACACAAACCGATTTCACCCCGGGACCCGTTTGAGGGTCCCTTGTCAGGGACTCACACCTTTTAGGTGATGTGAATAAGTGGGGGAAAAGAGGAGGATGTCGTCTAACCACATCCCCTTAATACCTGGGCTTTAGCCCCAAGCGTTTTCCTGGCAGTGCCCTTACCTAGCCCATTGTTTGGTCAGTCAAAGACCCGACCGTAGACACACACCTTCAGGTGATGTGAAAAAAGTGGGGAAGCCCAAAAAGAATAGCGTGCAAGCCCTATTCCTTTGTGGTGACCTGGGCCCTTGCCCCTAGCACCTCTCCGGATCGATCCATACCTAGTTTAATCTTAACATCTTGTGAGGACATGTTGAATTTGTGTGGGCCTTGTTTACCTGCATGATCGGCCCACTACCCAGCCTAGAAATTGATAGGAACTTCTCCTATATCAACTCAGCCCAACCCGATATCGCGGCTTTATTGTTTGCGGCCCAAAGACCCTGCTTGATTTGAATGTGTGAGTTATTTGTTCGGGCTTCGGCCCAAAAGTTTAGATTTGGGTGATTTATCTTTCAGCCCAATTTGAATTACCAATTTAGCTCTAGGCCCACGGAAAACAAATCCACCTGAAGCAATCCATAAAAATCCATCAGGCCTTTCCATTTCAAGGCCCTTTCTAGTCCAGGAAGACTTTTCACTCGGGCTTTGACCCACGATCCTAGACACGGGTATCATCTTCAGCCCCAATCATAATTACTCGGCCCAAATTCCAATTCACATCCAGAACATGGCTTAGAAATCACTTCAGCCCATGCGCTTTACTTTTAACCCAAAAGCATTCTGGCCCAAGCGCCCAATTCTCAGAACATTTCAGCTTAGGCACCAGCTCACAGCTCATGAATCATTCCGGCCCATGTGCCTCTCTTCCAACTCATTTCGGGCCTCAGTGCCAACCCACAATTTTCAAAACATTCCAGCTCATGTGCTTTTCTTGCAGCCCAAACAAGTTTTAGCCTAAAACTTCTTTGTGGCCCAGAATTTTTAGCTTAGGTCACTTTTGTTTTCCAACAGGTAAGCCCAAATCTCAAAGAATGGCAGAGGGAGGAAATCCAATCAACATGGATGCCCAGTTAGCCGAAGAATTTTCAATGGGATGCTGGAAAAGATTGAGCGTATGGAGAGGGCCAACAAGCCAGCCGGTTTTGACTACTTTTCCACTGGATTATATCCCAAGGTTGATCTCCCTCCAAGGTTGAAATTGCCAACACTTCCTCTATACAAAGGTTCTTCCGACCCACAACTTCATTTGGCAATGTTCGATAGGGAAATGTCCATCCTTTCGCTAAACGACATGCAGAAGGCCAAGGTATTTGCTCACTATCTTGATGAGACCCCTCAGCATTGGTACATAACTCAAAGGATAAATACCAAGACCTACGAAGAGGTATGTGAAGCTTTTCTGCATCATTTTGAGTACGCTAGAAGTTTTGGAGTCACCAGGGCTGATCTTGCAAGCACACAACAAACAGAAGGTGAATCAATGTCTGATTTTGTTAAGCGTTGGAGGATGAAGGCAGCCGCAATGCTCACACAGATGGACGAACAAGAGCAAATCCGAATGGTAATTAAAAATATGCAGAAGCAATACAGTGACGAGCTGAAATTCACATACTTTCCTAGCTTCAACATGCTGATGGGACAAGTTAATGTCCTAGAAGAAATGATTCACCAAGGGGAGTTAAAACTTGGGAACTCAAAAAACACCGGGAATGGCTCGGGGACAGCAGCCTGTATCCAAAGTGGCACCCGAAAGAGAACTAGGCAGCATGAGGTAAACACCGTTCGACAGATAAAAGGATCAGGACAAATCGTTGGGGCAATGGAATCATCCCGAAAGAGCTCCCGTCGGAGAGAGTTCACAAACATCAGTCAACCATTGAGCCAGGCTTTGAAAGACTCCAGGAACGAAACATGCTGCAACCTCTCACCCCTCGACAAAGGGACCCCCAAAAAGGAAGGAATCTGAACCAGTATTGTCAGTATCACCAGCTTCCCGGTCATGACACCGACAACTGCAAAATTCTGAAGCAGCACATCCAAGATCTTATCAATCAAGGTTTTCAACTCCCCAAGTAGGAATCCCATGTCAAGCACCATCAGAGAGTGCTATCTTCAAGTGTTTTCTCCGATTTCTTCTCTTTACTAGTCATTTTTATGTTTTTCCAATGTTTGTAGTAGTTAGTTTCCTTTATCGTTTTAGGTAGTTTCTCTAAGTCTGTAATTTCCAACATTATCTCATGATTCATAAATAAAATCATAGTTCCATTTTCATAATTCCTGTACAAACCATTTTTCATTCATCGAAAAAGAAAAAAAAAACAAAAATGTTTTCCAGGGAAAAGGATCACGGAGTAATCATTTCCCAACTATGGAACAGAACGATTTATCTCTTGTTTCTAAAAGTTGACATGCCACGCTAAGCATCACAACTCACCCCAAAACATCCAAAACAACCCACGAAGCGGTTCCAAATCCACATCTATCGAATTGTTGTCACAAACCCCAAATCAATACTGGGGGCAATCTGAGTTTAGAATCGTTGTCTTCGAATCTTTCGGTTAAGCTTGTGAACAAGTCTCTGAGTGAAGATCTCGCGAGAGTGTCTTGAGTGGTAAAACCATGAGTGAACGAACGTATCATTCTTACACGACTCCGGTGAGTCCACATTCAAAGGTGAGGTAAACGGTATAACTCCGACCGAAGGAGATAATTTGTAAATTTACGCTTAGACCTGTGAAAAGTAACAAAGAACGGATATACAACAATCAGGAATGACGAAGCACCTAGGTACAGCACCACATAGCCAAAAGCTTGTAAACCCTGTCATTAAACCCTAGGCACCCCCGCTGAGCCTTTCATATATCCCTTTTCGATTTTATGAACTCCACAAAATAACCCAGCCAATGATGAATGTCCGACCCGGTGACCAAAGGAGGCGAGGAGCCCGACTCTCAGATAACATTCTCATCATTCCAAAGAAGCAATGCCGCTATCAGCATGACGAAGCGATCCGCAAATGGTCCCAGAGTGACACAGGATCAAAAGAGCTCACATCAAAACAGCTCTCGAAGCCCAAAACCGGGAAACACAAGAACCCCGAAGGCAAAGCCAAGAAAGGATAAAACAAAAGGCAAACCCGAAGTGCCTCGAAGAAATCCAAATGACGAAAAGAGAAATGGTGTAAAGGACAACTTCAAAAGTCCAGGTCCAGAAGCTCGAAAAAAACGTCAACATGAAGCAGCCAGACGACTTCAAGACAAGGAAGATGAATCCGAGAGAAGACGCAAGTTGCAGCTTTGGTCACCCATTTAAGCTCCACATACCTCAAATATCCCTCCATGATCCCGTCGTCTTTCATCACACCCTATGGCCACGTTATAAGCCTCAAAGACTTCCGACTTGGTAGTTGTGTATCCAATCACGTGAAAGCAGCAGATCGAATGCGTAAATTCATCAAATATCAAATTCAATGGTCTAGAAGTTGTGACCGTAAGTGAGAAACGAGCGTAAACACCAAACACGTCGAGTGTAGGTTAGGAAGCACCAAATCAGAACATAAGCCTTGACCCTGTGAGGATGAGACTCGTTCGCACGTTTGATCAAAGAAAATACTGGGGCAATCGATCAGAATGATCGATTGCCATGAACTCTAGCTCAGGTTGTCTTAAGGGAAAAATACTGGGGGCAATTGTTGGTTCCAACAATTGCTATGACAACACCAATTGGAACCCAAGGCTCAAACATCACCACCATCATCCCACCACAGGCACACATAAGCCCTTACCACCACATCAAGCATCTCAGGCCCACACAAGCCCTTACCTTCACTTCATACACCACACTGGCCCACATAAGCCCTTACCTCCACACCTCCACTACACAGCCCCACATAAGCCCTTACCTGCACATCAAACACCACAGGCCCACATAAGCCCTTACCTTCACATCATACACCATACCCCACCGGCGGCATGTTCATCTCGTAGGAGATAAACTACAAGTCCGAAATCTATAGTTAGGAAATGATAATTCACTTTCCTTTTCACTAAACAGAATTTTCTTCAAACACTGCCACGTTTGGCACCTCTTTCAACAATTTCTTGTCTTGAACAACTTTCCTCTAACCACTTCGGTTTCATAAACCTCATCATGGCCACATTTGGCACACTTTCTAGCAATGTCTTGCTTTGGACAATTTTTGATCCTTAACATTGCCATGTTTGGCACATTTTCCAACGATTTCTTGTTTTGGACAAGTTTCCTACATACACTTTGATCGTATTTTGACATGCACATCATCTTTGCCACGTTTGGCACTTTCATAATCAACTTTCATCATGATCATTTGCATAAAGTTTACCTTGCATCCGTCCGTACGAACTCCTCATCATAAACAGAGTACAGATTCTCAGCCGAAGGTACAGATTCTTCAGAGATACAGATTCTCGCCCCGAAGATACAGATTCTTCAGAGATACAGATTCTCACCCGATCAGAGATACAGATTCTCAGCCGAAGATGCAGATTCTTCAGGGATACAGATTCTCAGCCGAAGGTACAGATTCTTCAGAGATGCAGTTTCTTAGCCAAAGATTCAGATTCACCAGAATAGATGAACTCAACCTCAGGCTCGTCATGAACCCAATTTCCTACCATTCCACTTAGGCACCCATAGGTCCTACTTTACATTCGTCAATTTAGGCACACATCACATTGATCTCATTACATCTCTACTTCAGGTTCCCGACACCTTATAATGCTCGGCGTATTCCAGGTTCCCGACACCTTATAATGCTCGGCGTGTCCCATTTAATCTCAGGTTCCAGACACCTTATAATGCTCGGCGTATTCCATTCAACTTTAGGTTCCCGACACCTTATAATGCTCGGCGTATTCCAGGTTCCCGACACCTTATAATGCTTGGCGTATTCCAGGTTCCCGACACCTTATAATGCTCGGCGTATTCCAGGTTCCCGACACCTTATAATGCTCGGTGTATTCCATCCAACTTCAGGTTCCCGACACCTTATAATGCTCGGCGTATTTCATTCGCTTTCAGGTTCCCGACACCTTAGAATGCTCGGCGTACTTCATTCCTTTAAAGGTAGTCAACGTCTTAGAATAGCTTGACATCATATCATCCTCATAGGTAGTCAATGCCTTAGCATCGCTTGACATCCCTTCCACTTTACTCATAGGTAGTCAGCGCCTTAGAATAGCTCGACACAACTTGTCGGATTTCAATTGCACGTGGGGTCTTTTAAGATCCAAAATTTTGGGGTATCACTCAAGCATCAACTAGCCTTTTCATTTCCATTACAAAGTCTAGTTGACGGGGGGCAATCTGTTATACCCAAAATTTCAACCCCCCGGAAGAGAGTCTCTACTAATAGGCTAGTAGCGAGGGTTCCCAGTTCGATCGGCACATTTTAGAGTGCTAGGGACAGCTTAGTCATCTCCAGGGGCATTTTCGTTTTTCAAGGCTCCCAAGCCCCCTATAGGCTTTCTCTCTCCTCCAAATAAGGGTCAAATCAATTCAAAATGCTTTGAAATCGTAACCCATGATAGAGGATGACATTTGAAGCATAATGGCGTTGGAATTTTGATTTTTCGAATTTCTAATAATTTCCTAGCAATTTCTGATTGAATCTGACGAGAAATTGAATTTAAAAATATTCCAATATCCAAACATTCGATTCCACTTTAGAAAAATCTTAAATATCATCCTTTACCCATGTGTGAAATTTCATAATCAAATTCCTTTTGGAAGCCCTTGAGCTAAAACGTCGATAAATCTCGGTTTTACCGGATTTTCTATCTTTAAGGAAGCCTATATAAGGAACCTTATCCCATGATCAAATCATACCTCAAGAACCCTAGACTCTCAAGAAGGCAGCCGTCTCTTGCTCTTCACGTTTGAACCCCAGAGCCACGATCAAACACCGAAATCTCACCAAAATCACACCAAAACACATTTTTCAACTCCCACAACATCATCCATCATCAAACCCTCACACAAAACAGCACCAAACGTGAATAACATCAAGAACACAAGGAGTCAGAAGCTGGGTTCGAAGTTCTTCTGGATCCGCCATCAACGAGGCCTCCGAAGAATCCCGACGTGAAGAAACACCACGAATCTGAAGGTAAAACAGGTTATAAACTCTACTTTTCTAACCCCACAACCTCATTAACTCTTGTTAAATTTTGGGCTCAAACCAACCCTTTTCGGCTTTGAATAGCTAATTACTTTTGCTTCTGCCTTGTTACTTGTTATCATGTTTCGTACATAATTTGACTTCAAACTGCGATCTTTCAATACTAAAAATTTGTACATCTTTCAGGCTACACGTGCATAAATTTTGAGCCGAAAACACCTTCGGGAACCACCATAAAACCCCCGTGTGTGGGTTGTCCGGGAACTCGGACCTATGGTCCGGGACCACGGACGGGTTGTCCGTGGCCACGGACACCCACGGACGGCGGCGGGATTTTAAAATTTTAAAAATTTAGGTTTTGCTAAACTATGTTCGGGCCTACGGACATCCTGTCCGTGGCCCCGGACTTTTCAAATTTTTGTTTTCTGTTTAATTCGACTTTTATTTTCACATAGGTTAACTAGGGTCCGTGGTTACGGACATCAGGTCCGTGGCTACGGACGGGAATAAAATTTGACCTAATTCTGCCTCCAAAACCCTAGTTTAGGTAATTTCAACTTTCACTTTTATTTTCAGTCAAAAAAATGTTAAAAAACACAAAAAAACAGAAGCTCACGCACTTAGGTTAAAACGACTCGTAATAAGCCGTAATTAAACCAAGTAGAGGAAAAGCGACCTAGGAAGGGTAATGAAAGTAATTTGAACCCTAAATAAGTCGAATACCAAGCCCCCGAACCCGAACTCTACCTTTCCTAATTTACCCTAGGTTAAAATTAGGTGGCGACTCATAATAGGTTCCAGTGAGCTAGCTTAGGTTTTAATAATCATTGTTATATGACATAGTTATTAACCTTAGGTTATAAGTGGACCTAAAACCCGGTTAGATCCTAATCAGCTTTAACCAATATAGGATAGGGTTTAAAATCGAGGCTCACACGCCCGGATCATAAGCCCATTAAATTATTGTTGCAACCGTCCACCCGTCGGGCTCCAAAGCCTTTTCGTTTTAAGAACTGTTGGGCTATGAATGATCAGTGCCGCTCTATGGTTCAATCGGTTTGGGATAGTAATCATCATCTGCATGGTTACGCCCCCAAGGTTAAAGTCTGTGGTCAGCGATTACATTCGTGTGAGGCAGCAAACAGATAGGGTTGAAAAGAAAGCGCTTCGTCAGGCCCAACATGAGCTTGACCGTCTTAATCAGCAAACCCCAAGCTCTCATAATTTGGCCAAATGGAAGTCCTGCTCAGCTACGGTGGACACCCTTTTGCTGCGTGATGAGGTCCACCTTCAGCAGCGATCCAGGATCAGTTGGCTACAAGCTGGTGATAAAAACAATAAGTTATTTTTCAATAAGTTCAGGGCACGATCACGTCTAAATGCAATTTTCTCTTTTTCGTCTCCCACTCTACCTGCTGCTACAACTTGGGTTGGTGTGGAATTTGTGGCCCGTTCATATTTTCAGGATCTTTTCGCAACAACTAATCCACAGTTTGACCAGCATCTTATGGCATGTGTAGAAGATCGTGTTCCATCTCAAAGTTTTGCGCCCATGGGCCAGCCTTTTACCCGTGAAGAGGTGGTCGTCGCTTATTAGCAGTTAAACCCCTCCAAGGCCCCTAGACCTGATGGCATCAATGGGGTTTTTCTACACACTTATTGGCCTATTATTAGTGACGATTTTATTTCCACAGCTCTAGAGTTTCTCAACACTGACGCTTTGCCCATGGATATCAATCATACGCATATTGCTCTCATCCAAAAAAAGCCGGGGGCAACCTCTATCACAGAGTTTCGGCCCATTTCTTTGTGTAATATTGTGTACCACGTCATTTCAAAGGTCCTAGTCAACAGAGTCCAACATGTTCTGCCAAATGTCATCTCTGATAATCAGGGGGCTTTCATGAAGGATCGTTTAATCTCTGATCAGGTTCTGATTACTCATGAAATCCTTCATCTGATGCGCACTTCCAAGGAGAAGCTACGTGGTTATTTTGCCTATAAAGTAGATATGTCAAAGGCTTTTGACAGGGTGGAATGGTCTTTTGTTTTGGAGGTTTGGGCCAGAATGGGTTTTCACCCTGTATGGATCAAGGATGTTCGTAAGTGCCTTACGACTGCCACTATGGATGTGCTCATTAATGGTTACCCAGGCCCCACCTTTTGCCCCCAGCGCTGCCTTCGTCAAGGAGACCCTTTATCGCCACTGCTCTTTCATATGCTGCATGGAGGTTTGACTTCTGCCATTCATCTCTCCGCTCAGGTCACCATTAAGGGTTTCTTTAACTCTTTCACACTCAACTCACGCCAATCACCAGCTTACTTTTTTACGGATGACTGCATTTTATTTGGCAAAGCATCAGTCGACAATGCTCAAACTCTGGCTTACATCCTCGACGACTTTAAGCAGGCCTCAGGCCAATGTATTAATGCTGACAAGTCTGCCCTTATGTTTTCCCATCATCTACAACCGCAGATTCGTCGGGCAGTTGCAGGGGCGTTAAGTGTTTCGTGTGGTTCAGGATTTTGGCATGTATCTAGGCTTCCCTGTGCAAGTGGGGCGGAATCGGAAAGCGGTCTTTGCTTAATTAAGGATAGGGTTGCGCGATGGATCCAGGGGTGGTCTCATCACACCTCTCAAGCAGCACGTTTAAATCTTATTAGTCCATCTTGCAGGCCATTCCTACAATGTGATTGTTTTTATCGCTTTGCCCCAGTCACTCCTCAGTCCATTAAAGGTATGATTTCACACTTCTGGTGGAGTGGTTCTCATACAAAAACAGTGATTCATTGGACGAAGTGGCAACACCTATGTCTCCCACTCACCTCAGGTGGTTTGGGTTTTCGTGACTTGCGTAGTTTTAATCGTGCGCTTTTAGCCAAGCAACTTTGGTGTATCATACAAAATCGTCAGCCCTTGTTATCATGGTTTTACACGACACTTACTGGGCGACGGTCCTCTCTACCAGCTACAGGCCTTTAGCAAATTCCAGCCCCATTTGGAGGGCTCTTCTCAGTGTCAGGACCTGATTCAGACAGGGGTCCGTAAACAAATTGGTAATGGGCTTACCACTTGTATACGTGATAGATGGCTTCCCTCCAAGGAGGGCGGCATGCCTTACCTTTGGTCGCTTCCACCGCATTTTCAACATGCTTCAGTTTCAGCTAGACTGATTCATCCCTCAGCCTGGAATGTCCATCTCCTTCGGACTCTTTTTCACCCAGAGGATGTCCAGCATATTTGTAGCTTGTCACTGCCTGGTGATGCTTTCACTCTCGGATTCTTGGTTCTGGGGCCTCACTACTTTGGGCCAGTATTCTGTGAAGAGTGCCTATCACTGTGATGTTGCCCTATCTCGACAGGCTCAACCTTCTTCCTCTTCTACGACAAATTCTACCCAGGGTTTGGCTAATAAGAGACTATCACTAGTAGAAAAAAGATTTTATGTGACGCCATTTAAAACATGGTTTTAGTGGGAACCGTGGTTTAAACATTATATACCACGGTTTATAAGAAACCCGTCACAAAACATCTGACCGCGAGACTTTAGACGACGGTTGGTCAGAGAACTGTGGTTTTTAGGCACTAATAAACGACGGTTTGTAAGAAACTGTCGTTTATAGTTTCGGCGGTGATAAAATAAACACGGTTACCGGGTAACCGTCGTTTATATCGCGCCTCGTAACATTTTAAACGACGGTTATTAAACAACCATGGTTTAAAACTGGTACAGTGACGACTTTAAACGACGGTTTTTGAATGACCCGTCGTTTAAAACTCTTTCACTTAAAACCAACCCCGGCCCCGACCTTTCTTCTTCTCTCCTCGCTCGATTTTCCCTCTCTCTGCTCTGAATTTCTCCCGTGTTTTCCCCCGTAGCCCTCAACTCGTCGTCGCCCACCACCCTCCCCCCCACCCTCGTCGTCGTTAACCCGCCGTCGCCCACCTCTGCTTCGTCGTCCCAGCTTCTCCGTCGCCTAGTCCAATTCGCCATCGACAAGCCGCGCCAGACGAGATCGACCACGCCTAGCTCCGACGGTCTGCGCCACCAGTTCCGCCCCACTTGCCGCCAGTTCCGCCTAGCTCCTCTCGCGTGTTGCCAAGCATGAAGCAAAGCTGAAGCACCGCCCCCCCCCCCCCCCTCCTCCCCTCTCGCCTGAATCGTGTGCGCCTTCCACCGTCGCCTCCACCATCTCGGTCCACCCACAGCGCCTCCGCGAATGCCCCAACGTCAACCTCCAAATCTCTTCGGTAATTAAACCCAAGTTTTAGCAATTTTTTTATTAGTGTGGCTGATTATGCTTTTGAGGAGTGAATTACAAAATTTTGATCGTACGTGATATATATAATATGTCTGCCTTTGAAGTTTGATATCTGTGTGGATGTGTATATCTATATATGTATCTAATCAGGAAGATATTAGAAGCTGCTAGTGCCAAAGGAAATTGAAAGAAGGATCTTTCATCATCCACTTGTATGTGTTTGACAAATATCTTTAGTTTCGTCAATTGTCAAAAGAAAGGCACAACAGATCATGAACAAACAAGAGTACTATATAACAAACAAATAAATGATCGGAAGGTTGGAAGAATTACAGCTGTAAAATGTGACAAACTATAGTAATGAGTAGCACAAGTCTAATCCCCAAAGATAAAACAGGTGGTGTGGTGCCTATATTTGTATATGAGAATCAGCTAGACCAAAATGTATTGTTATATAGTATATTTCTGTCTTCCATACTAGCTGTTCTTATTTAGTTTGATTGTGATGCCAATGTCTGAGCCTGATCATATATAGGAAGGCCATGCAATATAGATGGTTTTTTACTACTACTATAATGTAAGTTTTCTGTTGCATTAATAATATACTATTGTACTCACTGTTTAAATGACATCAAATTGTCAATACTAGTAGCTAAGCAGTTGCAATCAGCTACAGACAGTTTTACTTAACAACCAGATTCATTGCATTTGTTTGGGAACTTTTGTTATTCTTTATTTAATTAATTAGTTTAAGTAACTTCATTGTTTAGAAAGTTACCGAGTTATTTTTTATTATTGGAAATTGCACATGCCATTTAGCTCGTTATCAATAAGATTGAAGGACACAATTATATGTTACTATTTTTCTTTTCTTTGGCGATTTGTAGGTTACTTCAAAGGGAAATTGCATTGTTCTCCCCGCCTGAAGGTCGTCTTCATCCTCCACCATCGCGGCCCATCCACCGCCGGAGTCTCATCGCCACTCCGGTAATTATTTGTAAAACTATAGCATTTATTTGCAGCCCCAACTCCATTATTATTGTTTGTTAATTGATTAGTGTCTTGATCCCCGCCCTTAATATATGACAAAGGTCTTATTTTTATCCCTAAGTGTCTGTGCGTTTTGCTGTGAATGATGCTTAAATGTCTGTGTTTTATTGAGAATCACTTGAACCTTGATCTAATGCTGCTATTGTGTTTGTTTTTGCCAAAAAAAGTGTGGGTATCTAAAAATACGCAATGGTCATGCCAAATTTTTTCCAGAATTAAACCTTATTCTAATTTCTTGGATAGGTGTGTGTTACTACGGTTGAAAAATTTTCTTTTCCATCCCATTTCCGAGTTGACCATCACTACTCACTAAGTTAGTATTTTAAGAATGATTCAAAAACATGGTTTGTTCAGAATTTATTCGTTTGTTCATTTGTTCAATTATTCATGTTTTATTTATTATAACCTTATCATAATACCATTTTTGATTGTTTTTATAACTTTTAAGATGAACTTATCATTTCTTGATTGAAGTCGCAGTCTTGAACATCTGACGAGACCGGTTGTCGCCCTAACTGCTGCCACGCACGTCAACCTCTGCCACCGGCTTGCCTGATCTGAACCCACGGTAGTATTCTGGCATGCTTATTAATTTGAGTGATCTACTACTCTAAACTGCTGCTGCTGCTTGACATAAATATATGCTTGCTTCCCATTCTGATGATGTCTATTGTGTGCGTTTTGCTGAGAATGTTGTTATTGTGTTTGGATTTGCATATATAAAAAAGTGTGGAGTACCTAAAATACGTAAAGGTCATGCCAAATTTTTTCTAGAATTTAACTTTATTCTAATTTCATTGAATAGGTGTTATATACTACGCGCAAGACCATTTGCCTACTTCTCCTTCTTCTGTGTTGTCTGCGCTAGCTGATCATCCAGTACTCATCAGGTTGGTTTTTAAAACGTTTCAATTTATTTTTGTTTTTCTATATAAACAATGGAAAATCAATTCAAACATAGAATTACCTGTCTGAGATTTACCTGATAGAGGTATGTCTTAGATAGTCCATGTTGGGACTGTCCAATGACCTTTGATCTCACCATCTAGGATGCGAATGAGTTAATAATATACAGTAGTTCAGTGATAATTTCGGCAGCATTACCCTAGTGTTCTTCTAGTGTACATATATAATGTGAATTGAAACGATTCATATATATATATATATATATATATATATATATATATATATATTATCTACACTAGGAGAACTGTAGGGTAATGCTGCCGAAATTATCACTGAACTACTGTATATTATTAACTTGTTCCTAGGTGAGATCGAAGGTGATTGGATAGGTTTAGGTTGTTAAATCTGGAAATAAAAAAAAGAGGAGATCAATGGAATGAGTTCACGACATCTGGTGTGTGTTGAAAAAGCAGATGGAGCGCTCAGTGATGTACAGTGACAAATTGGACATCAAGTACCTAGAAGGGGTCAATAAATTTTGCAAAAGTCCTTGTTGACAATCTTAAACCAAGGGATAAGTGATATATTCGATGTCCTTGTGTTGATTGCAAGAACGACTTCAAATGCCGAGGTGTGGACAAAATTAAGGATCATCTGATTCGCAGAGGGTTTACAGAAGATTATGAAGCCATAACAATACTGCATGGTCAACATTCAGTACAAGTGTTTGAATGTGCTGATAACGTCGTTGCAGAACAATCAGAATTGGATGCTTCACATGATTTTGGGGATACTCAAGATGATTCACTAGTTAGTGATTCAGATGATCAGGAGGACCTTAATGCAATGATGGAAGATGTTGAACAACATTTTTCCAACAAACCCAAAACATTCGAAAATCTGATGCAAGCATCAAAGGAACCGTTGTACAGTGGATGTGATACGCAAACACAAAACAAATTGAGAGTTGTCCTAAAACTATTCAATCTGAAAGTGAGACATGGATGGAGTGATGTCAGTTTTACAGATCTTTTACAACTGCTGAAGGATGTACTACCAAAGGACAATGTGATACCCACAACAACTTATGAAGCAAAGAAGTTAATGTGTCCGATGGGTATGGAATATAAAAAAATACATGCTTGTCTAAATGGGTGAATGTTGTACTGGAAGGAGAATGAGTTGGATGACCATTGCTCTGAATGTGGGGAATCACGCTATGTCAAAAAGGGTGAGAGAAACCACATAAGCACTAAAGTGGGTTCTCCCGAAGGTGTTGTGGTATCTACCGATAATTCCCCGATTCAAACGTTTGTTTGCAGTTCAGAAAGATGCTGAGAACCTCTGATGGCATGCTACCCATAGAAAGGATGATGGTAAATTGAGACATCCAGCCGATTCACCACAATGGAGAAACATTGACAGAATATACCCTCAATTCGGTACAGACCCAAGGAACTTAAGACTTGGTTTATGAAATACCCCAACCTTGGTATGTTGTGTAAATGTTAAACTATGGTATTTAAAGGCTAAAAAGTGCCTTAGAAACATAAATGAACCATTTAAACCATGGTAAACACAATAAAACACTAAGACACGGTTTGAGCAAAAACATGCTCTAAGGTTGGAGTGAACTTGGCTAGGACCCAAAGAGCCTACCAAGACGTTATAATATTTAATTATGACTTTATAAGGCTAATTAAGTCCTTAGGAAACTTTGGTAGACAATGAACCAAACAAAACACAAATAAATACCTTAAGGTCAATATGGCTAAAATGTGCTCTAAGCTTGGGATAAATGTGTATAAGACCTAATGGTCATACCTATGCCTTATTTATATGTTAATGAACATATTAAATCAATTACCAAAGAAAACCAAGCTTGAAAACAAGTTAAAACACAAAAAGTGCTTTAGGAGTCTTAAAGCACGTTTTTGAAAAATTGTCTTGTAAATGAGTTTCGAATGGCTAAATGTCCATCATTACTCTTTAATTAACATGTGTACTATATAGTATCACATTTGGGTGGCTATATCAATGAGAAATCAAAAATTCACTTCTATGTGCCTTGTTTTAGTGAATAGTAACTAAAATAAGCAAGTTTGTAACATATGTCATTATAAGTAAGTTAATTGGTCAACAAAGACCAAAACACCCTTCTAATTATATGGGGGCCGGTTTTATTATGTGGTGACTCACCACCATGAGCTAGTAAAAATTAAAGAAAGAAGGAAAAGTAAGTGAAAAGTAGAAGTTACCTTTATAACATGTAAATATCTTCCAAAAGCAAGTTCTATCTTCATTCCTCCTTCCTTCTTCATTTCACACGTCTCCAACCTCCCTTCTTGCTCCCTTTTACGAACAGCTACATCAACACCAACACCACCATTGTTTTCCATCTTTGACCACTTGTATCTCCTAGCTCCATGCTCCGAATTTAATTCCGAGACTACCGTTCTCTTAGTTGGAGCAAGCTCTACAACATTGTCTTTTCAAATCATCAAAACCACCATTTCGGTGCCAGGGAGAACTTCCATGGAAGGAGCTTGAGCTTATATTTTTATGCCTTGTTGATCACCTTTGCTTCAAGGTAAGGAAAAACCAAAGAAAACTCCATTTCCTCTCCTTTTAGTATATGGCCAAAAATTCACCTCACCATGGTGTCTTTACCTTGCTTGTTGTTTAGCTTCATTTGAATCTTCCAAGGGCTAGGAGGAGTCCTCTCTTGATACTTATTCAAGCTCTCTTTCCATTCAAAGGTAAAACAATTACCTTGATGTGCGTGGCCCGGTAGCATGTGGGCTGCGGGATTACCATACCAGCAAAGGTGCTGAGCCCCTTGGGGGCCACCCTTTCTCTCCTTTTCTATTTCAGGTACAAGGAGCTGGAAGCCGTTCGAGAGTAGGACGGGGTAGATGTTTATACATGGATAGCCATTTAAATGGCGTAAGCATTGTAAGCGTAGTAAGACCGAATTTGTTATCGGCATTAGTTTGTAAATACTCGGTACAGTGGGAATGTATGTATATAATAAATGTTGAAAATGGAATGAGGATTGTATTGTGTAGTTGCTCGGGAATCTAGTCCATCAGACCGATACAAATGTATATGTATTAGCCTTGTTAGCCACGTGGGTGGTTAACGGCGTGTAACACCATCGAATTAAGTAATGTGATGAGTTGAGATTTCCGCTGCAGATTGATGTTAGTGTACGGTGGTGGTTGGGGTGTTACAAAAAGTGGTATCAGAGCGAAGTATCGCTCTGATGACTGAATTACCAAGCTTAGGGAATACCAAGTTAGGATTTAAGTACTTGGGGTTAAGGGTTGAGTGATAGCGTGAGAGGTACGCTAGTAAGGAACTACCAGTGAATACTGGAAACCTATTATATCCTTCCCGCCCTCCACAATCCCTGTTTTATAACTTGGGAAACAACGCCAGAGAGATGGAAGTCCACTCTTACTCGGGAATACCCGATCTGGCTGTTATTAAATACCTTCAGAGTACAGGAGAACCTGTCATACGGTAGATCCCGAAAAGTGGGAATCTCGGAGACGGTTTCCATCTGAACAATGTTAACCGCATTTAATAGCAAAGAACGAAGAATCTTGTGCATGGAAGAATAGAATTTCCGGCAACCTGGGTCGACATGCCGAGCAGTCGAGAACAACCAGCTTGCAACGCACCGACCGTGCAACGGGCAAGAAATTGATCAATAAAACCCGAGACGAGCGTCTACGGGACTACAAACATTAAATAATACACCAACGGTATACCAACCGACAAGGGAACTACAACGTAGTGCCCAAACAAGAGACAAGTCTCAGTAACCACGACAAGTGCGTGGAACGGGCTATAAAGAGGATACGATACTAAGAAAAAGGGGGACTCCAAGAGTGGGAGACACCCCAGTTGATAATGACCATATGAATACAGTGAGGAGTTACCTAGAGAGTTATTATCAAGACAGTAAGATCAGTGAGGGCCAATAAGGCCACTGATGACAGTATGGGTAAAAACAATACTACAACCCGGTATGTGTTAAACCCGATAGCCAGTTAGCATGGCGCACTTGCCATAGCAAGTGCTGCTATAACAGGGCTGTTCGGGAATTTATAACCACTATAAGTACTTGGTAAAGTACCATAAGGTTAAACGTGATCGTCATAACAGTGGAAGGGCCTGCTAGCCTAACCTCTGTAATTGTAAGTACACCAGCCAGCAAGAAGCTAGACTTAGCTAAGGTAAGAAGATGTTGTGAAACCATGGAAATTTTCTTTCAAACTCAGATTTACTCAAACCCTTTCTTTTCAAAACCAGATTTTCTTTCAAACCAACACTTCTTTCCGACCTCCTTTAAACCAAACCAGTGAAACCAGGGACAGTTGACAAGGATACAACAGTGGATAAACCTTCCCTCGATTAGGTTCGGGAAGCAAGGAATGAATATTGTCACGGGACAATATAAGGGAGTTGACAGCAGAAATACTTCACCTAGGCGTGTGACGGACACTACAAGTGTACCAACTGTGTTGTGGGACGACCGCACTCCGATAGGAGCATGTGGACCTGACAGACCTACTTATAGGTTAGTTGGGTAAGTAGTAATGTATCAGTATGATACCCCATATATGTATACGAGTAGAGTCCGAACACGGGAAGTAGTCGACTCCGTCTACGGTCAGCAGTAGAAACCAAACGAGAACTAAAGATTACAAGGAATGGTTGAAGTTAAGGAACTCAGTTAAGTTAACGAGACTAAAGGAATTAGTGAATTCCTTTCAAGGAAATGTTTAAGAGTCAGGAGGTGCGAAGTGCACTAACTGAATGTAAAGACAGCTTATATGACTTAAGGATCCCCAGAGATAAACGTGATAGCTGGAATGGTGACCCAGCCTAATGTGGACACATTAATGTGCAATGGACGGGATGAAACTCCCAAAATGAATACCTACATTATTAGGAAATGTTGACCTTCACAGAAGAAGATAATAACCAGTTAAGGATGCAAAAAGGCGTAGCTAACTGAATGTACCAATAACTGTGAACCAGATGTAAAGGCATAACTTAACAACACCCAGGAGAAATCCTTGAAGGGTGTTTGCATCAACAATTGTTGAACGAAATACATGAGAAACACAAGGGTTGAAATTAACACCCAGTTTAGACATAAGTTGTCAGGAGACGGACTGACAATCCTAAGGGACATCCCATGAAAGGAAATGTGATGCAACAACCTTGTCATGGATGCCAATACAACCTCTAACCAGGTAATATGGTATAGAGAAGTACATGTGTGAGGACACCCTACAATGAGCGGAGCTCAAGGCAGCAAGGCTTATAAGCCACAAACAAGATATGTTATGTAAATTTGAGTTAATTGTAGAAGTTTATGTGGTACAAGGAAATAGAGCGGAGAACGAACCACTGCATTAAGAGTGGGGATACCTCTCGATATGGTGAGACCGCAGGAGCGGTAGCTATGTGAACCAAGTTCGAGGAATATGTTAGGGATTGACCATGTTGTTATTACCCTAGAATAATTGGAGTAACAATAATACAAAAAGGAAGTGTTGTGCCAGTTGTGTACACAGGAAGAGTAATAAGTCCGATAGCAATCACCATAGGTGTGTGAAGCTAAATGAATAGCGAACAACGCTCAAGAAACATAAAGGCTAAAAAAAAAGTAGTATATTCAAAAACCAACCAAATAAGTGGCCAGATAAGCCCAGCGTAATAGCGGAAGCTAATATAATAGCGGATGCAGTATAAGTTGATGTTGTATAATGAGTAAGGATACGGTGCGCAATAAGCGACCGTTGTATGAATATTGTTAGATGATAAAATGGTGAGTGAGTAGAGTTATGAGTTAACCCCAGTGGAGGTACAACGGTAAGTAATAGCAAAGGAACCGAGCAGTAAGCCGGAAGCAAGTGATATGTGATAAGAATTCCAGTAAACACAGTGTAAACTCCTATTGCAATCGCATAAGAGATTTACTGTCAAGAGTTTACGCCTCTGCACTCTGTATGACTGAGTGTTTTGGTATTGCATTTGCGCAGTAATGATCGTGGGATAGCTAGGATTTGGGAAATGTTAATTGTGGTGGATGTAGAAAGAAACCTATGGTACTATAATGATCAATGCATAGGAAATGCAAGGTCATACCAATGGAAGAGTACTTGTACGAAACCAGATATGGAGGTATGATTAAGAATAAGTGATAACAGTGGCAATGAATACCAAATGTCGGTATGAAATATACCTCAGGTGTGGGAAATAACCGAGAGAGCACTACACATTAGGTAGTAGCTCAATCTCAACCGACAATAAGTCGGTAGAAGCAAGTCAAACATTGTGCAGTTTACGTAGTAAGCTATTGGAGAAGTGGATGGAAAGTTTTGGAACTCACCGAATTCGCTCAGGGTAAGAGATACCATGCGTCGGTTGAGAAACCATTGTTACCTAGATAAAGGTAATACATTGGAGATGTACAATACAGTAACAGTAACGAATGGGGCAAACTAGCTCTACAACTATCAGAGTTGCGCAACAGAGGCCAGAGAGCCCATGCACCAGATACTGAATATACATGGTGAATATGAATAAATGGCTAGTTATCAATGCCTAAAAGCCTCACAGGCCAGGACCGAAACCGGTTATGAGTTAGATAAACTCTAATAAGAATTCTTGGTTTAGGGATTAAACCGCCAATATGGTTAAAATCCTCTAACCAAAACGCATTGTGTACCAGACCGCGTGGAAGTTAAAATACTTCACGACGGCAGAACATTTTAAAGCCAATGTTCAGTGGTTGATTACGAGGGCGTAATCCCTCTTAAGGGGGGTAGAGCGTAAAGCCGCTTAGTGCGTTTTACCGTACAAGTGTACGTGAACTATGTTGTGCATGCACAAAAATAATTGTTGGGATGGTTGGCGCGTGTGTTATATAAACATACGCATTTATTTGTGGTTAAATTGTGGTAATTGCGCACAGAAGATGCGAATACCATTGTGGGAAGTGTGTTTATCTTGTTAACAGTGGTGTGTGAGAGTACAAATGGAAGGGAGTAAAGAAACTCCCGGGGGAACAAAAACCCCGACGGTGCATAAATGTAAACCATGTATTGTATTTTGATAAAAATATATGTATATATATACAGTGTTGTGATTTATGAAGGGGTATGAGACCGACATAGAACCTAGTGAGAATTAAATTCCCTAGGTAACTTGAATTAAGTTGGATTTGGATGAAGATTGATAGACGGAGTTCTATCCCTTGGAGATGTACTGATTATGACTAGAAGAATTTAAAGATAGAAAATGGGACATGCTTGAATTAGTTGTTGGTTGAAAAAGAAGTGGGAGGTGAAACTTGATTATCATGAGATCAAGGGAAGCCGAACACAAATTGGGGTGGAAAGATAGTTCAACACTGATGCTGATCACATCAGGGTTGGATGACTCTTGAAACTCCCTGTAAGTGGTCACAAACAACCATGTTAAGAAAAATATAAGGAGCATAAATTGGACTTGGAGTTGTGTGGTGTTTTCAAAAGGATTTTCAATTGGTGTTTTAAAACAATCGATTAATATTTTAAATAAAAGATCTTCTTATACTTAACCTAGTAAAGAATATTTTTGTAGTACTTGCTCACGAGCTGAGGACGTATGAGCCTTTGTCTTCGGACCGGTGACATGAGAAGTACATATGTTAAAAATTAAGTGAATGTTTTGATCTCCCAAAGGAACGGGGACCAGAAGGTGTCCATCGCGACCGGGTTCTGCGGGATCACAGTGTATATGTACTCAACATGGGACTCGAGCCCATGGAGAGATGGAAAAGGTATTTCTGTTTGATATACATGCTATGACATGTTGTTTGGTATGTGTGATAAAAGTTATTTTGACTTTGATCTCCTAAAGTGTATGCTATCAAGACCTATGAGTCTAAATGTGTTGTGTTACATAGACCTATGTGTCTAAATGTGGTTATGTCACCCAGACCTAAGAGTCTGAGGGATATTGTATAAGTGCAAGTGTGGTGAAGGTACCCGGACCATTAAGTCCGAGGTTACCATGTGAGTATGATATTTTATGTATAATGTGGATATGTTGCCCGGACCATTAAGTCCGAGGTTGGATGTAAAGGGTGGTTGGTAATGGAAGTTTTATGGCTATAAGTAATTCCCGTATTCTAATCCAATGATGCGAGGAAATGTGAACTTCGAGGACGAAGTTCTTTTAAGGGGGGTAGATTGAAATACCCCAAACCTTGGTATGTTGTGTAAATGTTAAACTATGGTATTTAAAGGCTAAAAAGTGCCTTAGAAACATAAATGAACCATTTAAACCATGGTAAAACACAATAAAACACTAAGACACGGTTTGAGCAAAAACATGCTCTAAGGTTGGAGTGAACTTGGCTAGGACCCAAAGAGCCTACCAAGACGTTATAATATTTAATTATGACTTTATAAGGCTAATTAAGTCCTTAGGAAACTTTGGTAGACAATGAAACCAAACAAAAACACAAATAAATACCTTAAGGTCAATATGGGCTAAAATGTGCTCTAAGCTTGGGATAAATGTGTATAAGACCTAATGGTCATACCTATGCCTTATTTATATGTTAATGAACATATTAAATCAATTACCAAAGAAAACCAAGCTTGAAAACAAGTTAAAAACACAAAAGTGCTTTAAGGAGTCTTAAAGCACGTTTTTGAAAAATTGTCTTGTAAATGAGTTTCGAATGGCTAAATGTCCATCATTACTCTTTAATTAACATGTGTACTATATAGTATCACATTTGGGTGGCTATATCAATGAGAAATCAAAAATTTCACTTCTATGTGCCTTGTTTTAGTGAATAGTAACTAAAATAAGCAAGTTTGTAACATATGTCATTATAAGTAAGTTAATTGGTCAACAAAGACCAAAACACCCTTCTAATTATATGGGGCCGGTTTTATTATGTGGTGACTCACCACCATGAGCTAGTAAAAATTAAAGAAAGAAGGAAAGTAAGTGAAAAGTAGAAGTTACCTTTATAACATGTAAATATCTTCCAAAAGCAAGTTCTATCTTCATTCCTCCTTCCTTCTTCATTTCACACGTCTCCAACCTCCCTTCTTGCTCCCTTTTACGAACAGCTACATCAACACCAACACCACCATTGTTTTCCATCTTTGACCACTTGTATCTCCTAGCTCCATGCTCCGAATTTAATTCCGAGACTACCGTTCTCTTAGTTGGAGCAAGCTCTACAACATTGTCTTTTCAAATCATCAAAACCACCATTTCGGTGCCAAGGAGAACTTCCATGGAAGGAGCTTGAGCTATATTTTTATGCCTTGTTGATCACCTTTGCTTCAAGGTAAGGAAAACCAAAGAAAACTCCATTTCCTCTCCTTTTAGTATATGGCCGAAAATTCACCTCACCATGGTGTCTTTACCTTGCTTGTTTTAGCTTCATTTGAATCTTCCAAGGGCTAGGAGGAGTCCTCTCTTGATACTTATTCAAGCTCTCTTTCCATTCAAAGGTAAAACAATTACCTTGATGTGTTAAAACAATATATGTAACTAGGGTTTACAATGAGATGAAGCTTAAAGCTTATATACTCATTACAATGTTGGTATATTGTTTAGTTATTGACAAGGAATGAAATGCCTTACCGGTTTTATGAAGAAACAAGAAAGAAGTTGTGAGGAAAAGAGGTAAATGTGTTATCTCAATGTGGTTTAATGCCTTAGGAGAAATGAGCTTATAATGCTTGTTAAAAACTACCTAAAGAGCAAATGGTGAATGACTTAGTAAGGTGTTCTCAAGGAGACTAGTAAAGGAACATATGTCTTGGTGTGTGTAATTGCAGGTCAAAGGCATTACTTATGTGGGAATTCAGTGTTTAAGATTTATGCAATTTAAGGGCCTAAGAGCCATGCATTTAAGGGCCTAAGAGCCAAGCAATTTAAGTTTATGCACTATATTGTGATGTAGTGTAGTTAAAGGCTTAGTTGTTGTAGAGGGCATTTCTTGTAAAGATGAATGTCTTGAATGGTTAAAGGATGAAAAACAATATGTTTGTGTGTAAGTAATGTGTATTAAGTGATTAAGTGTTCTTGGTTGTCTAAAGGTGAAAACCTAAGTGTTTGGGTGTGAGAGTTTACAAGAGAAGCTATGGCAAAATTTAGTTGATAAACAAAGGAGTTTATGTGATGAAATGAGATTTTAAGACCTAGAAGGTACTAGGAACTTGTTAAGTGTTAAGATGGTGGAAGAAGGTGAATCATGGTGTTCTTAGGTGTTAAAGTGCCATGGGCATTGTCTTGGAGGATTTAGAACTCAAATGGGTGTTTTGAACACACCAAGGAATTGTCATGTGAAGTGTTAAGTCTTGTTCAAGATTTGGTAAACAAAAAAAGAAATGCCTAGTGAAGGTCTAAGTGAAAGCTTGTGGAAATTAGAAGCAATTGTGCAAAGGAGGTGTGTGTGAGAAATAATGCTTTTGGAGTGGTGGTAAAGTTTGTGAGACAACACTTTGGTTAGTTAAGGTAGTAGGCATGATATACCACTTAGAAATCTAAGAAAAATGTTATAAGTGCTAGGAATTGTTGTAAGGGATTGAGTAACCAGTTAGTGATGAGTTAGGAAAGTTTAGTGCTTGTTTTAAGGTGTTTAAACATGTAGAAAACATGTGGAAAGTTTATGGAATGATTAGGTAAGGTTTAAGGTTGGTTTAGGGGTTGAAAAATGATGTTTTGACAAGCTAATAACATGGTCCGGGACCTAGCCCTTGTATAGGTACCCGGACCACCCCTTAAAAAGAGCCGAGAGTGAAGTTTAGTAAGTGGTCCGGGTCCTTAGTCCAGACCAAGACCCGGACCAAGGTAAAATAAGCCGAGAGTATATTCTACAAGTGGTCCGGGACCTTGGGTCCGGACCAAGTCCCGGACCAGGTCAAAAGTGTTGCAAAATCTGTTTTAAAGGCTTCTAATCATGGGGAATTGAATGGTAATGGTTTTAGGTGATGTTTAGGCCTTGTTTGGTGGCATATAAGGGCCTTAAAATGTGTAAACAAGTGTTGGGTTTGATGTGAGAGTTGTAAAGTTATTATCACAAGAGTAAGTTAAGTGTAACGGGAATGACGGGGTAAACTATGGGCGCTTTAAACATTAAGCAAACATGTTACCCCAATATTAATAAAAGTAATTGTGATGTTATCAGTTGTTCGAGAATTGCTCGAGGAACATAAGTGGACGTGGTAAAGTGGACTCCGGTGACAGGTATGGTTTTCTTGCAACCCTGTGTCCTACCGGATTACACCGGCTTGTATGCCAATGTGTTTTTATGAGTGTTGCCACCTTGTAAGATTAAAACATGTAATGAGTTTATAGTAATTCATTTATGTGGCGCATCTGGTCTCCGATACCGTTTAACCTCAATATGTGTTAAACCTTAGCTAACCAAATCTAGATACACATGAGTGATCGGTATTCGGAGTTGACGGCCCAAACCTTGGGAACGTTCTAACCACGGCTATGTGTGAGTTAGATGGATATTGTTGTTGTATGCAAGTGTGTGAACCTCCCTTGTGTGCTTAGCTCGGTTATGATACCGTATGGTGTGTGGATGTGGTAGGCTCCATAATGGATCTCTAACTACTTACTTATTAAGTGTATATGTACTAATGGGGGGTGAGGAGTCCGGTTGTTCCGGCCACGCGTGTGATGGACGGGAGTCGATATCATATCCGGTTCGGCTCTCTTGGTGTATGTATAGGTGGTATTCCAATTTGGTTTCTACCTTCCCTTAGCTTATCCAAAGCTAGTTACTGACTCACGTCGGGCCACAGGGGCATACGAATGTTATTTCGGTGTGCTTGGGATTACTATATCCGACACACCTTGGTATAAGTTAACCGTTCTATATAACCGGACGGTAACGAGGTTGGTAACGAGCTTAACATGGGATTGGTAATAATCTCTAGGCTCACTATGTATACTAACTATGGTGGAAGGTTCCTTGTGAGAACCGATTTACGGTGTTATGTATTGGTGTTGTGCTATGCAAATTCCCTTGCTATGCTACGATGAGTATACGTCAGGTGTTTAAAATGATGATGTTGTCATGTGTACGATGAAACAAAAAGGTTTTGTTATGTTTTGTTATGTGAGGAATGAGATATGTTGTAGGATATGGAGTGTGTGGATCATGGAAATGAATCCCAGTTATGACAAGAGGCGTTTAAGGATAACCCGATTAATGGGTACATGTCGTTCGTTAAGGAAGTAGCTCCGTTTTAGAGGAGAGCCACTCTAGGGTTTAAGGAATCATTGAATGGTTGGTTAAGTGTGGATGTGATGGTTATAGGTTGAGCCCATTGAGGCGAAATGTTAAGTGTTGTATGTTTATGGCTTGTATGCATGATTTAAATATAATCAACTGCATGCTAAGACGACAATTAGTTGTGCGTGGCCCGGTAGCATGTGGGCTGCGGGATTACCATACCAGCAAAGGTGCTGAGCCCCTTGGGGGCCACCCTTTCTCTCCTTTTCTATTTCAGGTACAAGGAGCTGGAAGCCGTTCGAGAGTAGGACGGGGTAGATGTTTATACATGGATAGCCATTTAAATGGCGTAAGCATTGTAAGCGTAGTAAGACCGAATTTGTTATCGGCATTAGTTTGTAAATACTCGGTACAGTGGGAATGTATGTATATAATAAATGTTGAAAATGGAATGAGGATTGTATTGTGTAGTTGCTCGGGAATCTAGTCCATCAGACCGATACAAATGTATATGTATTAGCCTTGTTAGCCACGTGGGTGGTTAACGGCGTGTAACACCATCGAATTAAGTAATGTGATGAGTTGAGATTTCCGCTGCAGATTGATGTTAAGTGTACGGTGGTGGTTGGGGTGTTACAAAAAGTGGTATCAGAGCGAAGTATCGCTCTGATGACTGAATTACCGAGCTTAGGGAATACCAAGTTAGGATTTAAGTACTTGGGGTTAAGGGTTGAGTGATAGCGTGAGAGGTACGCTAGTAAGGAACTACCAGTGAATACTGGAAACCTATTATATCCTTCCCGCCCTCCACAATCCCTGTTTTATAACTTGGGAAACAACGCCAGAGAGATGGAAGTCCACTCTTACTCGGGAATACCCGATCTGGCTGTTATTAAATACCTTCAAGTACGGGAGAACCTGTCATACGGTAGATCCCGAAAAGTGGGAATCTCGGAGACGGTTTCCATCTGAACAATGTTAACCGCATTTAATAGCAAAGAACGAAGAATCTTGTGCATGGAAGAATAGAATTTCCGGCAACCTGGGTCGACATGCCGAGCAGTCGAGAACAACCAGCTTGCAACGCACCGACCGTGCAACGGGCAAGAAATTGATCAATAAAACCCGAGACGAGCGTCTACGGGACTACAAACATTAATAATACACCAACGGTATACCAACCGACAAGGAACTACAACGTAGTGCCCAAACAAGAGACAAGTCTCAGTAACCACGACAAGTGCGTGGAACGGGCTATAAAGAGGATACGATACTAAGAAAAAGGGGGACTCCAAGAGTGGGAGACACCCCAGTTGATAATGACCATATGAATACAGTGAGGAGTTACCTAGAGAGTTATTATCAAGACAGTAAGATCAGTGAGGGCCAATAAGGCCACTGATGACAGTATGGGTAAAAACAATACCACAACCGGTATGTGTTAAACCGATAGCCAGTTAGCATGGCGCACTTGCCATAGCAAGTGCTGCTATAACAGGGCTGTTCGGGAAATTTATAACCACTATAAGTACTTGGTAAAGTACCATAAGGTTAAACGTGATCGTCATAACAGTGGAAGGGCCTGCTAGCCTAACCTCTGTAATTGTAAGTACACCAGCCAGCAAGAAGCTAGACTTGGCTAAGGTAAGAAGATGTTGTGAAACCATGGAAATTTTCTTTCAAACTCAGATTTACTCAAACCCTTTCTTTTCAAAACCAGATTTTCTTTCAAACCAACACTTCTTTCCTACCTCCTTTAAACCAAACCAGTGAAACCAGGGACAGTTGACAAGGATACAACAGTGGATAAACCTTCCCTCGATTAGGTTCGGGAAGCAAGGAATGAATATTGTCACGGGACAATATAAGGGGTTGACAGCAGAATACTTCACCTAGGCGTGTGACGGACACTACAAGTGTACCAACTGTGTTGTGGGACGACCGCACTCCGATAGGAGCATGTGGACCTGACAGACCTACTTATAGGTTAGTTGGGTAAGTAGTAATGTATCAGTATGATACCCATATATGTATACGAGTAGAGTCCGAACACGGGAAGTAGTCGACTCCGTCTACGGTCAGCAGTAGAAACCAAACGAGAACTAAGATTACAAGGAATGGTTGAAGTTAAGGAACTCAGTTAAGTTAACGAGACTAAAGGAATTAGTGAATTCCTTTCAAGGAAATGTTTAAGAGTCAGGAGGTGCGAAGTGCACTAACTGAATGTAAAGACAGCTTTATGACTTAAGGATCCCCAGAGATAAACGTGATAGCTGGAATGGTGACCCAGCCTAATGTGGACACATTAATGTGCAATGGACGGGATGAAACTCCCAAAATGAATACCTACATTATTAGGAAATGTTGACCTTCACAGAAGAAGATAATAACCAGTTAAGGATGCAAAAAGGCGTAGCTAACTGAATGTACCAATAACTGTGAACCAGATGTAAAGGCATAACTTAACAACACCCAGGAGAAATCCTTGAAGGGTGTTTGCATCAACAATTGTTGAACGAAAATACATGACAGAAACACAAGGGTTGAAATTAACACCCAGTTTAGACATAAGTTGTCAGGAGACGGACTGGCAATCCTAAGGGACATCCCATGAAAGGAAATGTGATGCAACAACACCTTGTCATGGATGCCAATACAACCTCTAACCAGGTAATATGGTATAGAGAAGTACATGTGTGAGGACACCCTACAATGAGCGGAGCTCAAGGCAGCAAGGCTTATAAGCCACAAACAAGATATGTTATGTAAATTTGAGTTAATTGTAGAAGTTATGTGGTACAAGGAAATAGAGCGGAGAACGAACCACTGCATTAAGAGTGGGGATACCTCTCGATATGGTGAGACCGCAGGAGCGGTAGCTATGTGAACCAAGTTCGAGGAATATGTTAGGGATTGACCATGTTGTTATTACCCTAGAATAATTGGAGTAACAATATACAAAAAGGAAGTGTTGTGCCAGTTGTGTACACAGGAAGAGTAATAAGTCCGATAGCAATCACCATAGGTGTGTGAAGCTAAATGAATAGCGAACAACGCTCAAGAAACATAAAGGCTAAAAAAAGAAAGTAGTATATTCAAAAACCAACCAAATAAGTGGCCAGATAAGCCCAGCGTAATAGCGGAAGCTAATATAATAGCGGATGCAGTATAAGTTGGTGTTGTATAATGAGTAAGGATACGGTGCGCAATAAGCGACCGTTGTATGAATATTGTTAGATGATAAAATGGTGAGTGAGTAGAGTTATGAGTTAACCCCAGTGGAGGTACAACGGTAAGTAATAGCAAAGGAACCGAGCAGTAAGCCGGAAGCAAGTGATATGTGATAAGAATTCCAGTAAACACAGTGTAAACTCCTATTGCAATCGCATAAGAGATTTACTGTCAAGAGTTTACGCCTCTGCACTCTGTATGACTGAGTGTTTTGGTATTGCATTTGCGCAGTAATGATCGAGTGGGATAGCTAGGATTTGGGAAATGTTAATTGTGGTGGATGTAGAAAGAAACCTATGGTACTATAATGATCAATGCATAGGAAATGCAAGGTCATACCAATGGAAGAGTACTTGTACGAAAACAGATATGGAGGTATGATTAAGAATAAGTGATACAGTGGCAATGAATACCAATGTCGGTATGAAATATACCTCAGGTGTGGGAAATAACCGAGAGAGCACTACACATTAGGTAGTAGCTCAATCTCAACCGACAATAAGTCGGTAGAAGCAAGTCAAACATTGTGCAGTTTACGTAGTAAGCTATTGGAGAAGTGGATGGAAAGTTTTGGAACTCACCGAATTCGCTCAGGGTAAGAGATACCATGCGTCGGTTGAGAAACCATTGTTACCTAGATAAAGGTAATACATTGGAGATGTACATACAGTAACAGTAACGAATGGGGCAAACTAGCTCTACAACTATCAGAGTTGCGCAACAGAGGCCAGAGAGCCCATGCACCAGATACTGAATATACATGGTGAATATGAATAAATGGCTAGTTATCAATGCCTAAAGCCTCACAGGCCAGGACCGAAACCGGTTATGAGTTAGATACCTCTAAAATCAGAATTCTTGGTTTAGGGATTAAACCGCCAATATGGTTAAAATCCTCTAACCAAAACGCATTGTGTAATAGACCGCGTGGAAGTTAAAATACTTCACGACGGCAGAACATTTTAAGCCAATGTTCAGTGGTTGATTACGAGGCGTAATCCCTCTTAAGGGGGGTAGAGCGTAAAGCCGCTTAGTGCGTTTTACCGTACAAGTGTACGTGAACTATGTTGTGCATTGCACAAAATAAATTGTTGGGATGGTTGGCGCGTGTGTTATATAAACATACGCATTTATTTGTGGTTAAATTGTGGTAATTGCGCACAGAAGATGCGAATACCATTGTGGGAAGTGTGTTTATTTTGTTAACAGTGGTGTGTGAGAGTACAAATGGAAGGGAGTAAAGAAACTCCGGGGAACTAAAACCCCGACGGTGCATAAATGTAACCCATGTATTGTATTTTGATAAAAATATATGTATATATATACAGTGTTGTGATTTATGAAGGGTATGAGACCGACATAGAACCTAGTGAGAATTAAATTCCCTAGGTAACTTGAATTAAGTTGGATTTGGATGAAGATTGATAGACGGAGTTCTATCCCTTGGAGATGTACTGATTATGAATAGAAGAATTAAAGATAGAAAATGGGACATGCTTGAATTATTTGTGGTTGAAAAAGAAGTGGGAGGTGAAACTTGATTATCATGAGATCAAGGAAGCCGAACACAAATTGGGTGGAAAGATAGTTCAACACTGATGCTGATCACATCAGGGTTGGATGACTCTTGAAGCTCCCTGTAAGTGGTCACAAACAACCATGTTAAGAAAATATAAGGAGCATAAATTGGACTTGGAGTTGTGTGGTGTTTTCAAAAGGATTTTCAATTGGTGTTTTAAAAACAATCGATTAATATTTTGAATAAAAGATCTTCTTATACTTAACCTAGTAAAGAATATTTTTGTAGTACTTGCTCACGAGCTGAGGACGTATGAGCCTTTGTCTTCGGACCGGTGACATGAGAAGTACATATGTTAAAAATTAGTGAATGTTTTGATCTCCCAAAGGAACGGGGACCAGAAGGTGTCCATCGCGACCGGTTCTGCGGGATCACAGTGTGTATATGTACTCAACATGGGACTCGAGCCCATGGAGAGATGGAAAAGGTATTTCTGTTTGATATACATGCTATGACATGTTGTTTGGTATGTGTGATAAAAGTTATTTTGACTTTGATCTCCTAAAGTGTATGCTATCAAGACCTATGAGTCTAAATGTGTTGTGTTACATAGACCTATGTGTCTAAATGTGGTTATGTCACCCAGACCTAAGAGTCTGAGGGATATTGTATAAGTGCAAGTGTGGTGAAGGTACCCGGACCATTAAGTCCGAGGTTACCATGTGAGTATGATATTTATGTATAATGTGGATATGTTGCCCGACCATTAAGTCCGAGGTTGGATGTAAAGGGTGGTTGGTAATGGAAGTTTTATGGCTATAAGTAATTCCGTATTCTAATCCAATGATGCGAGGAAATGTGAACTTCGAGGACGAAGTTCTTTTAAGGGGGGTAGATTGAAATACCCCAAACCTTGGTATGTTGTGTAAATGTTAAACTATGGTATTTAAAGGCTAAAAAGTGCCTTAGAAACATAATGAACCATTTAAACCATGGTAAAAACACAATAAAACACTAAGACACGGTTTAGCAAAAACATGCTCTAAGGTTGGAGTGAACTTGGCTAGGACCCAAAGAGCCTACCAAGACTTATAATATTTAATTATGACTTTATAAGGCTAATTAAGTCCTTAGGAAACTTTGGTAGACAATGAAAACCAAACAAACACAAATAAATACCTTAAGGTCAATATGGCTAAAATGTGCTCTAAGCTTGGGATAAATTGTATAAGACCTAATGGTCATACCTATGCCTTATTTATATGTTAATAAACATATTAAATCAATTACCAAAGAAAACCAAGCTTGAAAACAAGTTAAAACACAAAAGTGCTTTAAGGAGTCTTAAAGCACGTTTTTGAAAATTGTCTTGTAAATGAGTTTCGAATGGCTAAATGTCCATCATTACTCTTTAATTAACATGTGTACTATATAGTATCACATTTGGGTGGCTATATCAATGAGAAATCAAAAATTTCACTTCTATGTGCCTTGTTTTTGTGAATAGTAACTAAATAAGCAGTTTGTAACATATGTCATTATAAGTTAAGTTCATTGGTCAACAAAGACCAAAACACCCTTCTAATTATATGGGGGGCCGGTTTTATATGTGGTGACTCACCACCATGAGCTAGTAAAAATTAAAGAAAGAAGGAAAAGTAATGCAAAGTAGAAGTTACCTTTATAACATGTAAATATCTTCCAAAAAGCAAGTCTATCTTCATTCCTCCTTCCTTCTCTCATTTCACCGTTCTCCAACCTCCCTTCTTGCTCCCTTTTTAAGCTTTTACGAACAGTACATCAACACCAACACCACCATTGTTTCCATCTTTGACCACTTGTATCTCCTAGCTCCATGCTCCGAATTTAATTCCGAGACTACCGTTCTCTTAGTTGGAGCAAGCTCTACAACATTGTCTTTTCAAATCATCAAAACCACCATTTCGGTGCCAAGGAGAACTTCCATGGAAGAGCTTGAGCTTATATTTTATGCCTTGTTGATCACCTTTGCTTCAAGGTAAGGAAAAACCAAAGAAAACTCCATTTCCTTCCTTTTGGTATATGGCCGAAAATTCACCTCACCATGTGTCTTTACCTTGCTTTTTTAGCTTCATTTGAATCTTCCAAGGGCTAGGAGGAGTCCTCTCTTGATACTTATTCAAGCTCTCTTTCCATTCAAAGGTAAAACAATTACCTTGATGTGTTAAAACAATATATGTAACTAGGGTTTACAATGAGATGAGCTTAAAGCTTATATACTCATTACAATGTTGGTATATTGTTTAGTTGTTGACAAGGAATGAAATGCCTTACCGGTTTTATGAAGAAACAAGAAAGAAGTTGTGAGGAAAAGAGGTAAATGTGTTATCTCAATGTGGTTTAATGCCTTAGGAGAAATGAGCTTATAATGCTTGTTAAAACTACCTAAAGAGCAAATGGTGAATGACTTAGTAAGGTGTTCTCAAGGAGACTAGTAAAGGAACATATGTCTTGGTGTGTGTAATTGCAGGTCAAAGGCATTACTTATGTGGGAAATTCAGTGTTTAAGATTTATGCAATTTAAGGGCCTAAGAGCCATGCATTTAAGGGCCTAAGAGCCAAGCAATTTAAGTTTATGCACTATATTGTGATGTAGTGTAGTTAAAGGCTTAGTTGTGTGTAGAGGGCATTTCTTGTAAAGATGAATGTCTTGAATGGTTAAAGGATGAAAAACAATATGTTTGTGTGTAAGGAATGTGTATTAAGTGATTAAGTGTTCTTGGTTGTCTAAAGGTGAAAACCTAAGTGTTTGGGTGTGAGAGTTTACAAGAGAAGCTATGGCAAAATTTAGTTGATAAACAAAGGAGTTTATGTGATGAAATGAGATTTTAAGACCTAGAAGGTACTAGGAACTTGTTAAGTGTTAAGATGGTGGAAGAAGGTGAATCATGGTGTTCTTAGGTGTTAAAGTGCCATGGGCATTGTCTTGGAGGATTTAGAACTCAAATGGGTGTTTTGAACACACCAAGGAATTGTTATGTGAAGTGTTAAGTCTTGTTCAAGATTTGGTAAACAAAGGAAAAGAAATGCCTAGTGAAGGTCTAAGTGAAAGCTTGTGGAAATTAGAAGCAATTGTGCAAAGGAGGTGTGTGTGAGAAATAATGCTTTTGGAGTGGTGGTAAAGTTTGTGAGACAACACTTTGGTTAGTTAAGGTAGTAGGCATGATATACCACTTAGAAATCTAAGAAAAATGTTATAAGTGCTAGGAATTGTTGTAAGGGATTGAGTAACCAGTTAGTGATGAGTTAGGAAAGTTTAGTGCTTGTTTTAAGGTGTTTAAACATGTAGGAAACATGTGGAAAGTTTATGGAATGATTAGGTAAGGTTTAAGGTTGGTTTAGGGGTTGAAAAATGATGTTTTGACAAGCTAATAACATGGTCCGGGACCTAGCCCTTGTATAGGTACCCGGACCACCCCTTAAAAAGAGCCGAGAGTGAAGTTTAGAAGTGGTCCGGGTCCTTAGTCCAGGACCAAGACCCGGACCAAGGGTAAAATAAGGCCGAGAGTATATTCTACAAGTGGTCCGGGACCTTGGGTCCGGACCAAGTCCCGGACCAGGTCAAAAGTGTTGCAAAATCTGTTTTAAAGGCTTCTAATCATGGGGAATTGAATGGTAATGTTTTAGGTGATGTTTAGGCCTTGTTTGGTGGCATATAAGGGCCTTAAAATGTGTAAACAAGTGTTGGGTTTGATGTGAGAGTTGTAAAGTTATTATCACAAGAGTAAGTTAAGTGTAACGGGAATGACGGGGTAAACTATGGGCGCTTTAAACGTTAAGCAAACATGTTACCCCAATATTAATAAAAGTAATTGTGATGTTATCAGTTGTTCGAGAATTGCTCGAGGAACATAAGTGGACGTGGTAAAGTGGACTCCGGTGACAGGTATGGTTTTCTTGCAACCTGTGTCCTACCGGATTACACCGGCTTGTATGCCAATGTGTTTTTATGAGTGTTGCCACCTTGTAAGATTAAAACATGTAATGAGTTTATAGTAATTCATTTATGTGGCGCATCTGGTCTCCGATACCGTTTAACCTCAAATATGTGTTAAACCTTAGCTAACCAATCTAGATACACATGAGTGATCGGTATTCGGAGTTGACGGCCCAAACCTTGGGAACGTGCTAACCACGGCTATGTGTGAGTTAGTTGGATATTGTTGTTGTATGCAAGTGTGTGAACCTCCCTTGTGTGCTTAACTCGGTTATGATACCGTATGGTGTGTGGATGTGGTAGGCTCCATAATGGATCTCTAACTACTTACTTATAAGTGTATATGTACTAATGGGGGGTGAGGAGTCCGTTGTTCCGGCCACGCGTGTGATGGACGGGAGTCGATATCATATCCGGTTCGGCTCTCTTGGTGTATGTATAGGTGGTATTCCAATTTGGTTTCTACCTTCCCTTAGCTTATCCAAAGCTAGTTACTGACTCACGTCGGGCCACAGGGGCATACGAATGTTATTTCGGTGTGCTTGGGATTACTATATCCGACACACCTTGGGTATAAGTTAACCGTTCTATATAACCGGACGGTAACGAGGTTGGTAACGAGCTTAACATGGGATTGGTAATAATCTCTAGGCTCACTATGTATACTAACTATGGTGGAAGGTTCCTTGTGAGAACCGATTTACGGTGTTATGTATTGGTGTTGTGCTATGCAAATTCCCTTGCTATGCTACGATGAGTATACGTCAGGTGTTTAAAATGATTGTGATGTTGTCATGTGTACGACGAAACAAAAAGGTTTTGTTATGTTTTGTTATGTGAGGAATGAGATATGTTGTAGGATATGGAGTGTGTGGATCATGGAAATGAATCCCAGTTGTGACAAGAGGCGTTTAAGGATAACCCGATTAATGGGTACATGTCGTTCGTTAAGGAAGTAGCTCCGTTTTAGAGGAGAGCCACTCTAGGGTTTAAGGAATCATTGAATGGTTGGTTAAGTGTGGATGTGATGGTTATAGGTTGAGCCCATTGAGGCGAAATGTTATGTGTTGTATGTTTATGGCTTGTATGCATGATTTAAATATAATCAACTGCATGCTAAGACGACAATTAGTTGTGCGTGGCCCGGTAGCATGTGGGCTGCGGGATTACCATACCAGCAAAGGTGCTGAGCCCCTTGGGGGCCACCCTTTCTCTCCTTTTCTATTTCAGGTACAAGGAGCTGGAAGCCGTTCGAGAGTAGGACGGGGTAGATGTTTATACATGGATAGCCATTTAAATGGCGTAAGCATTGTAAGCGTAGTAAGACCGAATTTGTTATCGGCATTAGTTTGTAAATACTCGGTACAGTGGGAATGTATGTATATAATAAATGTTGAAAATGGAATGAGGATTGTATTGTGTAGTTGCTCGGGAATCTAGTCCATCAGACCGATACAAATGTATATGTATTAGCCTTGTTAGCCACGTGGGTGGTTAACGGCGTGTAACACCATCGAATTAAGTAATGTGATGAGTTGAGATTTCCGCTGCAGATTGATGTTAAGTGTACGGTGGTGGTTGGGGTGTTACAGTTTATGCACTGATGGGATGAACCCTTATGGCACATTGAGCAGTATACACAGTACTTGGCCTGTTTTATTGACAATATACAATCTGCCGCCATGGTTGTGTATGAAACCCAGACATATTCTCCTCTCCTGTTGATATCGGGTCCAAAACAACCGGGAAACAAAATTGATGTGTTTTTGCAACCACTTATTGACGATTTACAATTGTTGTGGAATGAAGGTGCGACAGTGTATGATTCATACGGTATGGAAAACTTCACGCTCTGGGCTATGTTGTTTTGTACAATCAATGATTTCCCTGCATACGGCACTCCTCGGGATACACAATTAAAGGAGCTCTAGCATGCCCTATATGTGGAGATAGAACTTGCAGTATACGGTTAAAACACAGTGGGAAAAATGTGTACATGGGCCATCGGAAATTCCTCATGAAAGGTCACAAATACCGTAAGATGACAAAAGTTTGATGGAAAAATGGATCATGCAGTCACAACCACCACTATCTGCTGTTGAGACTTACAATCAGTTGAAGAATGTTGTGAACAACTTTGGTCCACCAATTAAAGCCACTGAAAAGAGCATCTGGAAGAAAAATCAATATTTTGGGAACTTGAATATTGGCAACATTTAGAGGTGAGACATTGCATTGATGCTATGCGCGTGGAGAAAAAAATTGGTGAAAGTGTAACTGCGACACTACTAAACATGAAAGGAAAGAAAAAACACCATTTGAAGGGTAGAAAAGATCTGGTTGAATTGGGTATACGAGAATATCTCGCACCACAACAAAGAGGGAAACGAACATTCTTGCCTCCCGCTTGTCATACATTATCCAAAGAAGAGAAAATAAGTTTTTGTAGTTCTCTTCGTCATATTAAAGTGCCATCTGGGTACTCATCGAACATATCAAGTTTGGTATCAATGTCTGATCTTAAATTGGTAGGGATGAAGTCTCACGACTATCATGTGCTGATGCAGCACTTACTTCCGGTTGCTCTCCGTGGGATCCTTCCAGCTGATATCAGGAAAACTATTACAAATTTATGTGTTTTCTTCAAAGGAATTTCGTGTAAAGTTCTTGATGTGGAGACGCTGGATAAACTACAGAATGACCTTGTGATCACCATGTGTCAGTTGGAAATGTTTTTCCTCCTTCGTTGTTTGATATTATGGTGCATCTACTTGTTCATCTTGTTAGAGAGATCAAACATTGTGGTCCATTATACCTTCGATACATGTATCCGTTTGAGAGATATATGGGTATACTGAAAAAGAAAATGAAAAAACCGTCGGCGTCCAGAGGAAGCATAATTGAAGGGACAGTAACAGAGGAGGTAGCTGACTTCTGCACTCACTACTTACACGGTTTTGATGTTATTGGATTACCAAAAGCAAGACATGATGGCAGGCTTAAAGGTGTTGGTACCTGTGGAAAAAAATTATGCAGAGTTGATATTGATACATTGAACAAGGCACATCTGGTTGTGTTGAATCACTCTGAAAGTGTTGAACCGTATTTCGATGCACACCTATCCTACCTTAAAACAAAACACCCAACGATGAGTAATGCCAAATTAAAAAAGGAGCAGAATGCAACATTTGTTAAGTGGTTTAGACAGAAGGTGCTAAATGAAGATTCAAGGAACGTGGATGAGATGATCCAGTTGTTGGCACTCGGTCCAAATCTCGATGTATTGTCTTATGAAGGATATGATGTAAATGGATTTTCTTTTTACACTGAACGTCAAGATTGTAAATCGACAAACCAGAACAGTGGTGTGCATCTTATCGCTTCACAAGACATTTTCACATGAACAAGTTGTAATACACTGAAGAACGAATATTATGGTGTTATTGAGGATATCTGGGTCTTGAATTACACTAGTTATGAAACTTGCGTATTTCGTTGCAAATGGGTGGACAACAAACAGGGATATCGTAAGGAGGATCATGGTATGAAGCTTGTTGATTTAACGACACCGGCTCCTACTGATGAACCCTTTATTGTTGCATCAAAGGCAAAACAAGTATTCTACTACTGTCGTGATCAGTGTAATCCCAGATGGTCTATTGTAATGCAGAGTAAAAGATCGATAGTTGGGATTGATAATATTGTTGATGAGGATGAATATGACTGCGAAGATGAAACAGATGTACCTATTCAGTTGCCGATGGAGGTGGATAATGTAACTAATTTGAATATCGAAGGTCCGACCACAATGAAGGATTGTGGATTGAACGATGAAATGTTATTTTGTAAGTCTGGTTGACAATATTAATTATATATTTCATTTTTGTCATGTTTCAACATTTGATTCAGTAGATGTTCGTATTAACCTTGTTAATTTTTTATTATTTTTCAGATTATGGATCCTGACGATAGAGTCGAAGAGGACTTACTGTTGGGGTTAGATGATATTGACGATGACGTCCCTGCTGAAGAACCACCAGCTGCATCTACTTCTCAAAACCCTCGGAAGGGACGTGGACCGACCCGTGGGTTGAAGGTGAAGAAGGATTCTTCCATCGATTGGGTCTGGGACAAGTACCTCCGACATCGTGGTGGGTCGAAGCAGCAGTTTGCTTCTTACTTGGGATTGATGGTAAAATCCCATTGCTCGATCAATAGGATTGGAAAGATCAAGAAAAGGCAGACAAAGACATCATGTGGCAGATGGTGCAGAAGAAGTACAAAGTCGCGGATGAACTTCGGACGAAGATTGAATCACTTCTAGCGACATCACTGCGACAGTTCAAGCATCGGTTGGTAGACGATTGGATTAACAAACCGGGCTCCAAAAGGTCACCGCCGTGGGTAGTGTATGATGGTATGATCACGGAGGAGGACTGGAAGATATTCTATGACCATCGCCAGACTGAAGAGTTTAAGGTACTTTTACAATTATTTTTTCTTAATTATTTAAAGAATAAAATTTGACAAATATTTTTTATTATTATGTATAACTTACAAATATACAAATTTTATAACAGTTACGTCAAGAACAAGCGAGACGTACCGGGCGAAGAATATATATAAGCACTTCATGGGGTGAGCTGGATATACAGGGCGGTGTGGAGAAGTGGAAGAGCGAGGGCTTACTGACGAAACTAATGAAGACGGCACTCAGTCAGTTATTGAAAATGTTGACGATGCAAGTAGGGTGCAGACATTTATGCTGGGTCGCATGAAGAAAAATGACGAGGGAGTATATATGTGTTCCCGCAGAGCGAGACTGCTGAGTTGGCTTCAAAGATTGTAAGTATATATATTTAAAAGTTGTTTACTAATTAGTAAGTTTATTTCTAATATTTTTGTAATTTAAAATAGTCTGGATCTACTCAGCGATGGGAGATGGTTCCGGCCCCTCCGTCTCAGGATGATCCACTGAATAAGGCCCTTGGGCAAAGGGATCATCCAGGGCGAGTGCGGGGGCTTGGAGGGGAAGTTCACCAAAAAGACGTGTTTTCTACGTCTCGATCGAGAGTACCACAGGCTGAAATGATAAAGAGAATTGTGGATGAACGGGTGCATGACCGGTTGGAGGAGTCGGAAAGATGTCACGCTGACCGGTTGGAGGAGTCGGAAAGACGTCACGCTGAGGAGCGTCAAGCCTACGAGGAGCGCCTGCGAAGACTGGAGGCTTTAGTATTGGGTCGGGTGCATGGTCCTACACCGACACCTACCCCTACACCGGTGTCTGCTTCTACCACGACGGCGGATACATCGACAGTGGCCGACGATCCTACACCGGCACCTACTGCTACACCGACGTCTGCTCCTACCACGACGGCGGACACTCCGATGGTCGATGCTCCTACCACGACGGCGGACACTCCGATGGTCGATGCTCCTACCACGACGGCGGACACTCCGATGGTCGATGCTCCTACCACAACGACGGATACTCCGATGGTCGATCATCCTGCACCTTCTTCTTCTATCATAGAGACACATTTCCTTATCAAAACCTTTCGGTTTGTTCTTTTCCTCCTTACTTATTTTAACATTAATTTTAAAATAATATAATTTTATTAGCTTGCTTACTGTTGTGAGTTGATGTAGGTGGCTAAATCATGCCATTGTTTTCAAGTGTTGGATGGTGGGACTGTGCATGTTATTCGGTCGGGGGTTTTACAGACCGGACCGAACTGAAGTACATTTCAAGCCCATCCCACCTCTCCATGCTCGTGTTGTTGGTAGACAACGTTGTGCGAGGCCATGAGGACTCTCCACTTCCGTTGGAGTGGAATCAGTGGAGTAAATTAGGTCAAGCAGAATCTTCAGTTGCTCCATGGCCATATTCTCTCATTGATGTCAGTGACAAGGTAAACTATGTACATGCTTACTGTTTATTTTTTAACTTGATTGTTGACTGATATGTTTAAATTTTGTATATTATATTTGATAAGGAATTAAGACCGGTTAAAAAGAGGAAAGTGGATAAGTGGGAGGGAGTGTTGAAAAACAAATGAGGAGAGTCAAAGTGTGAGAAAGGAAGTGGTGAAACCTTTCGATATGACTCCTAGGAGATCCCCCATTCTGACTCCCAAGTATCTGAAGAAGTTGACAGACAGACAGAGAATGTTGTATGATTTTTTCATGACAAGGGAGCAGTCTGTCACCAACTTCAACATGAAAGTGTCTCAGCATATTTTCCACTCCCCCGAGCCCTTAGATCTGATGATTACCGTGAGTGATCTAAGAGAATTTTTGATGGGAGACCTGCTTAACATCTCTGTGATTCAGGCCTATTGTGTGTAAGTATCTTTTAAATTATTAAATTATCTTTCATTTTTTAAGCTATTTAACATATCTTTTGAAAAAATGTTGTTTAGGTGTTTGACTGCTAGACTAATATCGAACAAGAGATTATCTGCCATCACTTTCTTGTGTCCGCAATTGATGTCAGCAAGTCAGACCGCATTGGATGATCAAGGATGTGCACAGCACGTGAGGCGGGGATTTTGTGTGCTGCTGTGCGAAGAGGAAGTAATATTTACTGATCCCATATCATCAGATGTATGTACACAATAACTTGAATTTTTTGCTTCCCAATTACATATGTGATAATTAAAATATTGTTCTACAACACATTCTTTGTTTTACATGTGGTAGCAATCATTGGATGTTGATGGTGTTGTGTATCAACACCTCATGCTTGTTGATACTAGACCCATTGGGCGCTGAAGACCTTCGAGAGATCGCTATAGAGAAATATTTGAAGGAGTGAGTATTTAAAATTTTAATGCATTTTGTATTTATTTTAGCTTGTCCTGGATTATTGGCAATAAATGGCATCATTTAAAATGCTATATTTATGCAGGGGCCATAAGCTTGGTGAAATACCCCAAACCTAAGTATGCTAAGTAAACATCAAATTATGATGTAGTAAGGCTAGAATATGCCTTAAAAGATTGGTAGACATTTCAATCAACCAAGGAAAACACAAGAAAGTGCCTTCAGGGCATCAGGGCAAAAACGTGCTCTAAGCCCGGAGTGACTTTGATTAGCACCCAAATACCATTATAAGACTTTAATAATATGCTAATGGACATTTTAAATCACAATTAGCAAAGAAAACCAAGCTTGAAAACAAGTTAAAACACAAAATGTGCTTTAAGAAGTCTTAAGCACATTTTTGAGAAATTGTCTTAGATTGAGTTTTGAGTGGCTAAATGTCCATCAATACTCTTTTAATCAACATTTGTACTAATTAGTATCACATTAGGAAGCCTAAATCATTGGGAAATCAAAATTTTCAGAAATATGTGCACTGATTAGTGAATAGTGCCAAATAGTGACTAGTTTAAGTTTTATCAATATAAGCTAATTAGTTGGTCAACAAAGACCATGACTAGCCTTATTTAAGATAGGGGGCCGGTTTTCTAAGGATGAGTCACAATGGACTTCATCAAATAAGGGAAAAAGAAGAGATAAGTAAAGAAAGTACTATTTACTTTTATAAAGCAAATATCCTTATTAGCCTACCTCTCTCCTCTCTTCTTCATTTCCCCTTCTTCTTCCACGGTTTTCTTCTTGTTCTCTCTGTTCCAACCCGTGCCCAACCAGCTCCATACTTGTTCCATCTTCAAATGTCCATAAGTTACTCATTTTAGCCCCAAATCAAAAAGTGAGCATAGATTATTCTTAGTTAGCTCAAGCTCTAGCTTCCATCTTTACAAAATTGGAAAAGCTTCATTTTGGAGCCATGGGAAATCTCCATTGATGGAGGAAAATCAAGTTTGAAGAGCTCATTAGCTTCTCCTTCTCTTAAGGTAAAGGAAATGTAAGAAAAATCATGTTTCCATCACTTCCCTCACCATGGCCGAAAATTTACTACTCATGGGGCTTTGTTTTTATGCCTTTTTCTAGCTTGTTTTATTCACCAAGGACTAGTGGAGGTCCTATTTCATTCAATGCCCAAGTCTACTTTGAGACTTCAAAGGTATCATCCACTTTTATGCTTTAGAACACATTTTCTAACCTAGGTTTTGCATTCCTTGAGGTTAGTGTATTGTTTAGTGCTCATATGAGTCATTGAATATTGATTAGAACATTGGCAAGGGGAGTTTAAGTGGTGGCCGAGATTCATGCAAGAAGAAGGTCTAAGGAGGAAGTTAAGATAAGCTTGAGAAAACAAGGTAAATTACTTACCTAATGGTGGTTTAAGTTTTAAGGAATGAGTTTAGATGAGTACCAATGAAGCCTAGGGCTTACATTAGGTAATGGGTTATGTAACCTAAGAAAAAGAACTTAAACAAGCTTATGAACTTGTGACTGAGGAGCTAATGAGAATGAGTTAGTAATATAAGTTTAAGGTGGATTTTAAGAGCATTATAACTACTATGAGATTGATGAGTGTATTTGCAGGTTGAAAGCTTATATATGTGGGAAATTCAGTGTTTAAGTTTAAGTCATTTAAGGGCCTAAGAGCCATGTCATTTAAGAGCCTTAGTGCTATGCAATTTAAGATTACTGCAAATATTGAGTTTGTTGTGAATGAGTTGGTTTGGTGATGAGATGTGATAAAAGAGAACTTGATGTGTGTGTGAGATGGTTGATGAGGAAAAATAATGTGTTTGGGCATGATAAGATACAAGAGGAGCTATGGCGAAATTTGAGTAGAAAATAAGTGTTTAGGTGATGGTGGTGAATTAATATGACCTAGGATTTACTAGGAGTCACTATGAGGAATTTGAGTGGAAATGAGTTAACTAAGGAGTCTTGAGGTTTAGAATGACCTAGAGATGTCTAGGAGGATTAGAGGATTGGTGAGGTATGTATTAAACACACCAAAATCATGATCTGAGGAATGTAAGACTTGTGCATAAGTTTTAAGGAAAGTTGGTTAATGCTTAAGGTGATTTAGGTATGAACTTGGGAATATATCAATGAAAGTCTTGGAAGCTTGCCTAGATGATGATGATAGTAGTGGAACAATAAGGTTTAGTAGATGGTAATAGTGGACTTAGGTATTGAGTGAGATTGAAGGAGAAGGTTATAATTGGCTAGGAAACGTATAGGAGGGTATGATCATGAGAGTGGTGAGTAACCAAAGGAAAGGAGAGGAATTTGTGCATGGATATGCAAGGTGACTTGAGGAAGTCTTGGTAAATGAATGGAAGATGGAAGATGATGTTTATGAAGTGCTCAAACTGTTAAGGAGGGAACACTTGGGTTGGTTGAAGTTTTTGGCAAGGTTACAAGTTGGAAATGTAAGGAATCATATGACAAGTGTTAGAAGTGTTTGTAAGAATTTAGTAAATGTTTGAGAAGATCTTTGGAAGTTGTTTTGGAGAGTTTGGTGGAAGTTCTAAGGTGAGTTTAAGTGCCTAAAGGTATTAGGACACATGGGGGAACTTGTGGAGAAGTTTGGAGTCAAATGGAAATTAGAAACAAGGTTCTGGAGCCGACCGACCCTAGGACCGACTTGCAAGGTCAGTCGAGCTCAAATTACACTACCGGACCGAGAAAGCTTCTGGAATGGACCGACCTTGGGACCGGACTTGCAAGGTCGGTCGGGCATGTATTTTGTATGGTAATAAGTCTCTGGAATTGACCGAACATGGGACCGGACTTGGCAAGTTCGGTCGAGCTTAAATTTCCCTCGGGGAAACTCTCGGGAATGGACCGACCTTGGGACCGGACTTGCAAGGTCGGTCGGGGTAGAATTTTCAAACGTGAAGTGTTCTGGAATGGACCGACCTTAGGTAAGGTCGGTCGGAAGTTCGGTCGAGCCTAAAATAAAAAAAAAAAGAAATTTTGAATTCTAAGGATGGTAATGGGTAATAAGGTATACCTTTGGTAGGGTGGTAATGATTAGGACCCTAAGGACTTAAGGGATTAAGTTAAGTTAAGTATAAACTTAAAAGTTTAAGGTTAAGTTGTGAGATTAAGTTGTAAAACTTAAGAGGTGTTAGGTGGGAATCATTATGGTTAAGCAAGTCAAATGAGTTGAATTAAGTTAAGTGAATAACAACCTAAAACTGAATGAATGTTTTAGGGCTTGGGAATTGGACTCCGGAAGAGAGTAAGCAACCGAACGACCAACGGTGAACGGTACAGTTCTCTTGTGACCTGCTTGCTAACGAGGTGTCCCTCGGCTTGTGTGCTATTTGTTTTTGTGTGCTCACTAAACAAGATAAAGCATGCAACCGGAATATAATATATATATTGTATTGTTGTGTGATGTTTGAAAACTAACACAACATACCGTGAGAACTTACTAACCAACGTTTAGTAAGGAATTGAGTGAGACTAAGGAACGCTCCCTAATATGGGACGATATGAACCGAAAGAGGTTAACCAACAAACATGGTCTTGAGATTACTACTAACTGGAACTTGAGTGAGGAAACCCGGGACCGATCTCCGGTCATGCATGCTAAGGAAAGGGGGTCGGTATCTATAGCAGATTCGACTCCCGATTAAGGACTTGTCTTCGGACTTGTAGCCTAGGGCCGGTTGCCGGCTCAGCTACACTGGACTCCCGTCCAGAGTAGGTGGCATTAAGATGGTGCGGTGGGATCACCTAAATCCCAGGTTCGAATTAAGCTACAACCATTCCCTTCCAGGAACGGTTTGTATATTGAGATTAAGTTAAGTTAAAGGCTAAGGTAAGGTTAAGATAAGTTGCAACCATTCCTTATTAAATGGTTTTTGTACTATTAAGTTTAAGATTAAGGTAAGGTTAAGATGAGTTGCAACCATTCCTCTTTAAAGGATGGTTTGTGTTATTAAGATTAAGATAAGCTACATCCACTCCTTATTAAAGGATGGTTGTTTCTAAGATTAAGATAAGACTAAGCTTGAGGTGAGATAAGGATGGACTAAGATTAAGAGAGAACATTACTTAAGGAGTTAAATAATTAACTCTCTAATTAAGGGAACGATTAAGTCGTTCATTGTGTGTGAACTTTGATTGTTCATATCTGAGTTGTTGTTTACTACACTTTCTATTATGTTGTGCATCTAATCAATCTCCATGCTATCGACAATTAGTCGTCGTAGCCACGTTAGCTTGGGGGCCATGAGGGGATCGTACCAGCATTCGTGCTGACCCCCTTTGGGGCTGTTTTTACTACACAGGTACATCAGGAAGCGGCCGTCGCAAGAGTAAGAAGAGGATACGAGTGTTAAGGATTAAGTGTGACCTACGACTTGTGCATGTACACTCGTATGGCAATTGAGTTAGTAAGATGTATAGGTTGTTGAGAGGATTGTAAGAAGAATATGTATTTGGTTAAGGTTGTTATGTACTAATGTTCGGTATATTCTGTAGTCAGACCGTGGCAAGGTCCTGGATTGTAAAGAATTCCGCTGTGACATGTATATATATATGCTGTTAAGTTGCGAGACCACATTTGGATTGAGTTGGGGTGTTACACTTGGTTTAAGTGATGAGGAGAAACCATTCTCCATCTTGAACTTCCAATACATACGTGTAAGTAATATCATATGCATTTTTGTATTAAAGTTAAACGTTTAATTTCTTGATCTGTCTAAAGTTGGTAATCCATGGATGGTGTGATGACAGTGTCCTAAACAACCTGATGCACGGAGTTGTGGCTATTATGTGATGCGGTACATGTACGAGATTGTTCAAAATATTGACACGCTTGATGATGATGAAAAGGTAACCCATATATACCAATCAAAGTTGTAGTTAAAGTTATTGCATTTTAAATAAATTGTGTGTACTAATGATGATTAGTTTCTTTTTGTGGACAGATCGTTTCTTTTTTCACAAAAGCACGGGGTGCGTATTTCAAAGGGGATCTGGACTTTGTAAGAGATCATTTATCGCAGTTTTGGTGTAAAAATTACTTGAGCGTTTCTTAGATCTTATCCTAGTGTAGTTAGACTTACACTTTTGTTTGTGCTGAAGCAACGTACACTCTCAAAGTTTGTAAAGTTCAACTCTCTCTTATTTTTGAAAGTTTGAATGGGTTTATTTGCAATTCGTTTTCGATGTTGCAATTCAAATTGGCAACTTGGTTTATGGTCATATATAGTGTGGTTGGTTACCAAAGGCAATACCAGTTGGATGCCCTATACAGGTTGTATATGTGATTGTAAATTGGGTTGTGTTGGAAAACACATGGTAGAGGCTAAAAAAATAAGAAAAACTAAAAAAACCACGGTTATGTAAAAACCATGGTTTAAAATGCAATGGAACGACGTTTTAAACCACGGTTGATTAGGAAACTGTCGTATAAAATGCAATGCAATGACGGTTATATACCACAGTTATATTTCCGAACCGTCGTATAAAAGCCTTATATACCACGGTTATAAAGCTAAACCGTGGTATAAAATCAGTCTGATTCCCCCGCGACAGAAACGGCTTAAACGACGGTCGGAGAACAACCATGGTTTATAATCTGGCTTTTAAACGACAGTTTTAAACCGTGGTTTATAGTAATTTTGAATATACGACGTGCGTATTAACCACGGTTTCAAACCGTGGTATATAGGCAAAATAAACCGTGGTAAAAAACATTTTCTGCACTAGTGTATGGATGCTTGACCTGCCTCCACGCATCCGTTAGTTTAGTTGGAAATTATTACTTGGAGCGGTACCTTGTAGGGGCGTGTTGGCTTATCGACTGCACCGGCCTGATCTGGAGGCTTGTGCTATATGTGGCAGGTGTGAAACCCTCTTACATGCTTTCTTTAGTTGTCCATCAGCCAGGCCTTACTGGGACCACCTGGGCATGTCACCTACTCCGCCGGCCATGTCAGACGCTGCCTTCATCGATTGGTACACTCACTCATGCATTAACATGTCCCACGATCAGCTGTCTTTGCTTACGTCACTTCTCTTTGCGTATGTGGTATGCCCGGTGCCAATTTTCGCATAGGCGCGTTTCAACTTTTGAAGCTGGCTGGTTTCAGGCAGACAGCTTCCTCTGCCTTAGCTCAGCAGCTGCCAGTTTTTCACCCTCCTTATCCGATGCTCGAATTTCATACCCCTCTTGGGTTGAGATATCAGTTGATGCAGGGCTGGACAGGTATGATCGGTTTGGCATTGCCGCAGTTGCAGCTCGCAATGGCTCCACAGTTGGTGCAGTAGTTATGGGCGGTCTAACTTCACATGACCCTTCGCATATGGAAGCCACTGTTGTGCTCTTAGGAATTGACCTTGCAAAGCGTTTTGCTTACACTCAAGTTCGGTTCTTGATAGATTGTAAAGTGTTATTGATTACCTGTTGGCCTTCGGGGCCTCGAGCCTACCTGATTGCACGAAGCACTTGCTCAATGATGCGCTAGCGAATTTAGCACCGCTTTCTGATGTTCTGTGCTATCATGTCAGTAGAATACACAATTTCAATGCTCACAACCTAGCCTTTTATACCAGAAAACATCAACTCCCCGCGAGTTGCAGGAAGTCTTCTGACTTCCCACCCTTTGTACTCACTTTGTGCTCTTAATATTAATATATACGTTTGTTTCAAAAAAACGAGAGAGGTGAAGTTTTTTTTTTTTTATATGTAGGGGTTTTCTTTTTTTTTTGGGGTTTCCCACCGGTTCACCACATTGGGCTACATCCGGTTCGGGGATCGGCACTGGGTAGCCTAATGGCAAGGTAAATCCCCTCACAATGGACGTTGTGGGGGATTGAACCGTGGTTCTCCCTACCAAGTGCACCAACGCGTCATTGGTTATATGTGGGGGTTTTCACCTTTGGAACATTTAGGTAGTGCGACTCTTCTATTGAGCGGCTGCGCTTGGCACGTATGATCTCATGGAATATAAGCATCCAAGGAAGCTCAATTTATACAATCCTACCCTGATACATCTTTCTTTGGAGAATAAGTAACCCATGTTCTCTTTGTCATCGATTACAAAAAAAATTACCTCTATTCTACACTTTTAACATTTTTTTAGATTATTTATTATGACTATATTATAGTTGTGTTACATATGGTAATATATTACTGGATGAGAACAAAAACCCATGTGAGACCCAAACAAAGCCAAAAAGAATCTTACCTCAATATATTGTAGGTTTACCATCAAATGCACCAAGACAAACAAGACATGAGTTTCATCCATAAGAGGAATAACAATACTCTTTCGATGGAGTTGAACGAGAGGAAGTGACAAAAAAAGAACAAATTTCCTTCCTTCATTGTATGGATTCTAAAAGACCCTCCCCCAACTACCCGAAAAAAAAAATACATCAAGCTGCAATGGAAAATTGATGATACAAACACAACTCGTTGGTATGACCATGGTTCCCCACAAGGGCCTCGAGCAGGGAACGAAGAGGAAACCAAATTTTGCTTCAAATCAAACACCTAGGGAAGAAATAATAGTAGCCGTCTCCTTTTCTTACAAGTCTATCAAAGGGAAAGTTGGATCTATCAATTACACCGTTGTATTGAAAATATTGACATCTATAGAAACAAATGACATATTGCTAGCTGAGTTGGGCTACCCATGCCTCAACAGTATGCCCCCGAACATGTGTAAACTGATCTGATCGCCGCATATTCACCCTGCAAAGACCAACCTTCAATTAGACTATCCTCTTTAGTACTTGGCGCTTTCTTGATCGTGACTGGAAAATCCCCGAGACAGACAGCGCCACTTTTTACAAGATTTTTGATTGACCACATCACTTAACAAGTAAAATGTAGGTAGTGTCCTTGCTTTTCTTTTGACACCCAAAAATAAGCCCCCAACCTGTAATTTCATCCAGATTCCACTGGGGCCAATATATAACGTAATGCATGCAAAGGAGCTATGGCTTGAACTTTAGTACCTCAAAACATAATTAATCTCAAATTCAATATGCTCATTTTCAGCGATAGAGGATGAACTTGAGATGCTGAAGAATACGTAATCCTCACTTCCTGAATCTTCACCTTCAGATCTCATTGAGGCTGCTCTTCAATCAGGCAACTCCAGAGAACAAAC